>CM059275.1:8820513-8868810 GCA_030347295.1 Setipinna tenuifilis | reverse complement strand
ACGGGCAAGTGCTCCAATTTGCGTCAAGAAAAAAAAAGTGCAGCAGCAGTTGTGGACTCTTCCAACTATGTTTGCCTCGTTCCGGGGGGTGGGTACGTAGTCGAGCAGCGTTGGAAGGGCCGTTTGCATGTAAACAAAGCAGACTGCAGGAGTGGATTAAGTTTTTTGCAGTCGGAATATTTTATGGTTTTCTTCTGTGCGGAGACATTATTTCCATAATCAGCCTTATCTACATCTCGCAGGAAAATAGTGTGTTGCCTTGGTCTGATGCGTGCTGAAAGTACCGAATTATGCACTCGGGCCTTGGACTAGAGTAAAGTTCTAAGCGGACTGTACAACTTCTGCATCCTCGCTGACGGCGCCTGTCACACGGCACTGGGCCCTTGCGGCCTTGCCTTGTGGATGAGGAAGTGAAGTGATACAACCCACCCAGGTGACACAATTTTACGATAACAACTTTTTCGTTTGTTTTTGTAGTGAAGATATGCAGTTATGTATTTCCAAACAGCAGTGTGTGTTTTTCAGTGACTTTGCTAACCACGTATTTGGTCATCTATGCTAACGTTAGCTAGCTGAATATGCTCGAAGCCTGGGCTCTTCCGTCTTGATAACCAATTTGCTAGCTAGCTAGCTAGTCGTATTTAGCCAGATGTCAACTTAATCAAGCTAATGGTAACTATAATGATAACTACGTGATACATATCGGGGGACAAAATAAATCCCTAAGAATTTCACATGGGGTCTTTATTTACAGTAACCGTAGTCTATGGATATAACATTGCAATATGTTAGTTTGTACCTTCAATAGAGCAAATGGATGAGTTTTAATTAGGTATGATGGGTCGCTAGCTAGCTGAAGTACCTAGCCATTTTCGCGTATGTTATTGCTAACAACCAAATAACACGGCGGCACAGACTTTTGCCAGCCACTGAACATTAGTTTCGTCGTTGTGGATATGCGGTATGTTGTATCTAATTCTCTATTAGGAGGTTGTACTCAAAACTATTTGCATGCTTGTGGCTAGTCGGGTGTTCGTCTGACGTTTATTCTCTGCCAATTTGAAGTTAAGCAAGCTAGCAGGTATTTCAGCACAGTTATCGTTATCATGCTACAGTGGCGTTAGCTGTCGGTTTTCTCGCTAGTTGACTTGCTAGCTGCACTAGACGATATGTCCTAGTTATTAATGTAGACGACATATTAACACTAAATTGCAATTTAAGTAAGTTCATATGTTGTTGAAAGGCATTATTTAATGGCTACTTTCACAATAACGTTAACTGCATTCTTGCGTTGACAGCAAGCTACCTAGCATCATCACGAACTTGCTAGTTAAGTTAGCTTGCAAGTTGCAGAAAAGATGGTCACATGAATTATGGTACATCCATATTTGTATTAAGTGAAGATATATTTTGCATTACCAGTGCGCCTTTTAGGATTTAATTATTCTAACTAACCATGAGACATCGATTTACGATTTTCACTTTGAAGAATTCATTTAGGAGAATCGTTAGTTTTGACACTTCCCGTGTTATTTTTGCGGCAACCAGGTGAACTACAGTACACCAAATATATGTCTGCGAAAATGTATGATAACAGTCGATGTGTAGGCCTTGTTTCCAGATCATTTCTACTAATCAAACTGTCCAGGACACACTTAGCGTGTATGCATGTTATCTAGGTCTTTGAGAAATATCAAAGCATCCAGTTGGCAGCTGTCAACTGCAGTTTGTTTCAGAAGTAATTACAATATGAAAACAAACGCTTTCCTTCATAAAATACATTCGCCTGTTCTGTTTCAAATTTGGAATCAGGTCAGGGGTTGCACATGGTTCTCCATGAATACAGACCGTAGGGCTTCTTTGTAATAATCTAGGCTATAGTCTGTTTTAATGATAACCTGACCTACGAACTGTAACAGGCCTTTTGATTACATTGATGGGTCATCACCGTATATGAATTCATTTGCATAAAGTCAGTTGAGGATGCTTGTATGACTAACTCCATGCGAGTAGGGCCTGTGATGTTGGCCAGCCTATGTAGAGCTATCTTGTCTTTTCAGGCACTGTAGTGGTTTCCACATTTTAGTAGAAGTCCTGTATGTGGCATATGAAGCACTTTTTATTTCATTTATTCCATGTTTGCGATAACTGACTTTCCCTCTGCTTTGACAGGAGAAAGGAACCCATTTCATGGGCGCATCCTCTTTCCTGGACTCCTGGGTGAAACGAAGATTTGTCATAATGGGTATGTGCGTTATTAGCTTTTTTACCTGACTGTCTGTGTGGTTGTGTCACATAATGTGGAAGCGGGACGTGGAAGGAAGGCACAGCATGCTTTAATATAAAGCATGTAAAGTTATTCTTGACAGACTGAATGGCCAATTGCTAAAGCTTTGTAAAGGGCCCTCTGATGTCTCTAGTGTCACACTGCACATGGAGGGTTAGATGATTGTACTCTGAGTAAACAGAGAAGAGCAGTGGAGCAGAATTTAGTTTGTACACAGATGATTCACTGCTTGGTACTTTCCTCGTGAGATTTTTAAATGTCATGCTGTGTATTAATGATGAGGCTGGTTAAAAAGCTTACAAGGCTAGTATTTTTGTTTGGAACCTTTAGAAACTACTGTACTGTAACACCACAGGTGGATTGACTAAAATTGATTCCCATATATTCAATAATATATCCAAGAGTGACATTGAAGTAAAGGGTCAAGTTCAAGTACACCCATTGCTGCTGCTAAAGTTGAGAGTGTTGGGCAAATTGGCAGAGTATGATGCAATGAAAATGTAGGAACAGATATTTTAATGACTGTGATTTCAACTGCCATGCAAACCAAGGTAGGCTCATTAGCAGTAGTGCAAGGGGATGATCCCTCTCTTTCACACATACTCTCAGGGCATGGAGAGGGCATATGACTATTAACAATAAGTATGATTTATTAATTGTATTTATCATTAATGAAAGCGGCAATCAAAAGTCATAAATTAAAGTGGCAGCCAAAGGCACTTCAGAGGTGCCAGTTCGTGAAAAACTACGTAAATGTATGCCATCATGAAACAATTCATTAACTCCAAAATATTTCAATTTACATAAGTTCAGCTTTGTCACATGGAAATCATCCTCAGGATCATTCTAGTCTCTCCTTAGCATCATTAATTACTTACATGAAAGCAGTTAGAATATTATCCACGCATAAGCTGTATTTCATATCTGTCAAATAAAAACCAATGAGGCAGTCCCTCTGTCATTATGTCTTAATGGCATTCCCATTAGACAAACACTAGCCACACTTTTTTTTCCCTCCTCAGAGTAATTTGATGGGGCTCCATGTGTTGATTTCAAAGGGAATTGGAGAGTTTGCGCCTGATTTATGATTCTGAGCCTGGGTTAGGGTTAGAGGATTTATGCTTTTGCACTAAGCCTGCGCGAACAGTACCACAGTAGCCTGACGCGCACGTCATCAAGACTTTACACACACAAGCATCACAGATTGCAAGGACCATGATTGGCTGACTTCGACCAGTGTTCTGGCGATGCATAGAAACCCCACACTCGCCTGCGTATTTTACTTGCAGAGTGGTGCATCAGATACACACACACACACAACGTACGAGCAAGAATGCTCACAGTCGCACAGGCTGTTCTGGCATTGACTGCGGCCATCTGACGAAGGCAGAACCACAAACTAGGCTTCAAGGTTCACTGCTGCCCCTTGTTGGTGTGTCTGCAGTCATTGGTGCTGATCCTTTGGCAGAGAGGGCACGACTGAGCCTCTGGCACTACAGAGAGGACATGACTGGGCAGGCCTGAGGTGCCAGTGGGGGACAAATTCTAAAAAAGAATGCATTCTACAACATTATAAGATTCTTACATTCCAAATTATACTCCAAGGACCTCAACATTCTTTAGAGAATGATCATTCTCACAGCATTCTCAACACACTTGTGTAATGGTACCTGCTTGTGGGCCAGCACCAGGTTCAGCAGTTCAACCAAGGGTCACTAGGAGTGTGACACCATAACCCCAAGGTTATGGGTTTACATTGGTTAAAGACAACAAGTCACAGTCCTTGCAGTCTGTAATGCTTCTTTGTGTAGCTACAGTCTTAATAAACGTACATTTGAGGTTGTTGTGGTAGACTTCTGCAGGGGCTCAGTGATGCCTTGTCAGTTCAATGTGTTTTGTGTGATTTTTTTTCTAAAAGGCCTAGAGTGAGTACATTAGAGTGGTTGTTGCACACAGCTAAATTGAATGAAAGATGGCGCTGTGCAAGTGGCAGCCTGTTGCAGTTGTTCCACCACACTTAAGCCTTGGGGATCAATTTAGTGGATCTGTCTGTCTGTTCATCTCCTCATTGGTCCATCCATCCTGTCAGCTTAAACTAACTGCTGCCAGTAGTTATGGTTAGTTTGAAGCATGCTACAGAACAAACTTGGTCTATGGTCTTCGGTGTTTTTTTTTTATCAGTAAACTTCAAATGCTAGTGTACCCTGTGTAGCAGATGCTGTTTTAGAATAGACCATGCACAGGGATCTGTCTCAGAGCAGTTAGTTCACCACCACTGTTTATAGTGAGCACCCTAACGAAGAGGCAGTCTAGGTGGTGTTGAGTGATGACTGTATGGACTAACATTAGCTTGTGTGTAAAGGTGTGGGCGCAGGGTGAACTTTGATCTCTGGTGTGGCTCTCGCCTGCAGACGCAGCTCTTGAATCGATCATGCAGGACCTGGCTGAGCTTCACCGCTCCAGCAAGCCTGCCTCCACCCTCCTGGACCTGGCCAAGCCCAAGGCCTCCTCACCCAAGAACCAGGTATGCTGGACGCACACATGCACGCACACACACACATGCATATACACACACATGCATATACACACACATGCACGCATATACACACACATGCACGCATATACACACACATATACATAAACACGCGTGCACACATACATACAGTGTGGAGAATAAGTATTCGACATTTTTTAGTAAAGTTATTTCTACTGGGTTTCCACCACATGTCAGTATCAACTCAAGTATTCCATTTCATTCATTCAAAGATATCTAAACATTCAAGTGCATAAATTGAGTTGTATAAAGTGAAATGACACGGAGAAGGTATTGGACACATGAAGATAAAATGTACAAAAAGCCAGGAAATCAACTGAAATCTGTCTGTATTGAGAGAGAAACCCTGCCCTCTACCAGTGCTTGTAAATATCAGCTGGATTAGTCCTAATTAATGGTCTATAAAGGCTTGTCTTTACTCAGGAGTCACACAGAAAAGATTTCTTGATGGGTAAAATCAAACAGCTTTTCCAAGACCTTTGTGATGTTATTGTTGAGAAGCATTCGGATGGCATTGGTTATAGGCACGTTTCCAGAATGTTGAATGTTTCTGTGAGCACAGGGGGGGCTATTATCCTGAAAAGTAAAAAGCATCATTTCACCATAAATTGGCCACAATCAGGTCCATGTAAGATTTCTGACCGAGGAGTCCAAAAATGTATCAGAAGAGTTCTCCAAGAGCCAAGAACCACTCGGGCAGAACTTCAGAAAGACCTTGCATCAGTGGGTACTGTTTCAAAAACAGTCATAAGCAGTGCACTGAACCGCTACGGCATCCATGCACTTTCACCACACAAGCCTGCATTGCTAATAAAAAGCATGTTGAGACTCGTTTAAAGTTTGCGAAAGAACTTTTGTAGAAGACTGTGGATTACTAGAAGACTATAGTGTGGTTAGATGAAACCGATTTTGGCCTCTACACACCATTTTGAAGAAGAATTGGTATAGCCAACCAAACCAACAACACCATACCAACAGTTAAGTTTGGGGATTGAAGCATCATTGTGTGGGACTGCTTTTCAGCAAATGGTACTGGCAGACTTCATATTATTGAAGACAGGATAAATGGAGAAATGTACTGGGATATTCTCGATAGAAATCTGCTGCCTTCTACCAGAAAGCTGAAAATGAAAATACAGTGGGCATTTCAGCAAACCAACTATCCCAAGTACAAGCCCAAGGAAAGAATGAATTGTTTTTAAAGAAACTAAAGAAAATAAATCAATTTGCTAGAATGGCATAGTCAATCACCTGACTTCAATCTAATTGAAAATCTATGGAGAGAATTGAAGATCAGAGTTCATAAAAAAGGCTCCCAGAACCTTGAAGATTTGAAGACAGTTTGTGTGGAAGAATGGGGCAGAATCACTCCTGAGCAATGCAAGCGACTGCTCTCTTCAAACAGGAGACATCTAAAACCTGTAATTACCAACAAAGGCTTTTCTACAAAGTGATGAATAAAGTTCGATACTTATTCAGTGTCGTTTCACTTTTCTCTTAGGCTTAACTTTAATACTTAAATTTGAGCTTGAATTCAATATTTGGATTAATAGCAACATCTGGTGCACTAGAAATACTATGAAAAATGTGGTTTTGGTTGATGTGTCAAATACTTATTCTCCCTGCTTAAACACTTAAACTTGGCCATGCCAAAGGCATGCACACGCACACACACACACTTTAACTTGACCAGGCTAAAGGCCTCCATACCCAAGAACGAGGTATGTTAGACATTATCACATAGACAGTTATTTTTATAAATATGCACACACATTCACTTTTATACACATGCCTGAAGACAGACGTTGTTACAAATGTCACTCAATAGCATGTTATTTTTGTTGTGTTTTTGCAGAATGATGTTCGGGTGAAGTTTGAGTACAGGGGTGAAAAGAGGTGAGGATGGGAATCCTTGTTGGCATGTTCTGCTTTCTTTTTGCTTTCCTCACTGTCATCTCTTTATCTCACCTCCCTTTATATATGTCTCACCTCTATCGTCATGATCATCTTTTTGTGTTTGCCTCCTCCCTCCAGGATTCTGCAGTTCCCTCGCCCCCTCCGCCTCGATGACTTGAGCTCCAAGGCCAAAGTGGCCTTTGGCCAGACAATGGACCTGCACTACACCAACAACGAGGTAACCTAAAACCCTAACCCACACACATTTTCCTTGCAAAACTGCACACACACTCACACAAACTTTAGCCCAACACTAACCACTTATTGACACAGACACACGATAATGGGTTCAGTTAACACAAACATTTTGCCTTTTTCCCCCCCTGTCTTTTTCTCCTCTCTCATGTCTCTTCTCTCCCTTTCTTTATCCCCTTGTCCTCCTGCTCTTCACTTTCAACATGTCTCTCTCACTCCCCCCCCCCCCCCCAACTCTCTTACTGTTCTGTATTTCTCTCTCTCCATCTCTCCATCCACTTCCTCTCTCTTTCCCCCTCTCTCTCTGACAGCTGGTGATCCCATTGACCACTCAGGATGACCTGGACAAGGCCGTGGAGCTGCTGGACCGTAGCGTCCACATGAAGAGTCTCAAGATCCTGCTGGTGCTGCAGACTTCCTCACAGGTCAGAGGCCACAAGTCCCAGGAAAGCTGACCCCACCTCGGCACACCTCACCGTAGCCATAGCCACAAGGGAAGCCACAAAGTGCTTCTAATAGAGCATGCTCATGCTGGGTCTTGCTTCACAAATCACTTGATCAACGGCCAGCTCATTCCACACATAGACAGTAAAAGAAATGGACCAAGGGACTCCATTGCTCCATTGAATGAGAGCCTGCTGAATCCAATTTAAACGATTTTCAGTTGGCACCACGTCTAACTGTGCAAGCTCAAAGTCAGCTCACGAACGTAAAGCAAGGAAACGAGAAGCGGTTACTTGTACAGATGCCTCTGTAGAAAATATTGTTGCTGACTTGAAAACACACAATGTTTCAGATATTAAGTTATTTAGTTTCAAAGTCAGACAAAATGAATAGGGGTCAATAGATACTAACGCTAGCTGGTTATCAGCTATCTTCCAGAGTTGTTCAATTGACCATCAACTTCCGGGTCTTCGCCTGGCCCCTTGATTCCACAGTGAAACACTGACCATGTAGGAGCAGCCCTTCTCTGCAGCCCTAGTGCCCCAGCCAACCTCACACTGGGGCCAAAATATGCTCGCAGAAAAACCTCATGTCACTCCTCAAGAACAGTTGATGGGAGGTAGAAGCACAGCCATTGCGCAAGGTTGTTTTTTTAAGACATGCTATAGAAATCAACTTGACCTGGGTGAGGAATCAGACATTTCTAGCGTGGTTTCTCATATCCTGTTCCAGGTTAGCCAGAAGGGGGCAGCGTTGGTCGCAGAGGATTAGCACACTGCTGGGTTGGAGGTTTGACTCCATGTGTGATTGACAGCTGATAGATAGATCAAATCAAATGTTTAAATAAACCTTTGAAGTTTCTTGTAGAGCATTGCATTGGTTGCTAGTGTCTTTGGGTCACAGATACCCCAGTGTTTTACACAGTGGAGAAGCTCTTAATTAGCCTAGAAATTTAGACATACCCTAGTAGTAGGAATAAAAAAATTCTATCCTGGGTACAGCCTAGCCACAACCCATTGAAGCGGAGTAGCTT
This sequence comes from Setipinna tenuifilis, assembly GCA_030347295.1. Classification (NCBI taxonomy): domain Eukaryota; kingdom Metazoa; phylum Chordata; class Actinopteri; order Clupeiformes; family Engraulidae; genus Setipinna; species Setipinna tenuifilis. Next base: position 8,860,341 of record CM059275.1, on the reverse strand, counting down.
TTCTCCCAAATCTGGTCAGACCAATCACATCAGTCTATCCTTGTAGAGAATCACTAAGCGGACTTAACACGATGATGACAGGGCTGTGATGGTGCACTGGTGTAGTGCTATGGTAAACAAGTTTGTTGCTTTGATTGGTCGTAACACTATTCTATTGCCTGCAGAAGCCTGGCATATCCATAGTGGCTAGATCACCCAATTTGATGTGGGCTGGCTTATGAGGCTACGTCTTCATGAAACTACACCAACTATTGGGTATACAGTGTACATAACTACATAGGGCTTCATATTGTGCATGCAGTGGTGTGTAGAGTTTACAATGGTGCGTGCATTAATATTCAAACTACCATGCAGGGCTTTAGATTTAGTATATATGCATTTATATTCAAGTGTGTGCATTCCTATATGCATTTCTGTGCAGGTCTTCAGTGTGTTTACATTACTGTCTGCACAACTGTAGAAGCTTGTAATGTGTACTATTGAGTGTTGTCAGTGAATGGCGAGGCATGTGTGTATGTGCGAGGCTTGTGTGTATATGTGTCGTAACAAAGCGTGAGAGTGGAGTAATCATGAGTGTCATGTGATGAAACCTCATATTGCTTATAGTTCACATGTGCTGTTGTTGCTTTATGGGGCAATGGTGAAAGCCTGTTTGTCAGGCAGACCAGGTGCAGTTCAAAAGCGTGAGTTGTGGGTGTGTGAATGCATTCTCAGTAATGCATCTGTTATATTCATCTTGATTTCCAAAGCTGATTAACGTCTAGGTTCTTCGGTGTGTTTGTTTTTGGATCAGTGGTTTGATTGCTTAGCCACAGTGAGGTGCAGATAACAGGGCAGTTAAGCTGTGCGCATCATTAAAACGTAAGTGTGTCATAAACAGCACCCTGCAGAGGAGTAATTTATTTTAGCCTCATAGTCTAAGAAGGCATCGTTTCAAATAAACCCATTTTGCACAGAAGGCCTCTCGCCAAACCCCTTCCTTCATATTAATATGTTTAGATCTTGACACCAGCAAGATATTAAATATCCAAACATTAATGGAAATATGTAACAGCTCTAGACCAAGCAAACACAGACAGCATTAACACACACACACGCACACGCACGCACACACACACACACACGCACACACGCACACACTGCTGTACCCAGTGAATGAACAGTGCAGTATACCGCATGTGTCACTGCTGGTGCAATGTGTGTGTGTGTCCCTATTGTGTGTGTATGTCCCTGTAGTCACGGGAAATATGCTGAGCTCAGACCCCAGGGCTCATGTCATTAATCTCACCTCCCGATACGTCACTCAGGTCCACTGTTAACTGTTATTAACTTCAGTTATTCCACACCTGGCTCCCGGGCTGTGGCAAGCACTGTTTGCCTTCTACAGTCCTGACTGTGGGGAATGCACTGATATTGAGCTCAGTACTGATTGTACTGAAACCCTTTTTTTCTGTCCTCCTACCAGAACTCTGTGTCCAGTATGGATCTGATGCCATCTCATGAGAGCCTGGACAACACAGACTTCAGAGGTACATGCTGGGTATCTCACACACAGACACACAGACACACAGACACACACACACACAGACACACACACATATACGCACATGCACACACACACACACACATACACACACACACAAAATTTACTTGCATAATAAAAGTGTAGTAAACACACACACACCTGTTGTTCAGTGAGGTCCAAATGAATAACCAAACACCCGCACATACATACATGCATGTTGGTTTATGAGTGCCACATGTATTGGTTTTGCATCCTTTTCTGTCTTTATGAAGAACAGTTAGCAGTATATCTCGTCTTTATTTAATATTCTGATCTGAAAGATTTTTCCTATCTCTCCTCCTTCTCTGTGTTTTCTTATTCCCCTCTATTTCCTCCCTCCCTTTCTCTCTCCTCCACTTCCCTTCATCTCTTCCATCCCTCACCTGCCCCTCTCCATTCTACTCCCGCCCCCAGGCTCCACGGACCGCAGCTCCCCTCCCCCCGGCTACATCCCAGACGCCCTGCAGCAGGTGGCCCGCAATGGCTCCTTCACCAGCATCAACAGCGAGGGAGAGTTCATCCCTGAGAGCATGGACCAGGTGCGTACACACACACACACATACACACACATATGTACGTGTATGCATGAACCAGGTGCACCACCACACACGTGCATATGCACACAAGACGCACGCATACATATACATCTATATGCTTTGACCAGGTGCACAACCACACATACAGTGAAGAAAACAAGTATTTGAACACCCTGCTATTTTGCTATTTCTCCCACTTAGAAATCATGGAGGGGTCTGAAATTGTCATCGTAGGTGCATGTCCACTGTGAGAGAGATAAACTAAAAAGAAAAATCCAGAAATCACAATGCATGATTTTTTAACGATTTATTTGAGTGATACAGCTGCAAATAAGTATTTGAACACCTGTGTGTCATCTAGAATTCTGACCCTGAAGGACCTGTTAGTCCGCCCATTAGAAGTCCACCTGCATTCCATGTATCATCCTTAATCAGATGCACCTGTTTGAAGTCGTTAGCTGCATAAAGACACCTGTCCACCCCATACAATCAGCAAGACTTTAACTTGTAACATGGCGAAGACCAAAGAGCTGTCCAACGACACAAGAGAGAAAATTGTACACCTCCACAAGGCTGGAAAGGGCTACGGAGCAATTGCCAAGCAGCTTGGTGAAAAAAGGTCCACTGTTGGAGCAATCATTAGAAAATGGAAGAAGCTAAACATGACGGTCAATCTCAATCGGAGTGGAGCCCCATGCAAGATATCACCTCGTGGGGTCTCAATGATTCTAAGAAAGGTGAGGAAGCAGCCCGGAACTACACGACAGGAGTTGGTCAATGACCTGAAAAGAACTGGGACCAACGTTTCCAAGGTTACTGTAGGTAATACACTAAGACGTCATGATTTGAAATCATGCATGGCACGAAAGGTTCCCCTGCTTAAATCAGCACATGTCAAGGCCCGTCTTAAGTTTGCATATGACCATTTGGATGATACAGAGGAGTCATGGGAGAAAGTTTTGTGGTCAGATGAGACCAAAATAGAACTTTTTGGTCATAATTCCACTAAGCGTGTTTGGAGGAAGAAGAATGAAGAGTACAATCCGAAGAACACCATCCCTACTGTGAAGCATGGGGGTGGTAGCATCATGCTTTGGGGGTGTTTTTCTGCACATGGGACAGGACGAGTGCACTGCATTAAAGAGAGGATGACTGCGGCCGTGTATTGTGAGATTTTGGGGAACAACCTCCTTCCCTCAGTCAGAGCATTGAAGATGGGTCGTGGCTGGGTCTTCCAACACGACAACGACCCAAAGCAAACAGCCAGGAAAACCAAGGACTGGCTCCGTAAGAAGCATATCAAGGTTCTAGCATGGCCCAGCCAGTCTCCAGACCTGAACCCAATCGAAAATCTTTGGAGGGAGCTCAAACTCTGTGTTTCTCAGCGACAGCCCAGAAACCTGACTGATCTAGAGAAGATCTGTGTGGAGGAGTGGGCCAGGATCCCTCCTGCAGTATGTGCAAACCTGGTGAAAAACTACAGGAAACGTTTGACCTCTGTAATAGCAAACAAAGGCTACTGTACCAAATATTAACATTCATTTTCTCAGGTGTTCAAATACTTATTTGCCGCTATATCACACAAATAAATCATTAAAAAATCATGCATTGTGATTTCTGGATTTTTCTTTTTAGTTTATCTCTTTCACAGTGGACATGCACCTACGATGACAATTTCAGACCCCTCCATGATTTCTAAGTGGGAGAAATAGCAAAATAGCAGGGTGTTCAAATACTTGTTTTCTTCACTGTATGTACACATACACATATACACACACACACACACACACACACACATCGACTCTGCAGGCTCTCTGTAGGATCTGTAAGATGTGTTGTAACAGTCTGGAATGACCTTGGCCTAACTTACTCATTAGACGAAAGGGTAGTGTTTTGACGAAAAAGGTGCATGTTGCAATCTGACCTGTGGAGAATGATGTATGAACCCAGTGCCCTCTTCTGCTTTGCGTAATTGAGATGCTGCTGTGTAGTGTTACCTGAAGCACCCCCTGACCCCTTGTTTAGCTTGTGTTTGAGCCTGTTGGATAGGATTTTGTGTCCTAAGTCACATCTCTTGTGCTTGTATTCATACACCATAGCAAACATGTTAGAGTTAGAGTTTGTAGTCACTCTATATACCCTTAATGCTCATTGTCTCATTCTCTCTCACCTTTTTCCTCTTTCTCTCTAGATGCTGGACCCGTTGTCTATGAGCAGTCCTGAGAACTCGGCCTCGGGGAGTTGTCCCTCTCTGGACAGCCCCCTAGACAGGTGAGTCCAGTCCCCCTAGGGCTTTTTGCCTGGTGTGATAGATAATGGCTAACCAAAATGAAAGTAGGTGATGATGGTGTTTTGTTTTACCTTTGGCTTCTTGCCCCACCCCGCTCTGTCTCATTGCTCTTGTCTTCCTGTCTCCCCTGCAGTGACAGCTACCCCAAATCCCGAATGCCCCGCGCCCAGAGTTACCCCGACAACCACCAGGATTTCCCAGGTAAGCAGCTGTCAGGTAGCCGCACCCTTCCCTCTGCACAGCAACGCTGGGCGAGAGCTTTAAAGCATGGCAAGATATGCCTGAAATCACAGTCATATTACCAGCATATGATATGCCCAGGTTTTATGGTATGAGTCTGTGGTAGGACATTAGTCCTGTGTCCTTAAGCAACTAAAGCAGAATCCCTCTTCATTATGGAGTAGAGGTCTACATAGCAGCAACTTCCATGAGACAAACGACGGAACTGAAAAGCAATGTAAGCATGTGCAGTGATCTTGACCACTCACTTGCTACAGCAGAAGTGCCTGTGCTGGTAGGAGTGGACAGGATCGCAAAGCTCAGCTCGGCACGGTCCAGTCCAGTCCAGTCCAGTCAGAAGGAGTGTAGCGCTAAATGCATTGCCCCTCACGATTGATTGACTACAGTTGGAGAGCATTGCTGTCAGAGCAAATGAGAGAGAACTGCAAAGTGTTTAGAGTGTTGGCTGGAACCAAAACTGTGTTGTGTAAAAGCTAGCCTGTTTTTCATTTACAGACTCCCAGAAGAAGTCCAAGAACTCAGGCTGATAGAGTCTGCTAAATTGCCTTGGCATTGGTTCTCCTGCAGCTGTGTGTGTCCAATATAAGTGGGGCAAGGCAAACTGGTTTCTCAATGTAGTGAATGAGTCATTACGCATATTTGGCCCTAGAACAATAGGCTGACTTTTGACAACAGGCTCATTTACCACGATGGGTTTATCCAGAAAAGCATCATCCGTCTTGAGATGGGATGTCTTCAATAAACCCCAGTCATCATCAATGGCCATTGTGTGCACCTGTTTTACCCATGATTCACTGCAGAGTATTAGTAGCAAGCAGAGCAGGGCCTGGCCCATCCCAGGGTTTTAAGTACTGGCAAGCTTTTTCTCTTCTGTCAAGTCTCTGCCTATCGCTGCTGGTTTGCATAGGAAAGCAAGCTTCAAAACCGGTTGTTTTAGCCTCAATTAACTGATTTTAATATTACACACAACAGGTAGAAGTGTTAGAGTAAAATCGCCTGTCTAAATTGCAAAGGTAGAAGTCAGTGATTTGAAATTCATGTCACTGAATTGCTGCTTCTCAAGCCTGGTGCCATCTTTTAATGATGTATTATACTATTCTATGCATTATTTTATACCATTATACTGTTCTTTATACCATTTTAGACTATTGTATCTCAACGCTATTTCTTTCAACAAAGTCTGGCCTGCATCTAAGTTTGTTTTGTGCGCAGTGTTAAACACATCTTGTCTTTTCTTGTGTAGAGTACGACATCCCTGTCTTTGAGAAGTCTGGGAAGGGTGGCACATATCCACGGCGATACCACGTCCCCTTTGGTCTTCAGGACTACAGTGATGGTGAGGGCATTAATTCCTTTTTTTCAGGTTTCAAAAGTTATGACATATTTAATTCAGTGCTGATGCATGCAAGCATACCTGTCCTATAGTTTGTGCTGTACATATCTTGCTTATTTTTTTTCCTGTTCCTCTGTTCCACCCCACCCCCACCCCCACCACACACGCACATCACCCTCCGCAGGTCGTAAGACGTTCCCGCGGGCCCGGCGGACCCAGGGCCAGGGGGTGCGTTCCCCGGTGAGCTTCAGTCCCGTGGAGCAGCAGTCTCCCAGCACCAGCAGCGGCAGCAGCATCTTCAGCCCGGAACTCGACGAGCCCGGAGGATTCCGCCGCCGCCGCGGCTCCGACATCGAGCCCAGCCCCGCCCCCAACTCCGCCTCCAACACGGCACCCACCCTCTCCCTCATGGACATCAGCCCGCCCAGCCGCTGTGAGTGACAGGACTGCCGTAGGACAGTACAGGAATAACATTAGAATAAGGGGCAAGACCCCTGTGTGTGTGTGTGTGTGTGTGTGTGTGTGTGTGTGTGTGTGTGTGTTTTAGGGAAATCACGGCACATTTCTATTTGTGTGTGTGTTTGGTGACCACAACAGGTCTTATGTGTGCGTGTGTAAAACAGGGAAAGATTATCTGTATTTCTGTGTGTTAACTCCATCTTTATCTGTGTATGTGTGTAGCTCCTCGGGCACCCACCAACTGGCGTCTGGGGAAGCTGTTGGGCCAGGGGGCGTTTGGTCGAGTCTTCCTCTGCTACGATGCCGACACCGGGCGAGAACTTGCCGTTAAGCAGGTGCAGTTCGACCCCGACAGCCCGGAGACTAGCAAGGTGAGGAGTGTGTGCGTGTGCAGGCGTGTGTGTGAGTCCAAACGAACAAAATACATATGTGTGCATGCATATGTCTGGATTATGTGTGCATTCATGTGAATGCTGTGTTTTTATTTTCTGCATGTGCACATATGTTAATGTGTGTGTGTGTGTGTGTGTGTGTGTGTGTGTGTGTGTGTGTGTGTGTGTGTGTGTGCGTGCAGGAGGTGAATGCCCTGGAGTGGGAGATCCAGCTGTTGAAGAATCTGTGCCATGAGAGGATTGTCCAGTACTACGGCTGCCTACGAGACACACACGAGAGAACACTCTCCATTTTTATGGAGTACATGCCAGGGGTGAGCATGTATACACACACACACACGCACACACATGCACTCATACACAAGATGAATTTCTTCATGCAAGGGGTGAGCGCACACACACACAAAAAGGTACTCTTCATCTCCATGGAGTACATAAACACACACACACACACACACACACCTGAGAGGACTTTTGTGATGTGTACTTGTGTTAGTACTGAAGTGACTTTCCACACTGCCGTTGCCAGGGTTCCATTAAAGACCAGCTGAAGTCATACGGGGCGCTGACGGAGAACGTGACGCGCAAATACACCCGACAGATCCTGGAGGGCGTCTCCTACCTGCACAGCAACATGATCGTCCACAGAGACATCAAAGGTGAACCACACCACTACCACCATTTGACTTTCTTTAAAAGTATATTTTTGGCCTTTTCTGGCTGTATTAAATAGGACAGTCAAGGGGGGGGGGGGGGTAGGATTGGGAAATGGCTCAGGCCGGATTTTAACCTGGGTCCCCATCTACAACTACTACTGCTACTGCCTTTGCCTACTTCAGCTACCACCATCATCAGTGTCATTCTAGTATATTTACTTGCACATGGGCAGTGCACAATTACACCATAACCTTGTGTAATGCAAGGAGAAATGCATTGCACCTGGTTTTAGCAAATGTTGCTATTTTCTGTGTGTAGTCCATGAGCTAGTCCATGAACATTAACTTGAATGACATAAATATGTAAGTGGACATATTTAGGTTATTAAAATCTTACAGGTATACTGCATAACAAGTCTGTGCAAAGACTGTTCAGACATACACACACACACATCCCCACATAACCTCTACTACTACTATTACATATTACTATTATACTACTATTACTACCACTACTAAACGGCTACTTACTACTACAACCATCTCTATCATTTGTTGGTTTGTAGGCTTGTATGAACAACTGTACTGATATCTCTCACTGTCTTCACTCATCTTTTGTTGTCTCCGCTTTTCCTCCCCTTTCCTCCCCTACATCTCTCTCTTCCCCATACACTCCATTTCTCCACAGGGGCCAACATCCTGCGGGATTCTGCCGGGAACGTGAAGCTTGGGGACTTCGGCGCCAGTCGGCGTCTGCAGACCATTTGCCTCTCGGGCACAGGCATCAAGTCGGTGACGGGAACGCCATACTGGATGAGCCCCGAGGTGATCAGTGGGGAAGGGTACGGACGCAAAGCCGACATCTGGTGAGTGGGACAGAAACTTCACAGCTAGTAAAATGTTTAGCCAGAATTGGCTCGAAAAGGATGCATTGATTTATTTGCTCAGGTTAAAACACAGATGTTTGTTTAGTATGTATTGTATATCTCCAAAAGTGTTTTTGCTAGGTATTTTGAGCAGCAAAGACAAATTGTTAGCACATTTTACTACTCAAAAAATGTTATTACTTGTTAATGGAACCTTACATGTTGTTGGTCTAAGTTAATTTATTTAAGCTAATTGACTTTGATCATGTTGTGAAGTTTGTTGCTGCTGGATTAGTCTTTGTATGTCTTTTGTCAACACTGCTCCCATGATCACCTGTGACCTTGCTGACTTTTGTACCGTTGTCATGCCAACAGGAGCGTGGGTTGCACTGTGGTGGAGATGCTGACGGAGCGGCCGCCATGGGCGGAGTTCGAGGCGATGGCGGCCATTTTTAAGATCGCCACGCAGCCAACTAACCCTGCGCTGCCGGCGCACGTGTCGGACCACTGCAGAGACTTCCTTAAGCGCATCTTCGTGGAAACTAAGCAAAGACCCCCTGCAGAGGACCTGCTGAGGCACATTTTCGTTCACTAGAACCCCCCCATCCGAACTGTACCCCGAACTGTTCTCCCCTCAACACTCCCCCCCCCCCCAACAATCCTGTCTCACCCCCCTCCCTTCCCTCACTCCCATGCCCCCTCCTTAAAAAAAAAAAAAAATCCTCTAGCCTATCAGCTACCGCCCCCAAGTGTCTGTCAGCTCCGCCCCTACCTCTCCCAGCCTCCTGATTGGACTAGAGAGAATAATGGGACTAGTTATGGAGGGGTAGGGCCCCGCCCACATGCATTTGTCTCTCTCTGAAGAACTGGGGCGGAGCTTTTTTTTTTTCTGTTTGAATTCTGAAAACGTTGCACCTTAATTTCCCAGTTGGGCCGAGAGCCCAGAGACTGTCGATGTTTGAACTGTTTGAGTATGACTTTTATATGTGCTCCTGGTGAGGAGGAGAAGAGAAAGAAGAACGACAGATTCGCGGAGAGTCGCGGGGTCTGAGGAGGTCCAGTGGCTTAGAACCGTGTTTAGAACCAGCGAGATCAATGTGGTCCGGACACAACACAGAATGTATCACCAGCCCCAGAACTCCACTGGGGCCTCACCACGCTGCTAAACACAATCACACACACACACACACACACACACACACACACACACAGTCACAAAAAAAAAACACCAACGAACAACACAGACCACAGGGTATGGAGAAAAACTTCCCACTCGCGTCTAGTTCAGCTCCTCCAGCTCCCCTGCTTTTGCACAGTCTCCGTTAAAAACACACATGCACACCAACATATGCACACGCACCCACACACTTACACATTGATAAATACACACACATGCAAATACCAACACTCACAGAAGCACGCATATATACATGACTTCAACACATTAAACAGACACATTCAGACACATTCATGTAAAACATCATGTAAACATAAGTTCACACACACACACACACACACACACACACACACACACACACACACACACACACACATATACTTACACACATGCACACACCTTGTCCTTCTTTTCAGACTGCTTTTAGTGTAGGTTATCTCACAATGCTGTAAACAACTCAAAGAAATCTGCTGGACTTTCTCTTTGAAATGTCGTTTCCTAGCAACCAGTCAGTGTCCTTTCTTGTGCTGTCAGGGTTTCTGTTTTTTGCACCATTACCATCCCTACCAACCCAGCCACCCACCCAGCCCTCTCACGCTCTCTCAGTCTCTGCTGGTGCCTTTCTCGGAATGTGGATCTCCTTTCTTACTCTTAACACTTCCTTCTCTTGACTTGCTTGTGTGTCACAAATGGTTCCTCACCATAGATGATCATCATAAGCTGTCTTTCATCATAGACTGTCTGTGTCATCTAATGACGGTTTATAAAGAGAGAAGCTAACCCTACCCATCCCACCCTCAGCCACTGATCCTATTGGCTGTTCCCTTATAGCTGTTCTCTCCACCCCCCCAGACTCTAAGCCTGTTGTCTGTTCCCCCACAACTGTTCCCAGGTCAGATGTGAAACCCCTCTCTGACCTCTGTGTCCTGCTACTTGATCCTGGATCCTGATCCTGGGTCAGTGAAGCTGTGGGAGGATTGGTGGAGGAGAACACACCAAAGCAAAACCCAAGAAGCCAGCCTTGCGCTAATGGCTAGTGCTAGCGTGTGTCTGTAGAGCACAGTACGCTCCCATTGAGTGCTGGATTGGCGTTAGCATTGGCTAGCCCGGAAGCTCACATCAGGTACTTTCACAAAGAGAGGCTTTCCAAAGAGTATGAAAAGTCACTCCACTCAATAATGCTTTACCCTGTTCATCGGTACCAGAGAGGTCTGTTCAGAAGGCTCTTAGAAACAGAGAGAACATGTAGAGCTGGACAGCATCTCTTCTTTCCTCAGCACTTTCCGTTAGAACTTTGTACAGGATCTTAGTATGTTAGCACCACCTGTGGTTCCACAGCTCGTTACATACATCCGTATTTCTGTAGACTATGATACTCAACACACACTCTTACTACAATAGCCTTTACAGTACTCAGTCACTCTTACTTCAGTAGACTTCACAATACTCAACAGACGTTCTTACTTCAGTAGACTTCACAATACTTAACGGTACTTCAATACTTCTGTGTACATTTACAATGTTTTACTGTACCTTGGTACTTTAGGTTCTCTTCTCAATACTTACTGTACGTCAGTATTTCAGTAGACTTCACACAGCTCTTGGGTTGGTGCTTTAGTTCTCCTGAGTTAGTGCTCAGCGGTGCTTGATCGTTCTCTACGCCTGCTTTTTATTCTACTGTTTTTTTCAGACTACACCATAGTGCTATGTAAACTCCAATGCCTTCAGACTGGAAGCTAGCTTTTGCAGCGTCTGAAATTTGGCTCTTGGTTTCTTTTGTGTTCCTTTTCTATTCTTTTTGTTCTTATTTCTTTGCCTGAGATACATTCCTGGGATTTCCTGTACCCCTGCTCCCAAATACACAACCACACCGACATTTAACTTTAAGGTTGGACCAAGTGTCTGTTGGTTGAGGCAGGCAGAGTCTGTCTTGCCAGTGCCACCCCCCTCCCTCATGACTGTTCAAGATGCCCGCATCCCAGCCCAGTGCCACACGTGACCGGCAGTCATATCTGCAGTGGTCTAGTGCCAACAACAGCAGCCTTCTGTCTCTCACTACAGTAGAGTGTCTGGCCAGTGGCCACCACAGCAGCCACAGAGCCGATTGCAGCTCCAGCACTTTTCCCCTACCCCCCTCAGCGCTTCTGCTGTGATTGCGGAAACTCGTTTGCTCTCAGTGGTTCGGCTTGCAGAAACCCAGTTCGTGCTGTGTCATGGGAAGCAGTTCCCCTTCAAGGGAGAGTGAGTTTTTGAACATTATATAATGTAACCTCTAACCTTCTTTAGAACTTTCATTCTTCCAAAATTCCTGCCATACTGCTGTGGCGATACAGCCTTAAAGGTTAAAGCGTGCGCCTGCAGTACTCAGAAAGGTTGGACCGCATTAGTGCTCCACAGCCAATTAGTGTACTGCCTTCCCTTCTGTGATACTGTAGCAATGTGCTGATTGGCTGGAACTGTTGATGGCCAGGACTGTGATACCAACACCAGAGATGCTTTGACTTCAAACAGTCTGAGTGTTTGTGCTTTTAACTGGCACTGTGGGGGTTACTGTCATACTGGTCACATCTGTCAGTTCAGTTGAATAATAACTCTGTAAGACTGACAGGAAGCTGGATAATATGGGCCTCTTGGTTCCCTAAAAATGGCAGTTTTGAATGGTGGAGATGTTCCCCTGCGAGTGTTCACGGCAGTGCTGGTGTTGGGGTTTCTGCTAAAGAACAGTCTCCTGGCAGTGCTGATGATCATGATGCTGCAACATGTGGCACACTGTTGCTCTATCCACCCCACTCACCCCCATCAAGATTGGATTGCCTGTTCTGCCAGTGCATATTGGCTAAGATTCTGACAGGTGGAGATGGATTTGGTTGGTTTGGACCTAACAGCAGACTTCCTGGCTAGATCCAAATTGGATTCTGCCGACCTCTGGAAAGTTATTTGGTATCCATATTCGTTGCCATTCGTTGCCGTGGGATGAGATGCCCACTGTGGCATAGGGCTGTGGAATGTCAGTCAGTTTTATTGTCATGGAGAAGAGATCCTCATCGTTGCAGAGCCCTCTGGGTTGTTGGTTAATTTTGTTGCAATGGAGATGGGGTGCCAGCTGTAGCAGATGACAGTGGATTGAGCAGCTCTTGTTTAACAGGGGAGAGTTTAGAAGCCCTGCCTCAGCCGACCTTTCTCCAAACACAGAGTTTGACATTGTTGTAGAGAAGATGTTCAGGTCAGAATGTTAAGCCACTGAAGTGGTGAATCTGCCCCCACACAAATCTGATGCATGCCTGTAAGACAAAACAAAGAAGCTTTTCACTTGGATTTGGCTGGACTTTTCAATGGGTGCTTGGTCTGTCCCGTCTGGAAAAGAGAATTCTAACCCGGTTTGATCTGCAAGGTTGAACGCCTGTTTGTTGTGCAGCGACTCAAGGTTACTCATTGCACGGACTTGCTCTGTGCAGAGTGCAGTGACGTTAGTTGTCTATGTTTGTATGGTCCTTTTACTTTTGATGTTGAACTGTTTGCACATTTTTTGAAACCGCACCCACGCCGCAGTTGCCCCTGGTGCACGCATGAGGGCCATGATGCGGTCCGGTGCCGTCCACAAGGGGGCGCGGGGTGGACGATTTGTACACTGATTTTAATACTTTTGCAAATTGAATGCTTGGCACATGGTGTGAGTGTGTGGGTGTGTGTGCATGAGTGTGTGTATGTGTGGTTTTGTATTACTTTGCCTGTGTTTAAAATGAGAAAAAAAGTAAAAAAAAATAAGGGTTGATTTGAAAAAAAAAAGAAAATCCTTTTCTTGGGGTGCAAGTGTGTGCAGCCCTGAAGCTTCCTGGAGCAGCTTGCTGGAACGCTATGCCTGTATTTCTCCACTAGGTGTCTCTCTTAAGCCCCTGCCTGGAATATCCCGCTCCCCTCAGCCCTAGTGCAGACGGAGCGGACACATACAGTCCGGGCCTGCCTGTGTACAAGTCAAGAAACAGGATTGGTGCTGTCTTATCGTTGAAGAAGAGTCCACCATTTTCAAAGCCCGAGTGAATGTTTGTGAGGGTGTGTGTATGTGTGTCTGACTGGACCTGAATAGTTGGCCCTACTTCCCGGCCTTCTTGCCAGGACGGTCCAGTGAACATGTGCCATGGCTGCCACTCCAGAGTCCTGAATGCAACTCTGTGTGTGTGTGTGTGTGTGTGTGTGTGTGTGTGTGTGTGTGTGTGTGTGTGTGTGTGTGTGTGTTTTTGTGTGTGTAAGTGAGAGAGAGAATGAGCATTTGTTTGTTGTTTTATTTTATTTTTTGCGCCTTCGACACTGCGCCCTACATGCCTTGCGCATTCCGACTGTATGGTGATTATACTAAACCAAGGAAAGGTTAAAAATGTACAATTGTAGAAATTTGAAAATGTAATGTTTCTTTTTTTCTAAAAAGAAAATAACTACATGTATCTGGTACAAAAAAGATCTATAGCCCACACGTTTGTCCTCTCTTTGTCTATTGTACAAGAAGCCATGTTTAGGAAAAAAAAATCTTTTGGTTTGTGACCAATACTCCTGTTTATATCAGATCTGTATATCAGTGGTACACATATTTTTTTTAATATATATATTTTTTATTTGTTGTCTTTTTCTTTTCTAAACCCGAGACGTAATGCATGACGGTGTCTAAAGAGGCTACACCTTGAGCAGATGGTGACTGCAGGATGGACAACATCATGTTTGGGCCCATGGAGGCTGGCACTTTGCAAATTGTTGATAATTATGACGATGAAAATAATTAAAAAAAGGTATTTATTTCATTTCTACTGTTTGTGGGTTTCTTTTGTAGAACTAATGTTTTTGGACTGGTCTGAAATTGTGGCAAGTATTTTTTTTGTTTGGTTATTCGGGTTTGTTGCAAGGGAGGTATTGTCCACATGAGGGGGCATGATATTCCCTGTACTGTTTTTAAAAGGGTCAAGACCATGGAGCTCTCTCAGATCATCGGACGTACTATTGCCATCAAATATACTTCTAAAGGCTGTGCGACCTCACCATATCCGAAGATCTTGGTATCCCTGTTTCAACACTGTGCAAGGTAATGGCAGTGGTTTGCTAAACATGGGACAGCTCAGAACCTCCCTGGTCACGGCGAAAAAGGAACATTCTTTAATTGCTGAAGGAATGACGTCAAAGGGAATGCCTGATCCTTGCCAAAGTGTACCTTGGCAAGCTTCAAATCTTTCTCTGGAAAGAATGTTTTGACTACGGCAAAGTGCACCAGCCATTCCTAACAGATGAGGAAATGAAGCCTACAGATCCACCATGGCTACCTGTAGGATTCATTTCAAGGAATGAAGGGTACTGAAAACAGTGCTTTGCTTTGAAAGATACTGGAAACTTTGGACTCTACACAAATCAAAAACATTAAGAGGATTACTAAAGGGTTTCAGAGCAGAAGGAGCTCCATGGTGTAAGAACACTAGAGTTTGGGTTAAAGTTCATTGCTCTCCAACCAGACTCAAAGTAAGCACTAAGATGAATGTCTATGTTTAAAACGTTTTACAGTAGCCAGCAGTAAACCCTGATCTCTATCACACAAAGAGTCTAAGGAGAGAGCTGCAATCTGAATTTCTGCTGTGAGAGAATCTTGGAAATATTCAAGAGCCCCAGCAAAAGGAAGACAGAGTTTGAAAAGTTTGGATGGCAACAAGGAACATGTACGTTATTACTACAGTTGTCATTATCAATTCCACTTGTTCACTGGGAAAAGCTGTTTCTCAGGCTGTAAGCAGCTACCCTGATAGTCCTGAATTTTTTTGCCTAGAGGGATGGATTTTAAGAATGAACAGATGACACACTAAAATTACATATTGCCAGGTGCTGTTGTGACGCAATAATGGAATTAACAGTTAAAAAACATTTCATCGGTTAAAAAAAGTAATAATCTGTCAAACTGCGTACATAATCTACTAGTACAAAACAATATGAATAATAGAAATGGCATGCAACTATTTTGACTATACATTATTCGTTTTAAAGGAGAACTTCCATCGTTATTTTTAATTCATATTTCTGTGTCGCCACTATGGTTGAATGCATTGTGCGTCATTTCTGTGAAAAATTATGTCCTAGATCTCTTGTTTGACGCTGTTTTCTGTAAGCTATAACAGGTCTAGTGGTTGAATGACTGGCTTTTCTGGTGTGCCTCGTGAATGTCCATGACGTGTCAATAAGGCACTTCTGATTGGGCAAATTCGCTGTCTTTTGCTCACCTAGCTTCTGTCCACCAATCCTTTGGGATGTGGGCTTGCCGTACATGGCTCTGGGCAGGGCTTACGACCTAGTGACGTAGATAGCTTTAGCATGCTCTGATCTGCTCGTTTTGGTTAGCTCGACCCTTCAATGACCAGTAAAACCATGAGGGTCGAATTTCACGTCTTGGAATGCTGAGTGCATATACTGCTTGTTGTGACCCACCACATTGTAAATAGAGCTACTAAAAGTGTTTTTTTGACGGAAGGACCCCTTTAAAATATTTGAGTAAAGTATACAGTGATGCAGTGATGCAAGACAAAAGATGACTTAGGCGGAAATGGCAGGAAAATGTGTGTGATTAAACGTTTCAAGAGCTCCAGGTTTGGCTGTACTTATCCAAAATGTTCACAAAATACAAATAATATATAATAATTAATAATAAATAATTAATACAAACAAAATAAAATATTCCAATATGTCCAATATAGATCTTCAGCTATGTCAGTGTTCTGCTTCATTTATACGCATTATTTTCTCTACCTTAGTTTACATTATGTGTGATAATTCAAAACAGCTACTCTTGTCAGATGGCCATCATACATCATTGAAAAGCTGAGATTCCAGGCTTTCAGAAAAGGTATGGTAGCCTTTGCCACTTTTTCGGTAACGGTTTCCATATTTTGAGGCCCTGGCTCACAGTCTATTAGAACAGTTAGGACAACTATCAGTTATAATTCATTAAAATCTATGTAACTCGCATCAAGAGAGCAAAGCTTGTGCTTGTGTAGGCACAGTCTAGGTCTTGCACATTGTCCAAAAGCTGCTTGTTATACAAAGAACATCACAACCACCAGCAGGTCATAGGGCAATGCTTCATCCAAACTGTCTGGCCCAGTGCTTTTCAAAACAAGAGGCTACGGCAGGCAAAACTCAAAGCCTTAACGTTTACAAAAACCTTGTTTTTTCATAAAGTTTACTAAGAAAAAAAACAACAAAAAATTGTTTAATGAACAGAGATTTAAATGGCTATCAAAAGCAACATGGTAAACGTAAGGACCCCCGCTGAACAGTTGAGGTATTTCAACAATTTCAACCAATCACATTGCTTAAATTACTTCCATTTCCTAAAAGTTAATACTCTCAGTGGAAGTCAACCTAGTCAACCAGTGGACTTCCTGTGGGTATGTTGACTTTTAGGAAACAGAAATAATTTAAGCAATGCGATTGGTTGAAATGCGTCAACTGTCCACCAAGGGTACTTACATTTCTTTTACTGTTTATGACCAACACCGACAGTAGCCAACATAGGTTTTAATAATAAATAACATAGGTGTATAAGACTACCCAAGATAGTTCTGCATGTAGTAATGCTTTTTTTTACATATACGTATATGTTCTGTTTGTATATGTCTCTTGTAACTGGCCCATGAGTCTGTTTAATAAAGTTTATATGCCTATATTTTTTCCCAGTCAGGCAAACACGAACTACATAAAGAACCACACAGGAGGAGTGGGGGGCTTACCAGAGGGAGCTGCTATGCAAAGGAGCACAAACAAGACAAAGCGAGAAAGAACACGCAAGCACGGTGTTCCAAAACCGACCAAGCTCATTCCATACTGCTTACCTGGCCATGGCATACTTCTACAGGTGCTGGTTAATTATAATTAGAACAGTGGTTCTTAACCTTGTTGGAGGTACCGAACCCCACCAGTTTCATATACTCATTCACCGAACCCTTCTTTAGTAAAAAATAAAATATGATTTTTTTTACTGGTGCACAAAATGAACCGTGCATTAACATCACCTTGTTCAAAGGGGCTCCACCGAACCCCTGAGACCGACTCACCGAACCCCTAGGGTTCGATTGAACCCAGGTTAAGAACCACTGAATTAGAATATCATGAAAAAGTTTATTTATATCAGTAATTAAAGTGTATATTATATTCATTTATTTTACACAGACTGATATATAAATATTTCAAATGTTTATTTCTTTAATTTTGATGATTACAACTGACAACTAATGATAATCCCAAATTCAGTATCTCAGAAAATTAGAATATTACTTAAGACCAACACAAAAAAAGATTTCCAGAAATGTTGGCCAATTGAAAAGTATGAACATGAAAAGTATGAGTATGTACAGCAGTTGATACTTGGGGGTCCTTTTGCCTGAATTACTGCAGCAATGCTGCGTTTGCATGGAGTCGATGAGTCTTTGGCACTACTCAGGTGTTATGAGAGCCCAGGTTGCTCTGATAGTGGCTTTCAGCTCTTCTGGTGCCAAGTCCTGTTGAAAAATGGAATCTGCATCTCCATAAAATTGGTCAGCAATTTTGCTGGCCAATTAAGAACAGGGATACCATGGTCTTTAAACCAGGTACTGGTAGCTTTGGCACTATGTGCAGGTACCAAGTGCGGTTGGAAAATGAATTCTGCATCTCCATAAAGTTGGTCAGCAGCAGGAAGCATGAAGTGCTGTAAAACTTCCTGGTAGACGGCTGCGTTGACCTTGGACTTAAGAAAACACAGTGGACCAACACCAGCATGACATGGCACCCCAAACCATCACTGACTGTGGAGATTTTACATTCAACCTCAAGCAACGTGGATTCTTTGCCTCTCGTCTCTTCCTCCAGACTCTGGGATCTTGATTTCCAAAGGACATGCAACATTTATTTATCAAAGAACATAACTTTGGAACACTCAGCAGCCGTCCAGTCCTTTTTGTCTTTAGCCCAGTCAAGACGCTTCTGATGCAGTTTCTTGTTCAAGAGTGGCTTGACACAAAGAATACAACAGCTGAAACCCATGTCTTGCATACATCTGTGTGTGGTGGTTCTTAAAGCAGTGACTCCAGCTGGTGTTGCAGTTGGTGAGTTGCAGGTGTTTTGAGGTAATTAGCTGATTAGAGTGTGGCACCAGGTGTCCTCAATATTGAACCTTTCCACAATATTCTAATTTTTTCTGAGATACTCAATTTGGGGTTTTCGTTAGTTGTCAGTTATAATCATCAATATTAAAAGAAATACACACTTGAAATATGTCAGTCTGTGTAAAATAAATGTATACATTATGCAAGTTATACTTTTTGAATGGAATTGCTAAAATCAACTTTTTCATGATATTTTAATTATGTGACCAGTACCTTTGTAGTGTGACAGACGATAACGCATCCTAATGGCTTAAAGCAGTTCTGCACGGTATGAGTTACTGTTTAAGTGCACATACACCTAGTTCACTGAGATTGAGTCATTTTGGCATGGATCTAGTAAGGGTTTAGCATGGGTTAGGTATGGTGCACAAAGACATAGCCTACTGGACATTTTCACGTAGGGGTGTACTCACTTTTGTTGCCAGTGGTTTAGACATTAATGGTTGTGTGTTGAGTTATTTTGAGGGACCAGCAAATTTGCACTGTTATATAAGCTGTACACTGCCTACTTTACGTTGTAGAAAAGTATTATATCTTTAGACTTCTCCCATGGAAAGATATAATAAAAAAGTACAAAAATGTTAGGGGTGTACTCACTTTTGTGACATACTGTACATACAGTATTAAGCACACCAGACAGACAAACACACAAATGTAAAAACATATACAATTGTTTGTTTCAGTATCTCCAGAATTCAGATGAGTACCGAGTGTCATGGGGTCATGCATGGGGTCAGCCAAGGACATTACAATTCCATTTCTGGACTCATGTACAC
This sequence comes from Setipinna tenuifilis, assembly GCA_030347295.1. Lineage (NCBI taxonomy): Eukaryota > Metazoa > Chordata > Actinopteri > Clupeiformes > Engraulidae > Setipinna > Setipinna tenuifilis. The sequence goes on along the minus strand of CM059275.1, from coordinate 8,840,888 downwards.
ATAAATTTATATAGAATATATAGAGTAAGGCCTAAAATGTTGGAATACCCAAAGAAACAAACAAAAAACCACCACTTTACCACCTTGGGTAGAGGTATTCTGAGCATTTCTATGACACCTTGATCTTAATCATCATTACTGTACTATGGCTACACCATGGGTGAGCTGTATAGAGAGAAAATATAAATACAGTAAAATTATTCACTTTTAAACAGCTGTCAATAAAATACTTAACAAATTGCATTTTACATCTTTCTCCAAGTGCAGGATGTTTTCCTTTGTTGACTTGTTAACAATACGTTTATTGTTGTATGGAATTACAATAAACGTATTGTTAACAAGTCAACAAAGGAAAACATTCTGCACTTGGAGAGCTCTCCACAACACCCTGGTGGATTTCTCTGGCGCTACTGGACCATAACAAAGCTTGTCATGTGTATTTCTGTCTTCTGTTCCATTGCTAAACTGTTGAAGCACTTTGAGCTATGTTATTTGTATGTAATATGTTATACACGTAAAGATTGTAATTATGATATTATTACTAGGACAAAACATGTGTGTGTTAACAAAATAACTGAGATGCATCAGCGCATAACTGACAGACCCAATTCAAGGACATAACAGTTAACCAAACCTTCATCCACAAGGTGTTAGACCATCAAAACATGTCTGTTTTGTGCACCTGTGTGTACTGTACGTGTCAAACTCGAGGGCGTATCCTGATAGTCTACTGGCGGCAGTGGCGAACCCACAGTATTATGCGGTAGTACAGCGTAAAATGTCTGTCTCTTTCGCTCTCACACCGGCCGGGCGGTCGGTACACTTCTGTCGAACGTTATCATCGGTCGTGGACGGTACTATCAGAAGACATAAGTCAGGAATCCGAGTGTTTAACGTGGAAACAGTATCTTCGGAAAAGTACAAGACCATAGACGACTTGCCTGGACCAAGTTTGGCAACGACCGCGTACTGGCTATTCATCAAAGGTTATGCCGACAAAGCCCATGCAATGCAGGTAAGCCACTAATAAAGACGAATTGTTTTTGATTGAAAATCTGTGGTTTTCTCTATCCAGACAGTTTTTAGCCTTCAGCCAAGGCAAAACGTTTCGTTGTCGCTTAGTGTAATGTGACATTTCTGGGTTGGCTCTTAATTATTATTGTTTTTGTGTTTTTTTGTTTGTTTTTAAATATTTATTTGACTGAAAAGATGCTAAATCAAATTTCATTGTAGTTTACTAAAGGTGAGAGAATAAGTTGAGTCACTTGGATTTTAATTCGTCTTGTTTTATCCTCTAACTTTTATGGGTGTTATTTATAAATTGTTATTGCCTAGTTGAATCTGATATGATGAGGTTGGGAAAGGAGCTAGTCTAACCGTGACGAAAGGGTGAAGATTAATAGAGCCTACGCAACTGATACAAACAAGATACTGAGGACCAGGAGTTCCTCAGTAGTTTTAGTGTGTTGAAGTGTGTGTTGTAGTGGGGTTGAGATACGCTACTCACAAAAAGTTAGGTATATTTGGCTTTAAGGTAAAAACTATGGGAAATTTTATGAGACCAAGTCCACACCTAAAAATTGTTTAAAAAGTCATTGAATCATTTTTTTGTGACCCACACACCCACGACTGTTGTTGGCTTTTGCTTCAATAAATAGTTTGAGATGAGGAAATCATCATTACATGCTTCTACTTAAATGCCCTACTTTCATGATATAATACCACTGTAGTGTGAACCTTTTCATTTTCCATAAATTTCAGTCTAAAGCCAAATATCCATAACTTTTTGTGAGTGTATAAATCAACAAGTCTCTCTCCTTTTCTCTCTCTCTCTCTCTCTCTCTCTCAAGTGTGTATGTGTGAGAGAGAGACAGGGACAAAGACAGTGTCAGTTTCTTCTAAATGTATATGGCAGGCAGTCTGACTACGCAGATAACATAGCATCATATCAAAAAGAAAACATTACATATTTTGAGGTATCAATTGTGTATGAACTTCCAAATAGCCTACCAAACATGATGCGTAGCGTAGGTCAGGAACAGAATGACCAGATGCGCTTAATTATTCTGTCATGTGTCACGTCATTGTGGACCTTGATTGGCCAGTGGAAAGTTGATGCAGTTTTCGTACCTAGATCAATGGCTTCTTTCCAAGATAGGTCTATTCCAGCTCCTCAGTGCTTTTCATCTGTGTGTGTGTGTGTGTGTGTGTGTGTGTGTGTGTGTGTGTGTCTGTGTCTCTGTCTGTCTGTCTGTCTGTCTGTCTTTGTGTGTGTGTGTGTGTGTGTGTGTGTGTGTTTCTCTGTGTGCACATACTTGTATGTGTGGACACTATGTGTGTGTATGTGCATGTGCATACATGCCTATCTGTGTGTCTGGATGTGCATATTTGTACCTGTGTGTGTGTGTGTGTGTGTGTGTGTGTGTGTGTGCGCAGGTCGAGCACAGGCGACTGTACGGTCCGATTTGGCGCTCCCGCTTTGGGCCATTTGACCTGATCAACGTGGCCACTGCGCCGCTCATCGCCCAGGTGCTGCGGCAGGAGGGCCGCTACCCCATGCGCACTAACATGTCTCACTGGAAGGAGTACCGTGACCTGCGGGGACAAGCATACGGCCTCCATGTGGAGTAAGCATAACCTGCACAGCACCTCACCGGCTCTCTTCTTGCCTCCTCTCTCCTGCCCTCATCTCCTCTCTATTCATTCTCTCCTCATCTCATCTTCTCTCTTTTCATTTGTTCTCCTATTTCTTCACCTCTCCTCCTCACACCTTGTATCTGTTCATCTCTTTTGTCTTATGTTCTCTCTCCTTTCCTCTACCTCCCCCTTTCCTCATTTTGTACTCTGTCAGCTCCTCTAACCTCCCCTAACCTCACCTCTCCTCCTCTTTTCTCTTCTCTCCTCCTCTTTTCTCTTCTCTTCTCTTCTCTTCTCTTCTCTTCTCTTCTCAGCTCTCCTCTTTGCATCTCATCATTATTTTGTCCTCCTCTTTCCTTCTTTTATTTGCTATCACCTCCTTTTCCCAGGGCTGTGTAAAATTCAGCACTGAATTGAGATAAACTCTCAATGGCCAACTGTTGCACAACTACTGTAGAACTACAGCACTCTTAGATGCTCTTATACTCCCTATTTAACTGTTTTGAATTTTAAAAAATCAGACCACTCTGTATTTGGGTTCTCAAGTTTTGTTTGCAGCTCTTTCATCATATACTCAAAATGGACATATTTTGGATTACAGTCAAATTGGCATGTCAGTTATATATAGATGTAGTGACTAGAAGTGATGACTGGAAATGCTTGCTAGTTGGCAAAGCTTTAAGACTTCAAGACCTTTATTGTTATTGAATAGGTGCATGGCATGGCCAGGCAATGTGGCTGCTTTCCGTGAAATGTTTATGCAACATGGTAATTGTATAGCCTGATAAACCATGGTTGTCTCAGGCAGCATCTTGACTGACCAATCAGCGAACAGAGTGAGTCATGACCAGACGTTAGTGATTGGGTAAAGGCAGATCCAATTGTTTTAAACTTCAGTAGAGTCTACATCTCCAGGAAGAAATTGTTCACTGATTGGTCAGGCAAGACAGACTCCACACATACACACAAGGAGATACATATGCCTTAAGTAAGTTTCACAGAGCGGGGACACTTAATACACACACACCACCTACACACACAGACTTATACAAGCACGAGACACATAGGTAAAGAGCTGGTTAGTTGAGATTAGTTTTGTAAGGAATGGAAGCAGTCTCAGAAAAGAAGGGTCTTTACAAGCTTTTTAAAGGTCGAGAGGTCATGTCGCTGCTCTTGTAGCAACTGGTAGGTTGTTCCACCATTGACAGACAATGACAGAGAAAAGTTTAGAGTGATGTTGCCTTGTGTGAGGAGAGGGTATGGCCAGACGGTTTATTTTCCATCAATATCTGTGTGTGTTTTGTGTCTTGTCCTAAAGTGTGTGTGGATAATGTGCTTTGCACTGAGGAACAGGATGTGTGGATGTTGTGTTTTGTACATTGTGTGTGTGCGTGTGTGTGTGTGTGTGTGTGTGTGTGTGTGTGTGTGTGTTTTGCACTGATGTTGTTTTTTTTGGTGCTGATGTTGTCTCTACCTCTGTGTTTCCTCAGCACCGGGCCGGAGTGGAACCGCCTCCGGAGTGTCCTCAACCCGAAGATGCTGAAGCTCCAGGAGGTGACGGCATATGTGCCCGTTATCCACGATGTCGTCAGCGACCTGCTGTCCCGCCTGGAGACCCTACGACTACGCAGCCCCGACAACTTCACCGTCTGTGACGTTGCGGCCGAACTCTACAAGTTTGGATTCGAAGGTCAGTGGGCCTGGGCTCTTGTGTAAGGGGGTAACGCTAATCTCACAGCGCCAGCTGTAACTGTCTGTCAGCTGGTGTGTTACAGTAACTCTCAAAATATCACAGAGTTGTTACAGTAACTCTCTCTGACAAAATATGCAGTTACTGCCTTTTAGCTTTGTAGGCCAGTGTAGATTTAAGGCCCGAGTCTGTAAGTGTGTTGCCCTGCTCTGGCCCTCATTCCCAGAGGGGGTTATCCCATTTCTCTCCTACAATTTTTTTTCCTTGCTCTTCTTTGTGTCATATTTTGTTCAGGTCTTCAACTGACAGCAAAAAGTTAGTTGTTTTTGTTACTACTTTTTATATATATATACTCTTTTCCATTAGTTTTTTTCCCTTCTTTTCTGTTTTTTTATGTATACAATCTATAAGTAAAGTATGTGACTTAACATGGTTGCAGATAAAAGACTGTCATAAGGTAATGAAAAAAATAAGAGGTTACTCTAGGTTAGAAGTTTCTCCAGGTCAGAGGTTACTCCAGGTCAGGGCTGTTGAGTGGGGATTGGCCCCTGATGTTGCATGCATATGGGACCTTGATTCCTGCTGTCGGTTGGCTGCTATTGTTGTAATCATTGATTAGAGATTTATGGCATGATCCTTGCGCACTAAACACACTTCTCTGGTGGCAATTAATCTGACCATTGATCAGTTATTATCATGTATTAGTGTTTTTGCCACGGTAACGGAGCACAACACCAGCAGATGACAAGGAGTGTGCCAGCATAGGCCTTTGTTTCATTTGGGTTTTGGTTTGGTTGGTTGCCCAACCAACATAACAAAAAAGGCCGGTAACACTTCCTAATTAGGGGCCACAATAAACACCAAAGTAGCCATTGCCTAACACTTTAATAAGGGTTGTTAATTATTACCTATGTGTCTAGACGCCTACGTTAATAGTTTTCCCACTATTATATAAATATTACTTAATTGTTTAATAACTACATGTTATTTTTAAAACAAATGACAAAGCGTCTATTACCTAATGTTATCTTGGATGTTTCTAATTGTTATCGATGCATATTTTTAACATCACTGAATGGTTACTTTTACTTCATATAACAACTAAATGATTGTTCATGAAAGTATTTGTTATGTTACAAGTAATTAAGTAATTAATGACATATTATTACTGTTGCAAGTCTTAAATTCACTGTATTTGTTGGGACTCTAACCCAACAGGCCTTTCACCCTTAAGGATTCTAATTATGTTTTATCCACCAGTCTCTCGTAGACAGTCTCACAGGGATTGTAATCTACGTACTTTTGATGATACTAAATCAGCAGAAAAACGTGTCTGCTCACCTTATTTTGTGATTCACCCCGTGTCCGTAGATTCCGTGTCCCTGTGACGTCGTCTTTGTCCTAAACATTCTCAAGTGCCCGCATTCTCTACCAAATTGTTGCGAGTCTTCTAAATCGTGACTCTGAATCCTTTTCCTTGAAGAACATCACTGACTTCAGATTATCATTTCACAAATAAATGGTTAATTCTAATACATAAAATCACTAGGTGGATAAAACATTACAGAGCTCTGGGTCCGATTATCCTTCCTTAACCAATAACAGTGTCTCAGCCAGGCACAAAGTCGGACTGGCTTTCGTTCCCTGACCCAGTTGTTTTACGGTTCAACACATTTCAAATGTCAGACTGCTATTTTGCCAGATACTTCTCTCAGGCATCTGGTGAGTCAGGTCTCTTTCCACTTTGTCTGTAAGAAGTTGTTATCTGCAAAACACATTCCTTCTCCATTTTCCTTGCAACATCTTTAGCAGAATTTGTTCTGTGGCTAGTCAAGCAACACTAGGTTTTGCAACTCAGCAAGGTCATTCTACTGTTAGTGCAGCATGCTACTGATCCAGTTAATAGGGGCAGTTTATTATCATTTAAGCATTTGCACATTAGTCATAATGTACATTGAATGCAATGATTAAATAATCTGGAAGCTTATATATAGCAGTGGGGAATGTATTTTATGTCACACACATTACATTTATTAAAATTAAATTCAAAGATTAAAACCTGAAAAAAAAAACATGAGATTAGCATTTAACAACATTATATACATTTCATTACTTAACAAATATTGGAACCACTCATCATTGGACCTCTAAACGAGTTGTTTGAGCATAACTTATTTTTTATGTAATGTATAACTATTGCTGTTAGGACCCTTACAGATGAGTTGGTTGAACATAACTAATATTTAGGTAATGCATAACTATCGGTTCTATTTGTTACACTGTTTATTATTAATATTTAACATTTGCACTATCACTCTAATGGGTATGTGTCATAATGAAAAACTATGACCTTGGAAAAAAACAAAACTTTTTATTTTATACAGTCCACCATGTCTTTCTGTCAGACTCCTCCTGATCAACACGCATGTCACTCAAATACACAGTGATTCTTCTTAATACCAGTAGTGGTCTCATGTTCAACATGTCTAGAGGATCAAGGAAAGTTCATCAACTAACTACAACCAAGGCAATTAACAACATTAACCTGGTTAAAAGGGCTAATTAACATGTGCAGCCTGCATGATATTTGAGATGAGCTGTTCGCGCTTACCTTCCTTTGGCCTGTTTTCAGTTGTCTTTTGCATTGACTTTTCTGGCTGCTGCTCACTGACAGAGTCGTCCCTGCTTTCAAACAGGTTAATGTCATTAGTGGCATTATTTGTCTTGGTTGTAGTTAGATCCACACTCTCCAGAGTTAAATTACCACTTTCTTTCAAAATGTAAAATAACCCAGACTCTGGACACCATTAAAATCCAAAAAATGTTAAAATAAACTCCCAAAAGTTTAACCCTGAAATTTGAACAGTGCAGTTTTTTTTTTTACTGTGAACGGTGCACTTTGTTACCCTGGGTTACTCCAGTAGTGTAGAAGCACGGTGTGAGTAAGACAGCAGGCAGACACTGATAGCATGGCCACTCCCACATCTAGATGGTTCAGGCACGGCCTCCCCGAGTGTTTCAGGCCCAAGGTTTTAGTTCTGGTTCTGGTTCACATTGGGTTTGACACCAAGCAGAGGTGTTGCACAGGTGTGGGCCCTCACAGCTGAAAGTTGGGGCTCATTTACATTACAGATTGCTCACACACAAACACATGCAGACACACACACACTTGCAGACACACACACACACACAAATGCACATGCATGGACAAACACACACACACACACAGATGCACGCACATGCATAGATACACATACACACATACAAACACGCACATACGTGCAGACACATACTCACCGAACTGCACGCAGAACCTCAGGTAGTGGACCTGGGTCTCATGCCTCACAGGCCAACAGTTTCCAACATCACAGCTCAGTAGCATTGGAATATTTTTGTTATATTTCAAAACTAATAGACTCCAATATACGTACACACACACACACACACACACACACACACACACACACACACACACAGACATACCCACCAGCCATGTCATGTATTGCGCTGGTGTTGCATTGATGTTCCTGTTCAGACAGAATCACATTTTTGTAGCCTGCAGGAGAGTTTGGCAGGGACTCATCCTGTGCTCATAACAAAGAGCACATTTGTGAAATCACTCCCTGTGTTTGTGTCTGCATGTGTGTGTGGGTGATTGATTGAATTGGTGAGTGAGTGTGTGTGTGTGTGTGTGTGTGTGTGTGTGTGTGTGTGTGTGTGTGTGTGTGAATGAGTGAGTGAATAAGTGAGTGAGTATGATTGGACTGGCCAGACGTTTGTGAGTAAGTGCGTGTGTGTGTGTGTGTGTGTGTGTGTGTGTGTGTGTGATTGTACTAGTCAGGTATTTGTAAAGGACTGGGTGAGTGTGTGTGTGTGATTGGATCAGACGGGCATCTGTAACTAAGCATGTGTGTGTGGGATTGGACCAGTCGAGTATTCGTAACTAAAGTGTGTCTTTGTGTGATTTGATGGTTCAGGAATCTGTATCTGAGTGTGTATGTATCCGTGTGTGTGTATATGTGCACTGTAAAACCGAATTGTCAATACAACTCAAAACTTTTGATGTAACTGATTACGTCAATAGTTTTGAGTACATTAACCATATATTTTAATTAAAGTTAACTTTAAAAGTTTAAGTACAAAATTCATGTACTTAAACTTTTAAATTAACTTTAATTAAAATATATAGTTAATGTACTCAAAACTATTGACGTAATCAGTTACATCAAAAGTTTTGAGTTGTATTAACTTATCCGGGTTTACAGTGTGTGTGTGTGTGTCCCAACCAGGTATCTCGTCCATCCTGTTTGAGATGCGTCTGGGCTGCCTGCAGGAGGACATCCCTGTGGACACCCTGCGCTTCATCGCGGCCACCAACAACATGCTGCGCCTGTCCGACCCCGTGCTCTTCTTCCCCCGCTGGACCCGGGCCTTCCTGCCCCTCTGGAAGCAGTTCGTGCAGGCATGGGACGACCTCTACGACGTTGGTATGCTGCAGTGTGTGTGTGTGTGTGTGTGTGTGTGTGTGTGTGTGTGTGTGTGCGTGTGTGTGTGTGTGTACATGTGTGTGTGCCCATTCATGTGTTTGTCTCTGCCTGTGTGTGTGTGTGTGTGTGTGTGTGTGTCAGGGATGGAAATTAACCACCCGCCACCCGCCAAATGCGGGTAAATATGAGTGTTGGCGGGTGAATTTTGCCATTTTGCCTGCCACTGTGGCGGACGTTCAAATGCATTCAGCCAAGTTCGATATAGTCTATGAATGCACTCCCTGACGCATGTTGTAGCGTAACTATCAGTTTGTAGACAGCGCAGGTACATATGATTTTGACCAATTACTGATAAGCAACGCTCAGGGAGCTCCCTGAACATACAATTCAGGGAGTTTTTCCTCACCCCTGTTGCCCCTACGGACTTTTGCATGTGCTCACGCAAGAGCCTGCATCAAAGGGACATTGCGTTGTTATGGCTAATGCTGTTTTGCTGTAACCTTGCCAAACTGTGAAGCACTTTGAGCTGCATCTTGTATGTATGAACTGTGCTATACCACTAAAGGTTATTATTATTATTATTATTTCTTGGCATCCAGCACAGGCGCGGGTGGTTATTTTAAATATGATCTAGGGAACTTTCTGTTCACCATTTTGAGGTAGGCTAAAGCTCAGTCATGATGATTACAGGCTAACTGTCCAAACAGGACTGCATCAGTATAGGCTATTGCTTTCTCACGTTTATGATAGTTGATGAAGTTCATTCCAAAAACTAACCTGTGATTTTAACGTAACCTATTAATAGCACCAACAACACCGATTTCAGAAGAGCACGGGTCCATTTCCAAAGCACATATAAATATTTTAAATTATTAACAGATTGTTAATTGCATACTCGTGGCATAGGCCTATACATTGCTGATGTTGGGTCAGTATGCTGGGTAAGTTATGGTAGAGAAAGCGGACTTACTGTTTCTAAAACTTTCTGAAGGCCAGACTGCGAGTCTTATTTCGCTGCACAAACTCTTTCGTGATGGCAGTTTCAAGTATGCCCCAGTTAATGTGTCAGCATATCAAGTCATTACGCCATCTTTGTGTGTGATCGGTCATATGGGTGTGTGCCATTATCAGCAGCAAGGATCTCTGATGTAGCTGCTAAGCTGTCTCAATAAGATTTTACCTTTGACCTTAATGCACCCTACATATAAATGACTTTTAAATACATATCAGTCATTTTGCACTGTTATGTCATGATTTCATTGTGCGATATTTTAAAATTGCTTACATGGTGAAATTAGAAATGATAGAAATATCTTAGTACTGCTTAGGAGAGGGTTCTTAGCACCCTCGGTACCCCAGTATGGAGGCAGGCTTTACCACAAAGCTACAGAGGCCCAGAGCACTTGAATGCAGTTGGAATAGGCTAATGAAGTACATTCTATAGGCAGATATTGCTACATATTTCTAACCACCTAATGGTGCCGTTTTCACTTCCTTTGTGTCTTGTGTGACTCAACAGCTGACACATCTGATAGTACCGTAAACAGCTGACAATAAGCTGACACAGGATTACTGTAAACTTATGTAGTTACAAAACTGTCATTTAGTCACTTTGCATTAATTTCTTGTTTCACAACCAAAAAGAGATATTGTTAGGCTATGCCTATCCCATGTATTGGAATTGGAAAATATTTACATTTGTAGGCATTAAAATGTGCGTAAGGGTTGAATATATAAAATGGCTGGTAAAAATGTTGAGTGGCTGGTAGATTTTAGAATCTACCTGCCACAGTGGCAGATGAACAAAAAAGTTAATTTCCATCCCTGGTGTGTGTGTGTGTGTGTGTGTGTGTGTGTGTGTGTACATGTATATGTGTGTCCATGCATGTGAGAGCCTGTACTTATGCATGCATGTGTTTTTGTTTGTGTGTGTCTGTACTTATGCATGCATGTGTTTTTGTGTGTGTGTGTGTGTGCGCAGCTCAGCTTCTGATAAATAAGAAGCTGTGTGAGATGGAGCGTAAGCTGAAGGCTGGAGAGGAGGTGGAGGGCATGTACCTGACCTATCTGCTCTCTAGCGACAAACTATCCAAGGAGGAGGTCTACATCACCATCACTGAAATACTGCTGGGAGGGGTTGACACGGTAACATGATCTGTGTGTGTGTGTGTGTGTGTGTAAGAGAGAGAGAGAGAGAGAGAGAGAGAGAGAGAGAGAGAGAGAGAGAGAGAGAGAGAGAGAGAGAGAGAGAGAGAGAGAGAGAGCGAGAGAGAGAGAGAGAGAGAGAGAGAGAGAGAGAGAGAGAGAGAGAGAGTGTGTGTGTGTGTGTGTGTGTGTGTGTGTGTGTGTGTGTGTGTGTGTGTGTGTGTGTGTGTGTGTGTGTGTGTGTGTGTGTGTGTGATACAACATACTGTACCTCCCTGGGAAACCAGTAATTATCCACGACAACCTCATTCTCCAGAGTCAAACAAGCATTGCCAGGGACAACAGGATATAACCTAGAGAGAAAGGAGGACACCAATGAGCAACAACACAGAAACCACCACACAACTACCGCACACACACACCATCACCACAAAACACAACTACCACACACACACACACACACACACACACACACACACACACACACACACACACACACACAGACACCGTCACCATCACCATCATCACAATACACAACTACCACACACACACACACACACACACACCATAACCACCACTGCTGTCCAGTGGCAAACTGACTAGAGAACATTTACTTCACCATCACTGAACTACTGCTGAGAGTGGTCAAAACAGTGAAATGATGTGTGTGTCTGTGTGTGTGTCTGTGTGTGTGTCTGTGTGTGTACGTGTTTATGTTTGTGTGTGTGTGTGTACGTGTTAATGTGTGTGTGTATAGTATAGCTATTAATGTGTGTAGGTATTAAAGTGTAGGTATTAATATGGGTATTAATGTGTGTGTTTTCCTGTATGTGTGTATTAAAGAACACAAAAACCTGGAAATCCTCATACCCACACACACCTAGCACACGCCTTGCACTAAGACACACACCCACACCCACAAACACACAGACTATGACCCACAGGTACACACATACATACATTGAACCAGTTGGGTTGCATACCTACAGGCTTGTTCAGACCCGCCCCAGTGTGATAAGTGCAGAGTGTGATGATGTACTGACTCATACACGCATAGGCACACACACACACACACACACACACACACACACAATCAGACACATCACACATTCCATTGCATGTTATCATTGGTCAAAGTATACAATATTTAATATGCCAGCTACCACACACACACACACACACACACACACACACACACACACACACACACACACAAACACACACTGACACACATCCTGTTGTAGCAGTCATTCCAAAGTGGTAACTGAGGCACTGTTCCTGTACAAGTTGTTTTTTTAGGTGGTGTTTATCAGTCACAGCATTCTTTTCACATCACCCCCATTCTTGTCCAGCTCCACTGCTTACTTCAATACAGCGTTCCCCCGTATATTACAGATTTTCATGTATCATGGAGGTTTCAGCTTTCACGAAAGGTGAACCGCGCTTCTGTATACTGCTCTACTTTTGCTGCGCACCTGGCCTGTACCACTGCTTTACTGTATGCCACCACCTGCAGCCTTCTAAAGCAAAATAATGGAATGTACCGCGTTGCTTGCTGGCATCTTATTTGGTCATTGCCGGTTCAGGCCACGAGACCAAGTTCGAAGTTCTGCTACTCAACTCAAAGCACCCCACAACCTTGCCGCCCCCCCACCCCCCCCGCCCACTACATCCGTGACCTTCTGACCCTTTCCTCCCAACCCACTCTCTCAGATCATCCACTCATGACCATAGACTGTATATAAGAGAACTGGTCAAACCAGGCAGGTCCTTTGGTTTTAGGGCCATCAAGTCTCCCTCAAAACCTACGTGACTGCTCTTCTGTTCCTCTGTTTAAATCTCACCTCAAGACTTAACAGATTGACCTCTGTATAACAAACTTTAACCACTGTTCATCATGACCTCATTGTTTGCCTCTAATACTGTTTGCCCTGATGTTTGTTTTGCTTGTCTGTCTTCCTCTGTTTTCTGCACTGTTGCGACCTTAAGTTTAGGAGATGTGTGGTATAAATTAAACTTATTGTAATTGTATTCGTCTGTTGCGACCTTGAGTTTAATATAAATGAAACATGTTGTTGTTGTGCACAGACATCCAACACGCTGTCGTGGACGCTGTACCATCTGTCGCGGAGCCCAGAGATACAGGAGAGACTGCGGAGAGAGGTGACGTCCGTGTGTCCCCACAAACGTGAGCCCACCTCAGAGGACCTAACCAGCATGCCCTACCTAAAGGCTGTCATCAAGGAGATACTCAGGTAGGCTTAGGAGGGGGGTAGAGACTGTGTGTGTGTGTGTGTTTGCGTTTGTGTGTGTATGTGGGGATGTATGTATGTGTGTGTGTGTGTGTATCTGTGAATGTATGGATAACCCAAGGCTGTCATCAAGGAGATACTCAGGTAGGCTTGGGAGGGGGTAATGACTGTATGTGTATGTGTTTGTGTGTGCATGTGTAGGTGTATTTATATGCACAGTCTTTTTTTGGCTGTGTGTGTGCAGGCATGGGTGTGTTTGGGTGTGCGTGCATGTTTGTGTGTGAGTCCCCTATCAGAGTGTGTTTGTGTGAGTCTGTGTGTGTGCATGTACAGTATGTCACAAAAGTGAGTACACCCTTCACATATCAACAAAAAATGTGGTATATCTTTTTAAGGGACAATGCTACAAAAATTTAACTTTTCTGTTTTTGAGTAGTCGGTGTACAGTTTGTGTAGCAGCATTCATTTACTGTCCTCTGAAAACAACTTTACACACATGCATTTTTGTTTAAATAGCAGGATCACAAAAGTGAGTACACCCTCAATGATAACGGTACATATCATACCACCCTGAAAAGCCGCTTGTGCAATTCATCATTTTTGTGTTTGGGTCTGCTCAACTGGACCATACAAATATGTGTGTCATGTATTAGAGCAATTCATTTTAATGTTTTGGCTATATTTCTCTCATACTAACCATTGGATGTCCAACATGGCTCCTCATGGCAAAAAACTGTCTGAGGATTTCAGAAATGGAATTATTTGCTTTACACAATGATGGCCTATCTATAAAAGATCAGTAACACCATGAAACTGAGCTACATCATTGTGGACAGATTCATGAAGTGGTTTTCCAAAACAGGTTCCACTTCGAACAGGCATTGACAGGATCAATCAAAGAAGTAAGGTACACACACTCAGTGTCAAATGCAGAAGTTGGCTGTAAAAAATAAATGCATGACTGTAGCCAGCATTGCTGCAGAGGTCACACAAGTGGGAGGTCAGCTTGTCAGAGCTGAAATAAGATGCTGCACAGTGCATCAACCCGGTGTGCATGATCATCCTCCGAGAGGAAAGCCTCTTGTAAAGCTTGATCTCAAAAAAGGCTGAAAACTGTTTGCTGAAGACACACAGTCTAAAAGCATGAATTCCTGAATGTCCTGTGGTCTGACTAGAATAAGATAAACTTGTTTGGCTTAAGTAGTTACCGGCATGGGTGGCAGCAACCTGTTAAACAGTACCATTATAAGTGTGCCTTGCCTAGAATCGAGCCCAGTGGTGCTAGCATTATGGTTTGGGGCTGTTTCAATGCTGCCAGAACTGAGGAACTGCAGTTCATTGAAAGAATCATGGATTCCGACATGTGTTGTGACATTCTGAAGCAGAACATGACACCCCCCCTCCTTTGGAAAGTGGGACATACGATTGTTTTTTCATTATGATAACAACCCCTAACACATCTTCAAGATGACCACTGCCTTCTTGAAGAAGTTGAAAGTGAAGATAATGGAATGGCCAAGTATGTCTCCAGACCTGAACCCTATTGATCACCCATGGGGCATCCTTAAGCAGGAGGTGGAAGAGTAGCCTACCAGTGTCTAACATCTGCCAAATCCATAATGGAGGAATGGAAAATAATTACAAAAACAACCTGTGTAGCTTTGGTGAATTCCATATTAAGGCAGTGCTACACAAGCTTTATACTAACTACTCAAAAACATATCCAAGTTTGTGCAGTATTGTCCCTTGAAAAGATATAGCACATTTTATGCTGAAATGTGAAGGGTGTACTCACTTTTGTGAGATACTGTATGTAATTTCCATTACCTCAGGAGAGGTTAGATAAGACCTTTGTGTGACGCTTTTAGTGGGTCAGATGCCAATCTGAAGCATTCCTAGACACAGTGGCTGTAACTAGATACACCAAGTAGCCTTTTGTAACATACTACTTCTAGTATGGGCGCATCAGATCATTGGTGTCACAGGTAGCTTACCTGTCCCCACCTGCAAATGGTATTAGTTATCTTAGGGTGTACTTACACTGGTAGCATGCCTATGCTCCCATAGCCCTAATTTTATTGTGGAAAAAAAAGTCTTCTGGGAACATAGAGCTGGCCCTCTCCCCTTTGCCATCTGTACTGTACCCGAGTACACTGTACCTGGACCCAATACGCTAGTACACTTGGAAGAGGTGAATTCCAGTCCGGTTCAGTTGGACTCAGGCATGTAGTGTGATCACAAACACAGCAACACAACCGTGCCCAGGTCCAGTTCGATGTTATACAGTGTGAGTGCAGACCAGGTACCAGACAGAAACAACTGTACTTCAATGTGGTACAAGCGTACCTAGTGTACACCCTTAGCGGTGCCCAGCTGCATAGGTGTTACGGTTAGCATAGCGACATCCAGCTTCATTGGTGTCACAGTTAGCATAGCGACATCCACCTTTATTGGTGTCAAAGTTAGCTTAGCAGCTGGCTGCTTGGTGTGACAGTCAGAGTTCTGCCTGTCTTTATATGAGTTAGCTTAGCAGTCCTAAGCTGCTTTATTGCTAACATTAGCTTGTGTTTGTGGTACCACTTTGTGTGCTGTGGTGTTCATAAAGTATTTTTGTGTCGTAGCTGTGTGGTGGTGGTGATGGTGTATGTGTGTGGTAGTTATGTATTGTGGTGATGGTAATGGTGTGTGTTTGTGGTGGTTGTGTATTGTGGTGGTCTCTGTGTTGTTGCTCCTCTTTTCTCTCTAGGTTATATCCTGTTGTCCCTGGCAATGCCCGTTTGACTCTGGAGAATGAGGTCGTTGTGGATAATTACTGGTTTCCCAAGGAGGTACAGTATGTTACATCACACACACACACACACACACACACACACACACACACACACACACACACATATACACACTCTCTCTCCTTCTCTCTCTTACACACACACACACACATACACACACAGACTTACACACACACACACATACACACACACACGTTCCTCTGTGTCTCTGGTTCTCTTTCCTTGTCTTCTGTCAGGTACAGTCTTCTGGCATCATGGCTGATAGCTATCGCATGAGTGGTCTCAAATGGCACACAAAGGCCCGTTGTCCCAGCATGCTCCCTGCTGATTACACCCCCCTTCCCCAAACACACACACACACACACACACACACACACACACACCTACACACACACACACACACACACAGCCATGGCAACATTGGCCTCAAGTGGGACATAAATGTCCCAGCATGCTCGTTGCTGCTTATTCCCCTACACGGGTCTGCTATGCTGGTTGCCCTAACATGCTCTTCGGTTCAGGTCTTCAGCTAAAATGTTTTGCAACAGTGGCATGTTTCAACTGCTATACAGAACGTCTCATTTGTATCAGCATGTGTTGTGATCTGTGGATATGTACAAAGTTACAGCCTTGATGTTCTCATGTAATGTTGAGGATCCTGGCAATTGTTCTGTTTAAGCAGAACTTAATGTGTAACCACTAACTCTTTCCCACTTGGAAGTTGCATTGGATGAGATGTGTGCTTAACTTGTAAGGGTGTAAGGGAATGTGGGGAGGATGAAAGTTCTAGAGAATTTTAAGCTTCTTAGAATACAATGTGGATGTTTACAATCATACATTGTTGTAGAACACATTCTTTTTAAGAAGGTTAAAACCCTCACACCCTGAAAGGTTAATGCGGTGTAATTGTATGTAATTCTCCCTCTGAGGCATTGCTTTGAGTTGAGTTGCTTTTTGGGTCACGGAAGCTTTTGCATAAAAAAAGGAGGACATGCGGGCTGGACTAGAGTTACAGAAGTGTTAGGTTTGGCATAAGACCAATATTTTGTCATGATTAAAGTGCTTCAGAATCGGGCCAAATGCCTGAGGAGAGATATTTGTTTTTGCCACAGCCTCATAGTCCACACAGCATGCTTCAGTTAGTATATCCCTGATCATTGGATTAGGATAGGGTGACAGCTTAGACAAGTAGAATGCTGTTATTGGACTAGGATAAGGTGAGGGTTTAAACAAATAGAAGATTTATGGCAAGTGAAAACAGGAAAATCCACGCCACTCTACATGTTTTTACTTAAAAAGCTTTTATTACATTAAGCTAGTTCATACTTAAACAGGATAAAAACAGCTACAAGACGTATGGCGTTGAATTAGGATAGGTTGACGGTATACATCAGATATTTTTGTGAAATTAACGATTTATTCTCTTTCTGCTCTTTGATTTTTCCTTTTCATACAAGCAGCCACCCACCCACTCATTTAAAAAACAGACACATACAGGCGTGCATGCATGCACACCCTACACATACTCAAATATTTACACACAGATTGCACACAAACACTAAGCACAAACATACATGCACGGACACACTCAAGTGCTCACACACACACACTCACACTCACACTCTTTTGTGCTCAACCCCCTAACACACTTTCACTGTTCTTGTGTGTGTGTGTGTGTGTGTGTGTTTGTGTGAGCACATGCATATGTGTGTGTATGTATGTGCGTGTATATACAGTATGTGTGTTGTGTGTATGTATCAATGTGTGTGTGTGTATGTGTGTCTATGTACATCTGTGTTGTAAGCATTAATGTGCGTGTGTGTGTGTGTGTATGAGCATGTGTGTGTGTTTATCTGTGTTGTGTGTATGTATTAATGTGTGTGTGTATGTGTGTGTGTCTGTCGTCCGTCCTCAGTCTCAGTTCCACCTGTGTCACTATGCGGCGTGCCATGACGAGGCTGAGTTTCCCGATCCGGAGCGCTTCATGCCGGAGCGCTGGCTGAGGGGGACCCCCTCGCAGTCCCAGCACCACCCCTACAGCTTCATCCCCTTCGGGGTGGGCCTCCGCGGCTGCCTGGGCAAACGTGTGGCCGAGCTGGAGATGTACTTCGCCCTCTCGCGGGTTAGTCACAACCGCTGTGTGTGTGTTTGTGTGTGTGTGTTTGTGTGTGTGTGCGCGTGTGTGTCATTCTCCATCTCTCTCACTCACACTCTCTATCTCTCTCTCTCACACACACTCACACTCTCTTCCTATTTCTGTCTTTCTCTCTCTCTTACTCTCTCCCTCAAATTCTTCATTTACTTCTCTCTCTCTGTCTCTCTCAGCTCTTTCTGTATATGATTGGTGGGTGAGAGGGGAATAAGCAATATTGCACTGGGCCAAGGTGTGTCTTAACCAAATAACCCAATCCATCTTTATGCCCAACACTATAAATGTATTCTGTCTGTGTGTGTTTGTGTGTGTGTGTGTCACATCAAACCTCTAAAGCCTGCTGATATTTTTTTACCGTATTTATATCATTACTATAATACTGTCCGAATCTTCAGCTCATCATCTGACTTTTCCTTCCCATCTTCAGATAATGCAACACTACCGCATTCGGCCATGTGAGGGCGCCACTGCTATTCAACCCAAGACGCGGACTCTTCTCATTCCCTCCAAGCCAATCAACCTGCAGTTCCTGCCTATCGCCTGAGAGGGGCGCTTATGTCATCTGTTCAGAGAAAGTACTTGTATGTGGCCTGTACCAAAGTTGGGACCCAAGCGAGCCGCTTTGGTGCGCATAAATTCTTGATCAGACAAAAGCTCAGCTGTTTCACCTAAACTACCACAGATACAATGATATATTTGGGACACAAAGTAGTTGAGTTCAGCTTTGAAAGCACAGTGCTAAAACAAAGTGCACAACGCCATGTACAGACTGGGATAAATATGTCCACCCTTAGTGCCAGATGGAATTGAGAAACGGAGCTGTCTACAGGCCTGCGGCTGGGCCTCCTTTATTGAAGCCTCAGTCATGCCAGCATGATAGATAGATGACAGGAACTAAATTAGTTCCCTCAGGGTCTGTTGGTCTTCCCGGAAACTGAACAGACTGCATCAGCAAGCATCATCCAATCATTCCCAGGTGGATGGAAAGAGGAGCAATATGAAATGGAGTTGTTCCTTGGCTTTAGCCGTCCATTCTCCCATTCTTCTACACTAATGCACCTTCTTTAATTCTTTTAACTCTTGAAATGATAGCCTACAATAGATTATTCATAGGCTAAAACGTGTAGTGTTATGTTACCTTGTGGTTTTAAATGAATGTGAAAGATTGCCTAATGTGAACTAAACAAACGCTTCAAATACTTTTATTACCATTTTGTCTGAAGAAAGACTCCAGCACTGTTGCTTTAAGTATTTTTTCTGTCATTCCCTTGAGACTATAGCAACATTCTGCAGCCCAGGGGCGAATCTAGACCATTTTTAGGGGTGCCAAGGCACCCCCGTGAAACTGCTCGGCACCCCCTGGCTCAGTGCAAAATGAATAATATATTATATATAATAATAGTGTTGTGTGATAAGCACTGGGGGCCGGGCACCCCTAAAGTCCAGATGCTAAAATCGCCCCTGCTGCAGCCTCTAGTCTTTTGATTTGCTTGTTTCTTCTCCAAGTTTAAAGCAGCTCGTGTGTCCTTTTTGGATGTTAACTGCACTCTCTTTGATTGGGGGTTTGTAAGTCATGCAGTCCAACACTGACAGCCTGGTTTTATTACTCAGACTGTGCCGCTCATTGTGTAAGTTCTCATGTTCCCATTAAAATGTTTTTATTTTCTGAGAGTGTGAGATTTGTCACTGAACATTCGTGATGGGCCCTAAGCCAGTCGTGGTGATCTGCCACAGTGACAATGTGGTCATAACGACAGTGAGTAATATCTCCAGCACAATATCTGAGAAGAATTTCAGACGAACAGGAGGCTACAAAAACAGCTATGATAACAGCCAAAAGCGTCAAGAAGCGTCATGAATGAGGTATCCTTGCTAATATGCCCCGTTTATTCGTAGCAACCACAGATTAAAGTGTTTGATTACAAGACATTTAGTCATCCCATCTAACCAGCTGTTCGGTTGGCTTGACTCTTAAGACACCTTTTTTAAATCTATCTACACGAAGCAAGTCCATGTGCTACCTGCAAAGTCAGCGTTTCCCCTGCCACGAGTTGATACAACTATACTGTGTATCCGAGCTTGGCGGCTCAGGTGTTGGCACAACCATCTCTGGCCGCGGCCTGTCAACCATAAAAAATAGGCTAATCATCTTATGGGCCCATTACCCGAGAGCGTTGGTCTTTCCTGGCGAAACAACCCTCGCGGGTATGATAACCTATAGGA
>CM059275.1:8790513-8803013 GCA_030347295.1 Setipinna tenuifilis | reverse complement strand
GTGTGTGTGTGTGTGTGTGTCTGTCTGTCTTTGTGTCTATATTGTATGTTTGTGTGTGTTTGACTAAAGTGTGTGTGTGTGTGTGTGTGTGACTAAACTGAAGAAAAAACTGTCTACATATGCCTGTCTACATGTGTGTGTGTGTGTGTGTGTGTGTGTGTGTGTGTGTGTCTTTATGTATGTGCGTGTTTGTAGCTGTCTACATATGGCTGTCCACATATATGTGTGTGTGTGTGTGTATGAGTGAGTGTCTCCTGTATATGCTAATGCTTCTACATTCATCTCTCTCTCCCCACTGCAGACTGGGCTACTTCTTGGCATTGAGGCACATGCGTCCATCTCCCATAATCCCCCTTGTCTGTAAGATCATGTCCTGTCATCCCATCTGTCTGCCGCTGTGAGATTAGATTGCTTAGGCTGCACTTCTCATGGCTCACGGAGAGTTGGGGATCCTTTCATATGGATTAGACGAACCGATTTGCCTTGTAAAGTGCCCCACTGTAGTCTTTTTCAGCCAGCAAGAGGCGTGTCTGCGTGTGTGTGTGTGTGCGTGTGTGTGTGTGTGTGTGTGTGCGTGTGTGTGCGTGTGGGTGCGCGTGGGTGTGTGTGTGTGTGTGTGTGTGTGTGTGTGTGTGTGTGTGTGTGTGTATGTATAGTTAGAGAAGTCATGTTAGGTCTTATTGTGTGTGTATGTGTGTGTTTCTGGCTGTTTATTTGTGTGGTGTGTGTGTGTGTGTGTTCAGGTAATATGAGTAAAGAAAGTGTGTGTGTGTGTGTGTGCCTCTTTGTTTCGTGAAAGACTGTGACTGTAAATGTGTGAAGTATATTATTGTGTGCGTGTGTGTGTGTGTGTGTGTGTGTGTGTGTGTGTGTGTGTGTGTGTGTGTGTGTTATTAAAGTTGTTTCATAACCTTGTAGCATAGACTGTAAAGAAGAGACACACAGTTGAAAAACATTTTTTTTCAGATTAGTGGTGATGATGCAGCATTGCTGCTAAGATCAGCACATTTAGGTGCAGTATGGTAAAAAACATCTATAATGACTTCATATTTATGTCAATATCTAATTTAAATTCTAAACAATGCATCCCAGTAGGACATTCAGCCAAGATGAAATGTACAAAGCTGAAGAGAGTGTGGACTAGTGAATTAGGCCTGACAGATTGGTTATGGGATTAGGCAGTGAAACAACACATGCACAGAAACACACACACACACACACACACGCAAATGCAGGCAGTAATGCACACAAATACACACACACACACACACACTCTCTCTCTCTCACACACACACTCTCTCTCTCTCACACACACACACACACACACACTCTCTCTCTCTCTCTCTCTCTCTCTCTCACACACACACACACACACACACACACACACACACACACACACACACACACACACACACACACACAGGCAGGCAGGCAGGCACTAATGCAGGAACTAATGCACATGAACACTCGTGCACGCGCGCACACACACACACACATGCAAATGCAGGCACTAATGCACACTCGCGTGCACACACACACACACACACACACACACACACACACACACACACACACACACACACACACACACACACACACACACTCCCCCCACCCCACACACAGACAGCATATGGAATTAAATGGAGCCAGTAATGGCTGTGATCTAATCCTATTGTACACTTTCACTTATGGCCCTCCCACTACAGCCTGCCTTTGGCCACAGCATCTGTGTGTGTGTGTGTGTGTGTGTGAGTGTGTGTGAGATCCTTTTGTTCCTCCTCCACACGCATCTCCCTTAATCTGTGCCACTTGTTAGCTGTGTGGGTCAATACCTGTGTGCATCAAATAAACAATTACAGGTGTGTGTGCTGTATGTGTGTGTTGATGTGTGCATGTGTTCATTTGTGTGTGAATAGATTTGTGTGAGTGGTTGGAAGGGGGTGAGAGGCAGTTGTGTTGATGTGTTTTGTATATGTGTGAGTGTGTGTGTGTGTGTGTGTGTGTGTGTGTGAGGGGTATGTGTACGTGTGGTCCTTTAATGGCTGTGTGTGTGTATAGATTATCAATTTGTGTGTGAGGGAGGGTTTATGTGCATGTGTGACATTTATGGCTGTGTGTGTGTGTGTGTGTGTGTGTGTGTGTGTGTGTGTGTGTTTGAGGAAGAGATAGAGGGGGGTCCAGTCTGGTGCTCTTGGTGTGTGTTTACATCTCAAGTGTTGAAGGGGGAGGGAGTTGCCAGGGGGAGGGAGTTGCCAGACACACACACAGACACACTGTGAGGCTCGGGCTCCCCTCCTGATTGGCTGCTGGGCTGTTGCTATGGGGGTCAGACTGCAGCCCCATTGGTCACATGGGCTGCATTACATTGAGGCATCTCCAGCGTCAGTATGGCAACTGACAGGAAGTCCACTACTGTTGTTGTTGTGGTGAGACATATGACAGAACTGCTCTGACTCTGTCTGTCTGTGTGTGTGTGTGTGTGTGTGTGTGTGCCTTTGTCTGTGAGTATGTGAAAAACGTGCTGTGAATGAGTGGGTGTGAGTCTGTATATGTGTTCTAATATTATGTTTGGTTAGTATTGGAGTGGTGCTGTGGCATCTGAGCATGGTGTGTGTGTGTGTGTGTGTGTGTGTGTGTGTGTGTGTGTGTGTACTTGCTGAGATAAATTTAAGTGAGCACTGAAGCAATATTTTGTGGTATTAAAGTATGTGGTGTTTGTGGGAGTGTGTATGTGCATGTTTTATTGTGTGTGTGTGTGTGTGTGTGTGTGTGTGTGTGTGTGTGTGTGTGTGTGTATGTGTGTGTGTGTGTGTGTGTGTGTGTGTGTCGCAGTACTCCTCTGCAGAGACTGGTCATTTGTGACACAGAGGGGACACGTCTGGCACTGCCACCAGCAAAGTGTTGTCACACACACACACCCACCATGCTGCCAACTGAAGGAAAAAACACACACTTTCTACCCTGCTATTGGCTGACCAGAGCCCTTGCCAGCAGTTCACAAGTTTAGTAACTGATTTTGAGTGGATAGGAGCGGATAGGGAGATCACACAAGGACAACTGCGTCCTGCTTGTTGTTTGAAAATGCCACGGGCAGGTCTGGGGTCAGATAAGCCTTGGGTTTTTACACTGCTTTAATCACATGCCGGAACAGGGGAACCTGATTCCAGACTGATAATCTTAATTACATGTCGAACTGGGAAACTTGAACCGGAGAGTCTGATTCTCAAGCTGGCCTCCAACTTTCCTTTGCCTTTTAAACACTTACTGCCTTGCCAGGACAGGAGTCTCTCTTTCTCTCTCTCCCTCTATCTCTCTCTCTCTCTCTCTCTGTCTCTCTCTCTCACTCTCTTTCGCTCTCTCTCTCTTACTATGTGTGTGTGTGTGTGTGTGTGTATGTGTGAGTGTGTGTGTCTGTGCGGATGGTTGGCATGACTGAACAGGTCCAGGCATAGGTAGAGGGGGAGGTACAGACTCTGGATTTGAATAAAGACAGAAGAGGGGAGGGAGAAGGGTGGAGGGTGGAGGTAGATTTCTGTGCTGAAGGGGGAGAGGTATGTGTGGGAATGGCGGGAGGAGAGAAGGAGAAAACACGGAAAAGGCGTACAGAAAGAGAGAGAGAAGCAGACAAAGGGTAGTGAGGAGTGAGAGAAACGACGGTAGAGTTAAAGAGAAGGGAAAAAGAGAGGAGCAAAGACAGATAGAGATGGAAAGAAAAATACATGAAAAAAGAAGGAGACAGAGAAATGACGAGGTACCTGTTGTTTTGAGAGGTGGAGTCAGATGCCTGTATGTGTGTGTGTGTGTGTGTGTGTGTGTGTGGTAATGAAGTGTGCGTCTCCGTGAGTGAGAGACGAGATGGAGCCGGTTGTTTAGAGAGGTGGAGCTGTATGCCTCAGCTCAAGGTGGGATACATAAATATGCCACAAGGAAATGACACACACACTAACACACACACACACACACACACACACCACAAAGACAAGCCAGCATTTTCTCTCCTCACTCTCCTCCCATTGCAGGTACCCCTGACAACTGTGAGGAAATGGAATGACAACATAAAGAAGTGTGGAAAGATAGAGAGACAGAGAGAAAGAGAAGGAGAGAGAGAGAGAGAGGGGAAGATAGACAGGGAGAAAGAAGGCCGAAAGAAAGGGTTGAAAAGTTTGATGTGGGATGGATGGTTGCATAAGTCTTGTATTTTGGAGACAGAAAAAGTAGAATCACTGCACACCGAAAAGACTTCGTTTTTTGCTGTTTTATTATGAACGACGCGTTTTGCTCATTGCTTCCTCAGGTTCACTTTCTTGTATTTTGGACTAAGTGTCAATGTGAGTGTTACTTTTTCTGCTATGTGCTGATACATATATGTGTGTGTGAGAGAGAGCGAGCCTGAGGTGTGTGTTAATGTATGTATGTTATGTATGTTCTTTATGAGAGACTGCAGCATATCATATATTTGTTGATGGGCTAGCTATCTTAGCATAGCTAGCAGTGACATTTAGCCATGGGATGTGATGTGCTGGCTCAGGCTGTTGTTAGCACTGCTAGCAGTGTCAATTAGCTTTGGGGTGAGGAGTACAGGGCCAGGCCTCGTTTGATTAATGAGGTAATAATGATTAATTAAATGAATGAATTGAACGAATGACTGATTAGTTAGGTAATAATTGTGACTAATTAAACACACACATAACATAACAACAGAACATTAAAAACAATCTTATGAATGTCTGGTCTATTATGTCTGGCCTGTTAGGTCAACAACAAATGGTAGTAATTGTGTTTTACTGTGATTGTTCTTGTATCAGCAATTCAAATAACCTTTGTCCCTTCTCCCTCCCTCCCTGCCTCCCTCTCTTCCTCTCTCAGGTGTAGGTTGTCGGACTGGTGACATTCCCTAATCTCCAGGTTCCCCCCACCCTCCTCCTCCTCCTCCTCCTCCCAACCCCCCTCCTCCTACCCCGCCCTGCTGCCAGTTTCACTCTCGCTCTCTGCCACACTGTCACCATGACGACCACCCTGCAGACGCTGCTGGCTTCCAAGTTGGACCCGCCCTCCCAGGATGTAGGCTCCGAGCGATTGGACGGCTGTGAGGATGGGGGCCGGCGCTATGAGGTCGTGCCCTCAGTGGTCTGCTCCATGTGCTGCCTCTTCGGCATCATCTACTGCTTCTTTGGTAAGCCATACACATACATCAGCAGGGGCTTATGGGAGTTGTAGTGTTTTGTTGTCTTTCACTGGTCAGGGATATTGTTTTATTTTCTGGTTCTCCAGTTTTTTTTTTTGACATGGATTATACTCACACACACAAGCAGGTGGTAATTGGAGTTGTACTGCAGTATTTGTACGTACTTGTGTGTATGTCTATATTAAATTACTTTGCCAATGATGATAAAGCGAACAATAAGAGAATACCATTATTGACTTCTGTTTGCCACAATTCCACACTTATAGTTATGTCCAAACATACTATTTTTCCCCCTAGTCATTCAGTAATAACCTAACATGACTTCTCTAATTGCCCCACCATTTCCGTGGTTGCTTGAATCACAGTTATATTACTTTATCATCCCCAGCCAGTGTTATGTGGCTACCTTACAAGTTAACTACTGACTCACTGCCTCAAAAGTAAATCTTATTTCACCACATTTTAAGCATGCAATTTTCAGAGTCTAACCAATACACAACACTTGCCTTATGAGTAAGGATTCGTTCTAGCTTTATACATGCTCTAGATTGAACAGTATCCAGTTCTGTCACTATAATTTGTTTTGTTCTAAATTCAGCAATGTTTTGTTCTCTTGCAGTAGTTTGGTGGTTGTTGTAGAGTCAGCAGATTTTTGGGTCTCTTCCTGTAATGTGCTGGGAAGTGAGCATCTCTAGGGACCTTCTTGTTTTCTTGACTTTAGCTGTAGCACACTTTACCCCTTCATGACTTGCTCACTTCCAGACCTCAGCGCCCGATTAAACTACAGGTGTAATTAAGTTCGTATTACCGTGTAGCGAGAGGATTATCCCTTGTTACAGAATTATCCCTCATGATGCATTAGGCTTGGATACTTCCTGCTGAATCATGGGAATTGTATTTCTGTTTCCACTGACCTACTCTTGTTCGCTGTTATTACTGTCAGTCTATTAGTAGAGGCACTGGCGGATAATGTCAACACAATTAGGTCTATGTGTCCCCAACAGGAAACTACAAATCCCTTTTGTGCTGTGCTATTAGTTATGAGAGGATTGCTCTTATGGGTGGATGGGAGTTGTAGTCCTTTGTTTCACAGGGCTCTAGTGTTGCTGTAGTAGTGTGTTGCAGACGGTCTTCTCATCTTGCGCTGTTAAATATTGATGAGG
Source organism: Setipinna tenuifilis (assembly GCA_030347295.1). Taxonomy (NCBI): domain Eukaryota; kingdom Metazoa; phylum Chordata; class Actinopteri; order Clupeiformes; family Engraulidae; genus Setipinna; species Setipinna tenuifilis. The sequence goes on along the minus strand of CM059275.1, from coordinate 8,796,665 downwards.
GCACTTACCCGTGGCCCGTCTTATGTAACTGCACTCGATGACTCTCTCTGAGTGGCCTACAAAACTCAGGCTGCAATGTGACAACAACAAACTTCAGCAGCTTCAAATAACCTACAAATCCCTTCAGCCCAGGAGGTGCTTGTGTTAGGGTGGCTGTGATGCAGCAAAATGAATTTTATGTTTCTTTTGTTTGTACCATATGAATCCACACTTGCACCTACGCACGCACACACACACACACACACACACACACACACACAAACACACACACACACACACACACACAGACTCCAGTAGTACATCCTGACAGATGACAGGGCCTCAGGGAGGGACTCTTATTCTGACAGGGAGAGAGGTCACAACTGAGAACAGAAGAGTAGGCTATGATGGAGAGAGAGAGAGAGAGAGAGAGAGAAGGTAGAGAGAGAGAGTGAAAGGCAAGAGATTAGTTAAAGGGAAAGAATGGGTGAGAGAGAGAGAAAAAAGGATTTAGAGGTGAGGGATGAGTGATGGAGAGACAGTGAAGAGGAGGAGTTGGAGAGAAAGGATGGGTGATGGAGAGAGTCAGAGAGAAAGAGGAGGGAGAGAGGATGTGTGGATGACAATAGGAAGCTAGAGACAGACAGAAAAGAAAAAGTGGAGACGGGAGAGGATGTGTTAGGGTAATGAGTGTAAAAGGGTTGTAAGAAAGACAGGAAGGCCAAGGCATCTTCTACAGGAAGGGGGTCCAGTGGGACAGTATCAGATCAGTGATGTAAGATGAAGAAGTACTCACACACACACACACACCACACCTCTCTTGTATATTGAAAGAAAAGAAACCTAATAAGGTCAGATCCCTTATGCCAAGTCCAATACCAAGTCAAGGATTACTTCACTATGTCTGGGAAGCCCTGTGAGATACCAGGATCCATAGAAATGACAGAAAGTTAGATTCTCATCTTGGACCTTTCAGATTCACTCCCATAGTACATTCTAGAGACTTTTTTACAACATCCTGAACATAAAATGCAAGGCTGTTTTGAAGTGCTGTTGGTTTATTTGTCACTTCAGCAAAGATTTGTTTCCTTTAAATGATTAGATGCTCAATTTATTCAACTCAACTGACCTTGGTGGGTTCCCAGGGCGTTCTGTGTAATCTCGTAAAAGGCGCACAGCATTTAATGGTCTAGCAATTTCCTGTTTTTTTTTCTTGAATTTTTATCTCATGAAGTCACTATGTGACACCCGAAGAACATCCTGTTGGGTCATGTGACAGACCATGTTATTTTATGTGTCCAAGGCATCACATGCCAGATGTCTGGGTGCCCGGCTCACCCATGTGAAAGAATTAGCTTCAAAGGTGTCTTTTGTGCTATCAAGGAATTTAACAACCCTAATGAAAACACAAGACATCTTTTTAATGTATATATATATATTAATTAATTTAGTTTAGTTTTGTATTGTGTCCCTCATATGGGGGTCTAGTCTCTTCATAATTTAGGCTGGACGTACATCAGCCTGACTTCTCCGTCTGTGCTTCAGGCTCCATTGTCAGCTGATGCACCCCAGGTATCTGCAATTAGGGCAGAAGGGGTCACACCATCCTTCCGGTCAGACATCTCTCTCAGAGCCTCTCTCCGCTTCAGACAATCACGAAGCACTCTCCTCCTCTCCTCCTCCACCTGGTCTTGTGCTTCTTGTGCAGCCAGGTATTTTGCAACTTTAGCTGTCATGAAAGTAATTAAAAAGCAATCAATTAGGACAGGAATAAAAAAAAGGACCATACATCATGTGCCAAAAGAAGACAAAGATGGATGGAAGACAGTAAGGAAAGAAGGAAAGAAGAAAGAAGAGAAGGAGACGAGGAGCTTTGCTGTGGGCAGAGTGCTGATGATATGATACTTACATGCTCTCCTTACTGCAGCCCGTCTCCGGACAAACCACATGATCAGCATATCCCTCCTCTCCTCCTCCAGCTGGTGCCTCACTTCAGTGGTCAGCCGGACCCGCTTGTCTGCCTCCAGAACTAGCTGTGCCTTGACAGAAGTTCTGGTCTGGTATCTGTACCAGTGAAGGGGAAGGCGGAAGACATTCAGGGGAGCCTCCTTCCTGAGTGACTCTGTGCTGACATTGGCCTTCTCTGCAGACTTGGCCACATCAGCATGGTGGATACCTATTGCCTCAGGGGGGGTGGCCATTTTAAGGGTCTTGAAGTCTTTTTCTTCCTCTTTCTTCCTGTTGTCCATCTCCTTGCTCTTGCTGGGCATTTCTATCCCATCTTTCCTCTCCTGCATAGCCATCTCTGACTTGGCGGTCTTGCCCACACAATCTTCTTTGGGCACTGACACACAGCAGTTGAAAATAGCGCAGAGTTTCATCATTAGCAACCTCTCTCTTTGGTGTCTGCAATTAGACTGAGCAGGTCTTTGGACTTGGACCATGCACAGGTGGTGTTCGGCCGTAGCCACGAGGCCTGTATGATGGTGCAATACAGTTCCCGCAGTATTGTGCTGAATTCACATTTTGCGATGTTTTTTAAATCTATCTTCCGTTCGCTTAGCCAAGTCTTGAAACAGCTTACGGCCCACGACGTTTGCTTCACCGTATTAGGTTCATGTCGGCTCCTTTCAATCGAGTCCAGATCAGATGCGCTGATGGAGACGCACCTAGACAAAAATGCGCTCTCCTCCCGCTTGAATGTGCTGTCTTGTTTTTCGTCATCATCAGACCATTCACAGATTAAATCAAAGGTTATTTGGGGGAAATCGATCTCCATATTTGTTTTTCAACAGACGCCACCACTCACTTTTTGGAATTCCAAGAACTTTGAATTAACGGTTATTGCTACATACTAACGGCTATAGAATGTTTCATCGCGGAGTGATTTATTATTAGCTGTGAAAAGTCCGAGTTGAGATGTCCTGGGATATTTCAACTCATGGAACGTCTCTCGTCCAATCAGAAACAGCTAAATAATTCGATAGAACCCAACTGTTTTATAATGTTCATTTTAAACTGCTCACTACACTGACCTTTCTTTCTTTCTTTCTCTCTTTCTTTCTGTTAGATGCTCTGCCAAATTATACTGTGGTATATGCTAGCAAATCACATACAACCTGTAAAAAAGGGAAAATCCCATATCTGGCTAAAATAATAAGAAACACCAGGAAATTCAAAAAAAAAATTAAGGAAAAAGAGCAGTCTTTGTCTAAAACTGATCTAGACAGGCCAATAACAATATCTGAGCTAAACCAAAAGATTAAGTTATTGGAAAATGGAAAAACCTGTGGATTTGACATCTCAGCAGAAATGTTAAAACATAGTACACCATTAACAACAACAACAAGAAAAAACAAACGATTCTGAAACTGTTTAATCTTGTCATAAATCTTGTCATCTGGATACTTTCCTTTGGTATGGAATAACGGATTGTGTAACACCAGTGTATAATAACACCAGTGTATAATAAATGGACCCAACAACTATAGTGTGTCTGTGTCACCAGCATTCTTGGCAATATATTCTGCAACATACATAAGACAAGAATACTTACCTTCTCAGAGAACAATAACACCTTATACAAAAGTCAGATTGGATTCCTCCCAGAATGTAGAACTTTGCAACCACATTTATACTTTCCACTCACTTATGGAAAAGTATGTTAATAAAAACAAGTAAAGGAAAGATCTGTGCATGTTTTTCAAAAAGTCTTTTATTCCATCTGGCATGGGGGCATGCTGAAAATCATTGAGAGTGATATAACAGGAAATGTCTACTCTATAATAAAAGATAGGTACAAAGAAAATAAATGCTGTATCAAGATTAACAACTCCAGAACAAAGTTCTTTAAACAAAGCAGAGGAGTTTGGCAGCCTTCCAGCCTAAGCCCAGTACTCTTCAATATATTTTAAAGTGAGCCATAGCAATCCCCCAATCAAGAAGCCCTGGTTTGGTACTTGACGACTCAGACATAAAGTGTCTTTTTTTTCCAGATGAGTACTTCTATTGCCAACAAAAATGGGTTTGCAAGAGAGCCCTAACATCCACACCCTGTATGTGTGTGTGTGTGTGTGTGTGTGTGTGTGTGTGTGTGTGTGTGTGTGTGTGTGTGTGAGAGAGAGAGAGAGTGTGTGTGTGTTGTGTGTGTGTGTGTGAGAGAGAGAGAGAGAGTGTGAGTGCAAGTGTCAGTGTGTATGTGTGTGCATGTCTGTGTGTCTGTGTGTGTGCCTGTCTGTGTGTGTGCCTGTGTGTGTGTGTGTGTGTGTGTGTGTGTGTGTGTTTATAATAAGATGCCTTGATAAAATGACCTGTCATTAACACATTCAGAGCACAGGTAATGAAGGAGTAAAATAAAGGCAGGGTGATGAGAAGATGTGGTGGAGGCCTTGCGGTGGAGTCGTGTGCAGTAGGTGTTAATTGGAGCCGCTCCATCTCTCCTTCAAGGAAAAACTCACAGCTTGTGTGAGAACCAGCTATTTCTGGCATGCGAAAAACTCTTTCACCAAAAGTGTCATTTTCACCATCTCCCTCTCTCTGTCTTTCTCTTTCTGTCTGTCTCTCTTTATCTCTGTCTCTCTCTTTCTTTCTCTCTCTATCTATCTCTGTCTCTCTCTTTCTCTCCCTTTCCCTCTTTCCCCCCCTTTCTGTCTCCCTCTCTCTCTCTCTCTCTCTCTCTCTCTCTCTCTCACACACACACACACACACACACACACACACACACACACACACAATTAAACACACACACCAACACACACACAGTCTGTTATTATTACAGTCTATGATTACACAGTCTATTATTCTCTCTCCTTTCCCCCTACTTTCATTTTACAGTTGTATTCCTTCTCTATCTTCCTCTTCTTACCACTTCTCATCGATTGCTTTGTTTTCCTAGCATCTCTTGTTGTTTGTTTTGCTCGGCAAAGGGCAAACTTGCTGCTATGACGTAGCCTGTCTTGTTGATACTTGTTTTCTCGATGTCTCTACTGGAGATCTTTTCTCACTTTTCAGGACAGGATCTCTCTCTCTCTCTCTCTCTCTCTCTCTCTCTCTCTATCTATCTATCTATCTATCTAGCTCTGTCTCACTCTCTCTTATCCTTCCTCTCTCTCTCTCTTTCTCTCTGTCTTTCTCTATCTCTCTCTATCTCTCTCTCCCTCCCTCTCTCTCCATCTCTCTCTTTCTCTGTCCTTCTCTCTCTCCCTCCCCAGCTCATAACAAATGAGCTTCTTCTTCTTCTTCTTTCCTTCTTTCCCCATCTCTCTGTGTCCCAGTACTGCCAGGGGGGGCTGGCCGTGTAATTTACTGCCGTGCAGCCCAGACATGTGATGGTCTGTTGTTATTGATCTGGCCACCATGGCAAACACATGAGCTTAGCGGGGGGAAGATGCCACTACTCAGGTCTTCAAGTCTCTCCTCCGAAGTAGCCATGCCGTTAAAACAGATTAACATTGTTATCCGAACACAAATCCTGTGTTGTTTCTGTCAAGAACATTAGCAGAAATTCTATTTGAAACAGTCGGTTAGTGATGTAGTCTGTCCTACAGTTTGAACAAAGTGGCTTGTGAAGTAGCTATTTGTGAATAGGCTCATCACGTAGCTATCAGCATACTGTTAACAGATAGGCCCATCATGTAGCCAACCATGCAGAAGCTAACCATGCAGGTAAAACCAATGGGCGTGTAAAGTAGCTTCTCTGAGCTAACGACCCAGTTAATGCAAATGGCCTCATCATGTAGCTGAAATGTCATTTTTGATTGATAATTGTTTTTTCTCCCTAGGTTTACGAGTTTTTACCTAGTGCAGCATTTGTAGACTGTATGAAGTGTAATTGCAGCTGGATGTAAACATATTATATTGAATAGCGCATAACAAACAGGATGAATACATGTAAATTAAATTAAAACAATTAAAACAGAGAGCAACTAGGGGACCCCCCCCCCCCCCTATTTAGAGACCCCCCCCACCCCCCTTTCTCCCTGTATGCATAGGTCATTGCACTAAAGATAGCTATGGACTGTGTCGCATGCACCAAGCATTTTAAAAAACACTCTGCACTACTCTCATAGAGATGTACACCCTTGTAATTGTGTACTTTGTGTTGCTTGTTGTGTTGCATCAACTGTATTATTGAAATGGATCAAGGTCAAGTTATCTTTAATGTCCCCAGAGAG
>CM059275.1:8780513-8785513 GCA_030347295.1 Setipinna tenuifilis | reverse complement strand
GTGTGTGTGTGGTGCCCGTTTCCCTCACTCCCCTTCAGACCTCAATCACGTACACACATACACACACACACACACACATACACACACACACACACACACACACACACACATTATCCTTCCCAAACCCTTCCCACAGGTCCATCTGACAGAGATGCATGTTCTTCTTCGCTTCCTCTTTGCCACATTTGTTCCATCTCCTGCTCTTGTCCTCCTGATCTTTTTGAACCACCGCACCCCACCCCACAACCACCCCACCCCACCTCACCTCACCTCACATACACCATTGCCAACAACCCCCACCCCACAAACACCATCCTTAACATCCCCTCTACAGCAACCACGGATAGATGGCTCTTCATTGTTCCTAGATGTACATTTCTGTAAATCATTGATGATCTCTGGAGTTTATGTTTGGTTTTGTACATACTGTAAACACATACACACACACACACATTGCTGTTGTCTGACATTACACTGTCTCCTCTCCAACTCTTCTTCATTTTAACTTAAATTTCTTTTTTTTTTTTAATTTATAACTGAACGTACCCCTTGAGGAGGATGCAATTATTCTGCTTTGATATTTTTGCTTTCCGTCATTTTTGTATTTATTTATTTGTTTGTTTGTTTATTTATTGATGGTCATGCTTTTGTTGCTACTTCCTGCGGCAGTGCTCTTACTGAGGGGGAGTGGCCTTATTAAAGGTGGGCGGAGCGACCCTCCCTTGCCACTGGGTTTTCATTGGAACATTGTATTCTCATTTGGCGTTGTCATGGTTACTACCACTGTTACACGGCATGTGTTTGTATGGCCTGGATATACGATAAACAATGTGATTCCATAAAGGATTACAGTCTCTCTGTGGCACTTTATTCAAAATATGTGTGAATAATACACATGTACAGTGTGTTTCTGTGTGTGTGTGTGTGTGTGTGTGTGTGTGTGTGTGTATACTGGTGTATTTTGGAGCATGTTGTGAAGTGGTCAAGCTGTAAGGGCTTGTTATTGGGCAAATGTGTGTGAATGAATTTGTTCTTGTTGTGTCTGTATAGATATTCAGGGTGGAAAAAAACATAGATATAATCATTTAAATAATCATTTGGTCATTATGGTTCAGTGTTCATGTGTCGTGAGTATAGAAAATTGCAGATACTCTGAGTCAGCGTTTGTGGAGAAAGAAGAGTGTGTCTGTGTCTGTGTCTGTGTCTGTGAAAGAATCAGGCAGGCATCCCTTTGCTTTTGGTGTTTGTGTTTATTTTCTTTTATAAATAGTTATAAACCCTTCCTCTCAGATGCGGCTTCTCACCAACAGCTCAGCAGTCATCAGCCTCCCCTCTCCCCCCTCTCTTTCTCATTCTCTCTCTCTTTCTCTCACTCTCCATCCCTCATTCCAGCCCTCACATACTCTTTCTCTTGCATCTCTTTGGGAGAGTTGACGCACCTCTGACACAGAGGGGAAACCCTCTCTCTCTCTCTCACTCCCTCACTCTCTCTCTCTCTCTCTATCTCTCACTTTGAGAGCATGTACTGTGGATCTGATCAAAGTGTGACTTATGTCCAAATGTCCAGGTCCTTATCATCTTTGTCCCGCTCCTCACCCTTGTCTCTCTCAGAATGCGTGCTCATCTCACTCCATACAGTGTGCTTTCAGCCCAGGCTTGGGAAAAGAACAGCAAGTAAACCATAACAGGAAGTAAAACAGAACAGGAACAGGAAGTAGACCAGAACAGGAAGTAAACAGAACAGGAACAGGAAGTAGACCGGAAGAGGAAGTAGACAGCACAAGAAGTAGACTAGGGACATATGCAGAATGCAGGTCTGTGTGTTTATTTGACTGGATATCACTTGTCAAATATCTGAGTGTCAAATATATGAGTGTGTGTATGTGTGTGTGTATTTGTGTGTTCCTGCTGTCTACATGACTTCGTCTTGATGCTGTGTGGATTCACTGACCACCTATAGAAAGAGAGAGAAAAAGAGAAGTGTTAAGAAATACCTACAAAGAAATGTCTTAATAAATCTGCTGGTCTTAGCAGGTTCAGTCAGGGCCTGTACAAGAATCTTCTGTCAATAACATAGTGTACAAATGTGTGTGTGTGTGTGTGTGTGTGTGTGTGTGTGGGAGTGTGGGTGTGTGTTTCATATGTAAATGTGAGGCTTAGGGTGTGTCTGTGTATGGGTTTGTGTGTGCACAGAAATACGTGTGTGCGTGTGTGTGTGTGTGTGTGTGTGTGTGTGTGTGTGTGTGTGTGTGTGTGTGTGTTTGGGTTTGGGTTTGGGTGGGGAGGAATGTGGGTAATTCAGACTATTTCCACAAGTCTTCACAAGTGGGCCAATGAGTAGGGAAGCCTGATGACAAACCTGCGCTTAGGCAAAGGTCATGTTATTAGCTGGATGTGTGTGTGTGTGTGTGTGTGTGTGTGTGTGTGTGTGTGTGTGTCTGTGTCTGTGTCTGTGTCTGTGTCTGTGTGTAATGGCTTTGATGGGAATGACTGTGTGTTCATTGAGCATGCACATGTGACAGTGGGAAAAAATGAGACATCTTTAATGTTAAAGTTTGTAAGTGTGTGTGTGTGTGTGTGTGTTCATGTGTGTGTGTTAACCTCTGCATTATGGGCATCTATGAATGTCTGTATCAGTGTGGTTTGTGTGTGTATTTGATGGGTGTTGTGTGTGCGTGTGTGTGTGTTTACCTCCCCATCGCGGGTCTCAATGGTCTTGATGAGGACGGATCTCTTGGAGTGCATCTCAGAGGAGGAAGCACGCTGGTGCTCTGGACTGGTCTCTGCATGGGACGATAACACACACCATTAACACACACATGCACACACACACACACACACTTACTCACCATTAACACACATACATACACACACCATTAACACACTTCCAGACAGAAGCACACACTGAAGTCTCCGACTAGACGCCAGTCAATGCTGGCCTAGATACACATCATCGCACAACTCCATTAACACTATACAAAACACACACACACACACACACACACACACACACACACACTCACACTCACTATAAATGACTGTTTGAGAGTGAACTGACAACAATCAATACTAGTCTGATGCACTGGCTTCACACAGCTTGGTAATCTAGGCTCAGAGGCCTTCAGTGCCGTGGTGAGTCAATGGAGGACTCAGGGCGAACAGTGACCTCTGGTGGTACATACAGGAACTGCATGTTGGGGGCATTTACCTCTAAAGCTGATGGTAGAGTAGGCTGCTGCCATAGGCTTGGAGATCCTGCAGGGGGAAAAGAGTCACATGACTTTACCACATAAGCAGGTTATTGCATGCTTTATTTATGGAGTATATTAATGTAACCACACACACACAAATTCACATACAATCACTCACATACAACACCACACACGCAAATGCACATGCACACACATACACACACACACACACACACACACAAACTCCAGACATACACACACACACACAAATTCACATACAATTACTCACAGACACACACCTACATACACATGCAGACACACACAGACACAAATGCACATACACACACAATTCATATAAAATCACTTACACCCACACACACACATACACACTCAAATTTATATACAATCACTTACACCCACACGTATACACACACACACACACACACACACACACACACACCCACACATACATACACACATGCACACACACACACCTGCTCTCCTCCCCCTCCAGGAGCTTCCTGTAGGTGGCGATCTCCACGTCGAGGGCCATCTTGACGTTGAGCAGGTCCTGGTACTCGCGCAGGTGGCGGGCCATCTCGTCCTTCATGTTGGCGATCTCGGCCTCCAGACGGGAGATGGTCTCCTGGAAGCCGCCCGCCTCGCGCCCGTGACGGTCCTCCATGTCCTGCATCTGTCTCATCAGAGACTCGTTCTGGTGGACACACACACATGACACACACACACACACACACACACACACATGCACGACACATACATCGGACAGACACATACACACATGCACGACACATACATCGGACAGACACATACACACACACACACACACACACACATGCACGACACATACATCGGACAGACACATACACGCACACACATTGGACGAACACACGATAGGATAGAACACAGGCAGCACAAACATCACATTGTAAGAGGGAGAGAAAATCAGAAAAGCTACAAAAGCATCTTAGCATAATCTATGAAAAGAATATCTTATCTCAAGTAAAGCAAATTAAAGAAAATCATAAATCACCCCTCTCATCCATTACATAGTGAATTTGAGCTTCTACCCTCAGGGAGGCAATAAGACCATATTTTTTTAGTTCCTTTGTGAAATTAAGGCAATAAATAGCACAGGGACTCTTACCGGTGTCATCTCAGTCGAATGTGTATGTGTAGTGCCATACCAGTAAATTAAAATGTGTAATTTATATTTTGTTTTATGGTGAAACTGAAGACAAATTTCCACTTTTGGACAATAAAGTACTCATATGCGTATCAAGGGACAAAACGAAAAGATTGCATAACAAATGGATGTGAAAATTAAGACAGATGAGATTTTGTGACCAATTAAAGCTACAATGTGTGAGGGTGTTTATGTGTGTGTGTATCTATGAGTGTGTGTGTTTAAGTATCTGTGCATGTATGAGAGTATGCGTGTGTGTGTGAATTTGTATAAGTATATGTGTGTATGTGTGTGTGTGTGTGTGTGTGTGTGTGCATCAGTAAAACCTACACATATGCGGCACAAATATTCCCCACTACGATAGGAAAACCAGAGTCTGTGTGAGTGTGTGTGTGTGTGTGTGTGGTGTGCGTGACTCACAGTGCCCTTGAGGGAGTCGATCTCACACATGTAGGACTGGATCTGGTGTCTGAACTCCATAGTCTCCAGCTTGGCCGCCTTAAGCGCCTCGTTGTTCTTGGACACGGCCTGGTTCAGGTCTGTCACCTAGGCAACCACAGGGTCATGGGGTCACAGGGGTCGCCAGTCATAGGGAGGTCAACTGA
>CM059275.1:8763013-8770513 GCA_030347295.1 Setipinna tenuifilis | reverse complement strand
CTCGCCCATGCCGGCGTAGGAGCGGCCGGCAGACGCGGAGGACAGAGCGGCGGCGCTGGTCAGCCCCCCGGGGATGCCGTAGGAGGCGCGGTAGCTGGCGTAGCCCGGCGAGGCGGAGGTGGACGTCTTGTGGACCTCGTAGACGCGCGAGTGGACGTGGGCCCCGGAAGAGCCGGCCCCTCCCGCGGCGCCCAGGGAAGACCGAGAGCCGTAGAGGGTGCGGCCCATTGGGGTGGACACGAAGCCAGGGCTGCCGAAGGTTCGGCGGTAGGAGGAAGAGGATTGGGCGGAGGAAGCGTAGCGACTCATGGTGCTTGAGCAGGGATTGAGTGAATAGGTGAAAGAGAGACAGAGAGAGAGAGGGAGAGAGGAGTGTGTGTGTGTGTGTGAGTGGTGAGAACTGGAGAGCGCTGGAATGGCCTGGGTCACACACACACGGAGAGCGGGTGAGTGTTTGAGAGAGAGGGTGAACACTATGGCTGCTATTTGTAGTGGTCTCTATCCCCCACCCCCTGCCCCATCCCATCCACCAACCCACCCACCCCACATCCCAGCAACTTCTCTGCCTACCTCTCATGAAGACCCCCCCACACACACACACAAACTCTCCCTGTCTCCACCTCCCCTCAATCTCTCTCTCTCTGCACCTCTCCTCGAACTCTCTCTAACCCTCCCCAAACTCTTCCCCTCTCCATCCCCCAAACTCACCCTCTCTCCAGCCCCCCCTCCCCTCCAAACTCTCTCTTTACCTCCCCTCAATCTCTCTCTCTCTGTACTTCTGTCTACCCATCCCCAAACTCTCCCTCTCTCCAGCCCCCCTCAGACTCTCCCTCTCTCTACCTCTCCACAAACTCTCTTTCTACCCCTCCCTAAACTCTACCTCTCTCCACCCCCCCCTCTCTTAACCACTCGTCATCCTTTTCTTTCCCTCTGTCTTCTTTCCTCTCTTATTGACTTTATCTATCCAGCATTTTGCTCTCTCTCCTTTCTCTATGCCTGTCTTGTTTTTCTCCATGTCTTTATCTCTCCCTCTGCCTGTCTTTTGCGCTTTCTTCTTTTATCATTCTCTGCCACTTTCATCTTCTTTCCCCTCTATCTCTCTTTCTCTCTGTTTTTCTTTCTGTCTCTCTGTATCCCCCTATCTTCAGCTGTTTCTGGTCCTTGGCGTGAGCTCAGGTATTTAGTAGCTGAGTATGTATGTGTGACCGATAGTTGTTGTGCAGTTGTTAGGAGCGGAAAGACTGTGTGTGTGTGTGTGTGTGTGTGTGTGTGTGTGTGTGTGTGTGTGTGTGTGTGTGTGTGTGTGAGTGAGTGTGTGTGTGTGCATGTGTCTGGAAGTTGTTGAGTGGTTATCAGGAGCGGAGAGACTGTGTCTTTGCGTGTGTGTGTGTGTGTGTGTGTGTGTGTGTGTGTGTGTGTGTGTGTGTGTGTGTGTGTGTGTCTGTGTGTGTGTGTAAGTATCCCACCTTACCCCTCTCTCTCCAGGCTGTTAGCCCCTTCTCTTTTTCAGTCCTCAGGGGTTTGCTTTAATGCAAAGCATGGGATATCCTACACTGAGACACACACATACACAAACACACACACACACACACACACACACACACACACACACACACACACACACACACACACACACACACACACACACACACACAGAGAAACTAACAAATGCACAAATACAAACAACTGCACCAGTCTCATGTCGGTTATATTACCATCTACTTAAAAGATTCGGTTTATGATCTACACTATTTGTACTCATAGAGCCATATGTAAAGCTTTACTAGGCTTAACACTATGGTAGAGTACTTGCCTTTAACACAAAGATCCTTCCTTTCCGTAATGCCGAATACTCCTCAACCAGTGTGTTGTACCACTTGAACCTAAATACAAGTGTATGGTCAGGCACATGCCCTTGCCACACTTAGAAGGGTGCAGGATCACAAAAGTTCAACTGTTCAAAAAAAGAAAGTTGTCCGCACACCAACTGCTATAGCTTCCAGACTTTTATTTTTAGCAATGTTTCAAGCCTCGTTTTTTTTTTTTCATTTTTGCCTCTTGAACCTCCCATCACAATGCACAAGAGTAACAAACACCATGTATAGTCAGCCTTTCTTACACATGACAAACTCAAGAGGTGGAGGTGGCGGGGGGTTGGGTGGGGAGGGGGGGGGGGTATGGGGGCATAGAGGTTGTTTATGTAATCATACAGAAAGGTTTACGGTAATGTCAAGCTGGATTCTATCTCAGGAGAAGATTCTAGTATGTTTAAGCTTTACTCTGAGTTGCATGTGGGACCCATCATAACATTTAGGCCCATCTCCTCCAGAAGGTGCAAGATCACAGTTGCCATTTGAAAAATTTGGAATTACTGTCTCATCTGAGATATAATTACATGGGCTGACTTAAATGTATACAGCTACTGCTACAGCTTTCTGAAGAATATTAAGTTTAGATGCCATCTTTTCGGTTGATCAAAGAGTCCCTTCAAGAACAATGGTCATGGTCAGCGTTCATCACAGTGGTCATTAATGATCCAGTGACTGTAAATATATAAATGATCGGTTCCCGGACACCTGTGTGAAACCCTGCTGTGCTGTTCCCAAAGTCAAATCCCCATGACGTAAGGATCCAAACTCGTGGGTTTCATCTCTGAGTCAGTGCCTCTCCACCAGCACAGGAGCTCAGTGAGAGTTTCACCTAATTATAGGGGATGAGAAAACACTCCTGGGAGAGAGACAGATGGAGAGAGAGAGAGAGAGCGAGGGAGAGAAGTTTGACAAACCTGCCTTAAAAAGGAAAGAGACAGCCAGGGGAGACTGCTAGAGAGAGAGAGAAGGAAACAGAGAGAGAGACTTTGAGGGAGAGAGAGAGAGAGAAAGAAATAGCAGTAGAGAGAGAGAGAAAAGGAGCCCCAGAGAGAGAAAGGTATGATAGGAAGACACAGAGAGAGAGCCAGAGCGAGAGAGAGAGAGAGAGATAGAGGGACTTTGAGGGAGAGAGAGAGAGAAAGAAATAGCAGTAGAGAGAGAGAGGAAGCCCCAGAGAGAGAAAAGTATGATAGGAAGACAGCGAGAGAGAGGGTGAGAGAGAGAGAGAGAGAGAGAGAAAGGTATGAGAGAGAGTGTTATGGGGAACAGACACTTCCAGGAGGGATTGCAGTGGCATTCCCTCGCCAGTGCTTTAGGTAAACAAAGAGGGCCACTAATGATGATGTCATAAATAAATGTCAGGGAGTTAATGCTGCGGGCAATGATGACCTCATCAAAGCCTTTTACCTCCTAAGAAAGCTGCTCTTGCTTTATGGAAAGTGGGGCATTGATTGCAATTGCAAGGGTTACAAAAACTAGTAAACACCAGAGACAGTAGCTTTGTACCACAGAAATTATTCTCACATTTGGTTCACATCTCATTCTTCTTGCCTAAACAGGTGATAAACAGTTCTTTTCTCTGAACTCTGAAGGTAATGATGTGTGTGTGTGTGTGTGTGTGTGTGTGTGTGTGTGTGTGTGTGTGTGTGTGTGTGTGTGTGTGTGTGTGTGTGTTTGTGTGTCGTGTGTGTGTGGTTGTGTGTGTGTGTGTGTGTGTGTGTGTGCGCGTGCGTGCGTGTGTGTGTGTGCGTGTATATGTGTGTGTGCGTGTGTGTGTGTGTGTGTGTGTGTGTATTTGACCCAGATAGGTACAAACTCAAGCAATCAAAGTGCCATTGAAATGCAGTGAAAAGGGAAGATCATTCAATGTAGCAATTGATAAATGGGGTCTCTGGCTGCCATCAATGAGTGTGTGTGTGTGTGTGTGTGTGTGTGTGTGTGTGTGTGTGTGTGTGTGTGTGTGTGTGTGTGTTTAAGGTGGGCAGATGTGATCAGACTCTATTCTGAGGAACACCGCATAGATTCCTGCAGGCCACAATCACAGACTGTCTGGAAATACTCTCAGGACGACGACAGCCAGGAAGAGACAGAACTTTAAACATACGCGCATGCACCCACCCACACACACACACACACACACACAGACACACACACACACAGGCACATGCCCACACACACATGCGTTGTCTCTCATTGTACCATTGTCTGTGTTTTGATTTTGATTGCATCTGCTCAATACATGTATTTCTTTAATAATCTCTTTATCTGATATTTCATTATCCTCCCCAGCCTCTTTTCTCCCCCCTCCATCTTCCTTCCCTTTCTCTTTCTCCATTCATCCCTCTTTCTCTCTCTCTCTTCCCATCTCCCTCTCCTTTTGCCATTTCTGTCCGCCTCTACCTTTCTCTGTCTCCCCCTCCCTTCATCATCACTCTTTTTCTCTCCCTACCTCTTTCTCTCTTTGTCCCCCCTCTGTTAATCTCACCCTCCCCTCTGTCAACCTCTTTCTTTCTCTCTCTCTCTCTCTCTCTCTCTCTCTCTCTCTCTCTCTCTCTCTCTCTCTCTCTCTCTCTTCCCCAGTGTCCGTTCTATATAAGGATGCAGAGAGATAATGATTAATGGGGAGAGGTGATGTTGTGGAGGTCTGTGTCATTGGCTAGCCATTGAGCAAAAACACTACTTTAACACACACACACACACACACACACACACACACACACAGGGGTGATGATGTAGGGGTGCCTGTCACTGGCTAGCCATTAGGGGATTGCGCCTCTTTTCTTTGTTGTCAATCCTCCACCTATTGTCCTCAAATCTAAAACAAAAACACTTCTTATATCGCACAACTACAAACACACACCAATGTCCACAAATTAAAAAGAAACACACTAGTTAGGACACAACCACAAACACGCTCCAATACTATCTAAACACACTAATTGTATGAAATATGAATGGTCAAATGCCCCTAAGGTAAAGTAAGGGAAGTGTATGTCACTCATAATATTGTCTTTTTTAGCAGACATCTTGCCTTGGATATTACTTTGAACAATGAACAAGACCATTGCTGTACAAATATGTGGACAGGTACACATGCACACACACACATACACACACACACACACACACACACACACACACACACACACACACACACACACAGTCACACACAAACACAGTGTATCAGCCAGCGAGGTGTTCATCCCTGCAGTACACCGTGTTCGTGCTGTAAATTAAACACTCTTGAGCAATGGAAACACAAGAACCTTGTCCAGCACACATTCCAGCCTGGGGACGTCATACGGAGGGATGTAGAGGGATGAAATGATCATGGAGCACTAGGAGGAGACAGAGAGAGAGAGAGAGAGAGAGAGAGAGAAAGAAAGAGAGTAAAGTGCGTCTAACATGAAAATGTAATGTGGAAAAATAGACCTTAAATAGGCAAACAAATTTCAAAGGACAGATATGAAGACGCAGACAAAAACACAAATGAAGAACAAAGAAACAGACAGACAGAGACGAACAGACAGAAAGAGACAGACAGACAGACAGACAAGATAAACAGACAGACAGACAGACAGACAGATAGATAGATAGATAGATAGATAGATAGATAGATAGATAGACAGACAGACAGACAGATACATACATACATACATACATACATACATACATACATACATACATACATACATACATACATACATCAAACAAAGACCTTCACCTTAATTTTATGTGACCTTCGCAATATGTTTGACCTTCACACTGGCTGTGACCTTCACACTGTTGCTCAGTGCCATCTGTATGGGAGTCATGAAAGAGAGGTCGTACATGTATCCATCATTTATTTTCAAGGGGTTTGGCAGTGCCACTGACAGCTGGAAATGTCACATTAAACTCTGGCACAGCTGGGCACAGCCCTGAAGCTGTGTGTGTGTTTGTGTGTGTGTGTTTGTGTGTGTTTGTGTTTGTGTGTGTGTGTGTGTGTGTGTGTGTGTGTGTGTGTGTGTGTGTGTGTGTGTGTGTGTGTGTGTGTGTGTGTGTTTGTGTGTTTGTGTGTGTGTTTGTGTGTGTGAGACACTATGGTCATAGCTACTCTAGGTCAAATTATTTCTACTTACTGAATTACAGGGTGGGGCATTTGGTGTACTTTAGCCCTTACACATTCATGATGACACAAATGAAGATGTGTGTGGAAGACAGTTACATATCCCCCTGCAATGCCCCTTCTTTGATTCATCAATAAATTCACTGAAAGACTCATGGTGTTTATGCAACAATAACGTCAGTTTTAATTCATTTCAGTCAGAGTGTCCACAAAACAAACAAAGTTCTATCCTGAGTGTGTGTCTCTGTCTGTGTCTGTGTATTATTGTGTGTGTGTGTGTGTGTGTGTGTGTGTGTGTGTGTGTGTGTGTGTGTGTGTGTGTGTGTGTGTGTGAGAGAGAGAGAGAGAGAGTGAGAGAAAGTCAGAAAGATAGACAGATAGACAGACAAACAGACAGACAGAGACAGAGAAAGAGAGAATGGTGATAAGGGACAGGTCATGTTTCTAATTATTCCCATGCAACTAAGCAACAGGATACAATAAACAAACACTGTACATCCATGATCCATGTCATATGCCATGTGCGCGAGTTTGTGTGTGTGTGTGTGTGTGTGTGTGTGTGTGTGTGTGTGTGTGTGTGTGTGTGTGTGTGTGTGTGTGTGTGTGCGCGCGTGTGTGTGTGTTTGTGTTTTTGTGTGTGTGTGTGTGTGTGTGTGGTGTTACCAGGTTTAGTTGTTTTCTTATTCTATTGTTTTCCTTTTCTACAAGTGTGAACACACTTTTGTGCCTGTCTCGATTAGATTACTATAAGCAGACTGGTGGGGCTTGACTATCATACTATTGTAATGCCTTGTGCGTCTTCGCCATACCGCTAGAGGGCGGTGGTAGGTATTGCAGTGCATTTTGCACCAATTTTATATCGTCTGTCCTGTGCTTCCTTGAAATTCCATACCCTTCTTTCATAAGCCGGGCGGCTCCAGAGTTTTGAAGTGTGGTTAAACATTGATGCAGGTGAGCACCTGGGGCCTTTTAAGCTGTGACTTTTACAGGTAATACGTTGTTCTGCCCGGGGCTTGACGTGCGCGGTCCATCATAAGCTAGACCAGTCCATTGTGGTGATTTGATTTCTGTCAATCTGAGTAAGACGCCTGTCACTTGTCTTTTCCTCTTTCATTTTCTGCTGAATACTTAATAATGGTCTCAAACGATTCTTATGATGCGTATGCCTCCTTTAGCAAGAAAAAGTTGTGCACTGATGTCACTGTCAAGTGTAAACAAAGACACTGTCATCAACGCTATTATTCATCTTTACTTTAAGAAGCGGTGCATTATTATAGGGTAAACCTGTAATATGTTGCACTTATTGTTTTTTCTCTTTGTTTGTTTCTGTGCCCAACCTTGCAGTCGTTCATCATGAAGAGCTCAAAGGAAGCCGTGCAGTCTGCTGCCAGGGAGTTCCTGCACTTCGTTAACCGTGGAGTTTCACCTTACCACGGTAAGACCAAAGACCCTCGGTGACATGCAAACAACGCAATTTATAAGACGCCATGAACGGCTGCATAGCTGCTATACATGACCCTT
>CM059275.1:8748013-8758013 GCA_030347295.1 Setipinna tenuifilis | reverse complement strand
ATATACATGTGTACACACACACCCACTGTTGTCTTGTGTGTGTGTGTGTGTGTGTGTGTTGCAGGCGGAGAAGCACCACCCGGTCCTGATCCGTATGCTGTGTGGGGAGCTGGGGGTGGAGCCTGATGCCGTGCTGGACTTTGAGCTCTGTCTGGCAGACACTCAGCCTGGGGTAAGTCACTGTCAGTTAGTATGTTAGCACACGCCAATATACATATGTACACGGGGAAGCATAAACACAAGTAAACAGAGTTTACCCACCTCTCAAATTTCAGAAAGAGAGTTTCTCCACCTCTCAACATAGTTAATTCACCTATCAATACAGTTTATTCAGCCTATGATAGAATTTATGTTCCGAATACAATTTCTAACTTTCCAAAATCTCGCTGTCATCTATATGTGCACTAGAGACCATTAAAATGCACTGTGACTATTGAAACATGTTTTGCATGTCTGTTTAAACATCTCGTGTGGCACCGTGCGTCCACCTCATCGTGATCACCAAATTCACAGTTTACCCTCTGATTTTACCACTACACCCCTGTGTACACCCTAACATATGCTAACATACAGCTCCATACACTAATACACACCAACATACATGTGTACACGTATAACATATGCTAGCATACAGCTCCATACACTAATACACACCAACATACATGTGTACACGCTAACATATGCTAACATACAGCTCCATACACTAATACACACCAACATACATGTGTACACGCTAACATATGCTAGCATACAGCTCCATGCTCTAACACACACACATAAAGCTCCACTAACCTTTTGTAGCGCTGAGCTAGTTGTGCCGGCCCACAATGCATTGGGGTGGGCCTGAGACAGCACTTTTGAGGTTAGCTACTGCACATAGCTGTGCTGACAATTTAGCCTGTGTCAGCCTTGGGATGAAAGGGGGTTGGAGGCTGGACACCTCACCTTTTTGGCATGTTGTGTTGTTCTTGTGTAATGCCCTTCCTGTGTCTCTCAATAAAGAGAGGACCGAAACCTTGTGTGTAGCTCATCCTTTACTCAGACCCTTTACATTATTATATAGCTCCACATGCTAATATATCTGTAAATCCTAATATATGCTAACATACAGCAAGATGTGCTACCACATGCTAACATAAAGCTCCATACATTATTATACAGCTCCACATGCTAACATTGAGCTTCACACACTTGACACATGCCAATATGCAGTTCCATATAGAGCTCACAACACTAACACACAACTTTATATGTTAGGACACATCTCCACATCCTAACATACACTGAGATAACGCTCTACATATTAACACATACTGTAGCTCTTCACACTAAAATATGTTTTTTCTAATACATGCTAAGATACAGCTCCACACAGTAGCATACAGCTCCCAATGTTATCTCAGAGGTCCACATGTTAACATGAGGTCCACATGAGAGCTCCACACAAGTATATTACATGCGGCTCTTGCATGCTGTGCACAGAATCTGCCCAGGTTTAACTGTGTACCTGTGTGCGTGCATCCATTGTGTCCCTTTTGTAATGAGTTTTTATCAATGAAGCACATTTTATTTGTTTGATCTGCTCTCAGTTTTAAAAGGCGGCAATTTTTTAACGGGGAACTTTATTATATGGTCCCACGTTTAAAAGTTCTAAACTTTCTAGCATGTCTTGGTTTTAAGAAACTGATATAATTTACTTGTTTTATAGTATAGGTTCCTTTTAACTTGATTGATATTTATATGTTTATTTATTTATTTTAATCTGTAATGGCCATTAATGATGGCAATAAACTGAACTAAACAAACAAACAACCTGTGTGCGTGTGTGTGTGTTTTTTTTGTAGGCCATCGGTGGTGTGTATGAGGAGTTCATCTTCTCCCCCCGTCTGGACAACCTACACAGCTGCTACTGTGCTCTCAAGGTATGTCCGCCCGCCCAGACCAGCTCAAACACACCTCTTCTTTCCTCAAGCTTTCACAAACACAGGTGGCTGTAGCCTCTGACAAACACATATACAATCTCTCTTTCTCTTTCTCTCTCTCTCTTTGTCTCTCTCTCTCTCTCTCTATCTGTTCTTCAGGCTCTGACTGACTCCAGCACTCCGGAGTCTTTGGCCAAAGACCCCAACATCCGTCTGGTGGCTCTCTATGACAATGAGGAGGTAAATATGTCAAATGGTGTGTGTGTGTGTGTGTGTGTGTGTGTGTGTGTGTGTGTGTGTGTGTGTGTGTGTGTGTGTGTGTGTGTGTGTGTGTGTGTGTGTGTGTGTGTGCCCACACGCATCTGTGTGTTAGTGAGAGTGAGTGTATGAGTGTTTGTGTTTGCGTGTGTGTAGAGTCGTATTAAACTGTGCCTGTAGTTGAGTCAGATAGCACTCAGAGGGCATTGCAGAGAGTTCGAGAGATGTGTGTGTGTGTGTGTGTGTGTGTGTGTGTGTGTGTGTGTGTGGAGCCCTATTAATTTTGTGTCCTGTAGGTGCGGTCAGAGAGTGCGCATATGGTTTATGTCTATGTGGACCCTGTACTCTGCTTATTATGGAGTTGGAGAGCGTTCAGGAGGCGTCAGAGTTTGAGTGTTTGTGTGTGTGTGTGACTGTTAAGGGCTTTTAATCTATTGTCCTGTAAGTGGGGTCAGGGACCACTCTGAGTTGTGAGAGTGCGTGAGGCAGTGTGCGCGTGTGAGTTTGTGTGAGGGAGAGAGAAACGTAACTCTTCTCCGTGTTTGTCCCCAAATGGTGGAATGACCTACCAGTTGCGACAAGAACAGCAACATCCCTCCCTATCTTTAAAAAGCTTGTAAAAACCCTTCTCTTCCGAGATTGCTTCCCTTCCTAACAAACTAACATAACTAACAAACACTAATCCAACTCTCTCTCTCTCTCTATGCCTATGCAGAAGTACATATGTCTGTTGTGCCCCTACTCTGTGTCCTCTTACACCTCTGTAGCTTATGTCCTCCTTTTTTGTAAGTCGCTTTGGATAAAAGCGTCTGCCAAATGCAATGTAATGTAATGTAATGTAACGTATTCATCCATTGTCCTGTAGGTGGGGTCGGAGAGCGCTCAGGGGGCGCAGTCCAACCTGACGGAGCTGATCCTGCGTCGCCTGGCGGACACGCCCCAGAACGTGACGGCCTTCCAGCAGGCCGCTGCCCTGTCCTACATGATCAGCGCCGACATGGCCCACGCCCTGCACCCCAACTACCAGTCAGTACTGCACCCCGAAAAAACCCCCCTCTAACCTGTCTGACTGACCGTCCGTCTGTCTGTGTGTCTGTCTGTCACTGCAACCTCCTGTCTGTCTTTCTGACACCACACCCTCACACCTATTTGTCTGTCTCTCTGTCTGTCACCACAACTCCTCGTCTGTCTGTCTGTCTGTCTGTCTGTCTGTCTGTCTGACACTACACCCTAACACTTGTCCGACTGTCTGGCTGTCCATGTCTGTCGGTCACACCTCAAATCCCCTCCTGTCCATCTGTCTGTCTGTCTCTGTGTCTCTGTCTGTAGGCAGGAACTGGTGTAGTTCCTATAAGTGCATGTGAAACTAATTTAATCTGTCTGCTTTTCTGGTAGTACAGCAACTGCCTGTCTGGCTGTCAGCCTTCCACCAAAAGAACTGTCTGTCTGTCTCTCTGTCGTCTGTCTGTCTGTCTGTCTCGCCATGGTGACCGTGTGTGTGTCAGTTTATGTGCCACTCATAACACAATCTGTCTGGATCTGTAAACCCTCACACTGATCAGAATATTCATGTCCATGTTCCATCTGCCATCTGTCATGTTCTTTACACACACACACACACGCACGCACACACACACACACACACATACACACATACAGAGTTATTCTGCTAAATATTTATGATGTACACACGGTACCATAATGAATGAGTGATGCAGCTGTGTAGTCCAGCCTGTCTGTGTAGCCAAGTGTTGTGTTTTCTGCTCAGGTAGTGAGGTAGTGAATGTGCTGGACATTGACTTTCTGCCTGGTGTTTTTGTGCACTGGCACAGGAAATGTGATCTGATGTGACATTTGTTGTCCCTTTCAGAGAAAAACATGATGAGAACCACAGGCCTGCTTTCCACAAGGTAACATACAAGCATAGGCACATACACACACACACACACACACACACACACACACACTAGCTCGTTCACACACTAGCTCGTTCACACACTAGTTCACACACACTAGCGCACACACACTAGCACACACACACACACACACACATACACACACACACACACACACACACACACACACACACACCCCTTCTCTCACGTATACACATTGACAGAACCCACTGAAGTGCATTATGCCCAACCACTGAGGTGTAATGTGCCCTGAGAGAGATGTTGGACAACACGCCTGGAACACTACACTAAATCAATCAAACCCTTCCCCTTAACGTCCTGTTTTTTTGTTCCATATTGTATTTCAGTTAGCATACCTCCAATAGTGAAGTATCCGTGTTGGAACATGAACCACTAAATGAAATTCAATTACAGTGCAAAAACATGAACTGTAATCAAGTAGAATTAATTATAGGTGTGCAGATTTGACCTGTGTCAAACTCGGTGTTTAAACCCATACTGAGGTAAACAGATGTCAGATGCCATTTTGGGATTTTGTTATTTGAGAATAAAGTTCCCTGACCTTTTCCTGAAGTAGCTGTCTGTGTGTGTTGTGACAGGGTCCTGTCATAAAGTTCAACAGCAACCAGCGCTATGCCACCACCGCTGTCACAGCCTCCATCCTCAGGGAGATCGCCGGGAGGGTTGGCGTGCCCCTGCAGGTGACCTTTGAACTTTAAGCCTTTGGCTGTCTGTCCTCCTATCACAGAAAAGCCCTATGCTTGTGTCTTGTTGCCAAGTGGGTAACAATTTATGTTACGGTGTCGGTGTTACTGTGTATCTACCCTAATTAGGTACAGCGGTACAACCTGTGTGACAATATGGAATATCTTGTGTTGTACTACTACTAATGTATTTTTGTAATCGGTAATCATAATTGGGTCGATACTCTATAACACCAGCACCTTAAAATAAAGTGTTACCACTTAGGCTTCTATAGTCTGTCTTTTACTTTTGCTCTCTGTGTTCTAGACTAGAGTGTGTCTCTGGCCTCTTCCTTTTTTGACATTTTATTTTTGATAATGACCAACAAATTTCATATAGTACAGAAGTATGTCTTGGTTACATCATTATGTGAAATCTTTTTTCTTTCCGATTCCTTTGCTTCCCCTTTCCACCATATATAAAAACAAGAAGTCAGGTCTGTGCTTACATAAGCATTTCATAAAAACATAGTTTTAACTTAACAGAGACCTTACATCAGCATTATATTTCCACATTGTGGTCAAGGATTATGAACATTTTATGTCTTTTATATAATGGACAGTATAAATCTGGGGAAGTGGAAAAAAAAACCCACAAAAACAAAGCATATCAGCCCCTTAAGTCAAAATTCTGGCCTTAAATGTTAAATATACCCAGTCTATTTGTACCAAATCCTGGAGAATCTCCTTCTGGCCTCTTCTTAATGCTCTCGAGTCTGTCTCCTGCATATTCTCACTTTTGTACACTCTGTCTCTAGCATCTTCTTAGTGTTCTGGTCTACCCCCCGCATCTTTATGTCTCAATTTTGTAGATGCTGTCACCCGCTTCTTGTCGGTGTTCTTCAGTCTGCTCTCCTTTTTTTTTTGCTACATTCTCACATCTGAGGAAGAATTGCAGGGCGGCTCCTGTTGTGGGAGTTGGCTTAGGGAGTTGGGATATGATAATCATATTAGCACAGCAAGTAACCCCTCGGTGGCGGTGGCGTCATCAGATATCGACTTTGAAGAAGGGAAAAAATGCCTCATGAAGCAACTCCACTTCATATATATGTCTAAAATCAAATCAGGGGACAACCTCAATGCTGTGTATGAGTCATGTCACAGTTAAGCAGATTTGGGCTTCCCTATTAACATGCCAAAGGGGAGTTGGTAGATCTCACAGAGAGAAGTGTGTTAGCGTGGTAGTGTGTGTATGTTTGTGTATGCTGTGTGTGTTTGTGTGTGTGTGTGTGTTTGTGTGAGTTTGTGTGTGTGTGTGTCCTGATTTAGCCCTGATTTAGCCCTTACCTCAAGCTGTGGTATAAATTGAACTGCCACCCCTGCTGTTCACGGAGGCTTGTGGTTGGTACATCCCTTCTTGGAACAGCGGGGATGTAAGAATCAGGAGAATCAGTGCACTTTGTTAATCCCTGGGAAACTCAGAGAAACACCTCGCTCTGTACCGGAGTATTTTGTTGATAAGATGCTGATTGATTCCCCCCCGCCCATCCGTGAAAGCACAGTGTGTCAGTGGCTGACTGATTTGGGGAAATGTAAATCCTGTTTCTCACACACAGAGACACTCAAGTGGTGTGATGGTCCTTAATTTCCTTTGGGATAAATAAAATATCTCTCTCTAAAATACTACTCTACTATGATGTTGGTTGTAAGAGGTACTGTCATAATTGCATTGTAAATTGTATTTCCTGTATGGTTACATGCATGCATACACACATTGTTGTCAAAACACGGCCTCACTACACACAAGCACATAAAAACATTAGAGCTATGTTTTAGAGAAATGAATGAAGAAAATTATCTCCCCCCTCCTGTATTAAAAGCAATCTTTGCAACTGGAGGACACACACACACACACACACACACACACATGCACACATACAGCATGGCACAGACACACAAGCAGACAGAAGCCTGCAAGCACAAACACACACACACACAGATCTCAGATGCGCATGCACACACACACACACTCTTGTATCATAGTGAGGTCCTTCATTGACTACCATTCATAACTAACTAAAGAATGCTCAACTGTGCCCAGACCAAAACAATCCCTAACCACAACCTGTCAGTAAAGAAATGTTTCTGCACTTCTACTTTTTTCAATAACAACAAAATGACCAAGAAAAATACTGCTGAGGGTAGTGAGGTCCTTCGAAATGACCTCACTAGTCAGTGTTTTTTTAGTTTTCCTATTATAGTGAGGACATTTGGATCTCACAACTATGCCAGTGCAAGCCCACACACACAAACACCTTTACCACAAACACAAAAATTTCCTTCACTCAAACACAAAGTATGCACATACACACACACACACACAGATTTAGCAGGGTGTAAAATGGCCAGTTGTGCCTTGTTTACTCTCCAGCAGGAGAGTACACGCTTGTCAATTCGGACTGATTTGTTATCTCCACAATGCAGCCTGTTACTTGGGCGTCCCTGTAACCCTGGTAACAATAGGCAATCATGGCAAATGAATATCTCATTTGCCATTTTTAGGCCATTGTTTCTCTCTCCATCACATCCACCTCTCAGTCGGCGCTAGATTCTTTTTTTCAGCTGTGTGTAGGTGTCCTTAAAGTGTATGTGTGTATGCTTTCAAGTGTGTGTGCGCATGCATTTCTGTGTGACCTTGCATATGTTTGTGTATGTGTGCAATCCTTAACCAAATGAATACATCTCTTAGCAACAAGGTGTGTGTGTGTGTGTGTGTCAATGAATACCGCATGAAGCACACCTCTCCTTCTGTTGCTGCCTCCCTTTTTTTCTCTTTCTTCTGCTGTATTGTTGGACCAGTATGCTAACAAACATGCACACAATTAACTGACCTCTTTAATGAGCATGTTAGAGAGATTAGTGTAACTATGATGCAGTAGCCTATAGCTGTTTCGTAAGTGTATTAAAGAGGGGAAGAGATCAGTGTTCTGCTGGAGCTTAATAAAAGCCGTCTCTGATGTTATGTTCATGGTCACCAGAGTATTGCTGTTGTTCCTGGTGTGTGTGTGTGTGTGTGTGTGTGTGTGTGTGTGTGTGTGTGTGTTAAAGCCCGACTGATGGTGCATTCATGGTGAGTTTCGCTGTTGTCCATCATGCTTAACAGCTGCAGCTGTTTGTCTTTTCCGCATTGCTTATTCCCCTAACAAGTTTTAATATTTGTGTGTACGTGTGTGTGTCTGTCTGTGTGTGTGCGCGTGCATGCATAAAGGATGTGATGGTGAGGAATGACAGTCCGTGCGGAACCACCATCGGTCCGATCCTGTCATCGCGGCTGGGAATTCCGGTCCTGGATCTGGGAGCGCCACAGCTGGCCATGCACTCCATCCGGGAGATGTGCTGCACCTCCGGAGTGCTGCAGACCACCACCCTCCTCAAGGTGATCACCCACCCTCCCTCCACCCAGTATACCACTTCACCCAGTATACCTGAGCTAGTGTATCACACGTACTACCCCACCTAAGGTACCTTAGGTAGTGTATTGCACCCAGTATACTACTACTACTAATATACCTCATCTATAATAGCACATTCAGTATACTCCACCTAATGTACCCCATCTATAGTAGTACACCTACAGTAGTGTACTACTCCAACAAATGTACCTTAGCTAGTGCATCACACCCAGCGTACTACTCCATCTATTGTACCTAAGCTGGTGTACCATACTCCGTGTGCTCCTCCACAAATCCTCCATTGAGTTTAGACTGGAAATTGACTTTATAAAACCTGTCTTGTTAGTAAAACGCTTGCTTCTTCCTTTTAAAAATATGACCACTATTATACCTACAAAATGTTTGACTGAGCAGTGTGACAACTTCATAGGCATTTTTAGTTAGTGCACTTTGCCTTTGTAGGGTAGTATGCTCGACCTAATGTACCTCATCTATAGTAGCACACTTAGTATACTCCACCTAATGTACTTGAGCTGGTGTACCATACTCAGTTTACTTCACCTAGTATGCATCAGTAAAAGTGTCACACTCAGTATACTACACCTAATGTATCTGAGCTAATGTACCACACTCTATATATTCCATAATCTACCTAATCTTAAGTACTGTATCACACTCAGTATATTCCATCTAATGTACTTCATCTTAAGTATCACTGTCAGTATATTCCCTCTAACATACTTTATCCAATATACACTGTCTAATATACCTCAACTAAGATGCCCTCTAATTGGCCCA
The DNA here is from genome assembly GCA_030347295.1 of Setipinna tenuifilis. Classification (NCBI taxonomy): domain Eukaryota; kingdom Metazoa; phylum Chordata; class Actinopteri; order Clupeiformes; family Engraulidae; genus Setipinna; species Setipinna tenuifilis. The sequence continues at coordinate 8,748,984 of CM059275.1, read as the reverse complement.
TCCACCACACATAATATACCCCATCTTATTTGTGCCTCAGCTACTCTACCTCTGCTAATGTACCCTTTTGTAGCCCTAATTAGCCACCATAATATCCTTTAGCTAATACACCCAGGCTAGCACACCTAATCTATATACCATCGTATAGCTCCATTCACCAACCATAATCTATGTTATTTAATATACAACCAGGCTAATATACCTCATGCAATATACCCTCAAAATAGACACATTCACAAACCATAGTATACTTTATCCAATATATAACCAGGCTAATATACATAATCAATATACAATCTTTTGGCTCCATTCCCCAACCATTATATACTTAATATAATATACAACCAGGCTAATATACCTCATTGAATACACCCTCAATATAGCCCCATTCGTAATATACCTCACCTCGTAATACACCCCATAATATACCCCAGCTGACATTCCTCAATTAATATACCCTTTTATAGCCCCATTCACCATCTGTCATATAGGCCAGCTCATGTATGCCACTCTCCAGTCTTCACCCACATGTCCGTTCTCAAGGTGAACCTAAGGCTGAAAGATTTAGGAGACCCTTACACACAATGTGACTAAATACATGTATCTGGTGTATTTTTCTAGTGTGTGTGTGTGTGTGTGTCTGTTATATATTATAGTAGGGTGGTGGTCGGTGTTGCGTTGTAGTTGTTTGTGTGTGTGTGTGTGTGAGCGCGCTCGTCCCTCACTGTGTCTGTGTGTGTGTGTGTGTGTGTGTCTGTGTGTTGTATAGTAGGGCAGTGGTCAGTGCATGTGTTGTGTTGTAGATGTGTGTGTATGTGTGTGTGTGTGTGTGTGCCTGTGTGTTGTATAGTAGAGCAGTGGTCAAGTGTATGTGTTGTGTTGTAGATGTGTGTGTGTGGTGTGTTGTAGATGTGTGTGTGTGGTGTGTCGTAGATGTATGTATGTGTGTGCGTGTGCTTGCACACGTCCCT
>CM059275.1:8725513-8735513 GCA_030347295.1 Setipinna tenuifilis | reverse complement strand
CCCACACATACACTTATACAGACACGCACACAACATGTAATACACACAAACACACACACGCTAGGTCTATACACACAAGTATGTGAGAAAAACACATTTACTCAGACACACACACACACACACACACACACACGCCACACAGATTGCTAATGTGCCCATATTCAGGCCTGTGTGCTGCGTTGTCACTCTAGAAATTTAGTTACCAAGACGAGCAGGAGCGCTCCCTGAACTCGGTGGACAGAGGGCGATACCCGCGCCCCTCCTCTCGCGCTGGGGCCTCTCGGCCATCTCGTCCCCAGGACCTGGACCAGCAGGTGCTACAGGACCTGGTGTCCCTTTACCTGTCTCCGCCCGCACCGCCGGCCTCCCGCCACCGGGTGGCAGCACCTCTGTCCTCCCCGTCCTTCCTCCCCCTGGACTACACGGAGGACTACATCTCCCAAGACCTGGAGGTCAGCAAGCAGCAGCAGCAACAGCTGGATAAGAAAACACCACTGGACTATGGCCTTCTGTCAGAGCTGGATGGTATGTTTGAGTTATGTGGAGTACATGCTCAGAGGCACACACACACACTACTACACACACACATACAAACCACACACATAAAAACACACATACACTACACATACACTACACACACACACACACACACACACACACACACACACACACACACACACACACACACACACACACACACACACACACACTACGCACACGCACCACACACACATACACACCATTCTTGTTCTTGGCATTTATACGTTTGTGCAATATAGGCATTCTCTAAATATATTTCAGCACGGCTCCTATTGTGAGGACTAGACTGTGTAAATGTTAGTAGGGTCATGCAATCAGCTAAAAATCAGACTTAAAATGCATTACAAAACTTATGGTTCACATTTCTGTGATAAGAGTCTTTTTTTTATCAGAATAGATTATAAGGAATAGAGTGCAGCAGCATAGTATATAAGGGTTTCATGGGAAAAACGGGAAAAATATAATTAATAATAAAATGTTATTTAAAAGTTAGTTTTTTAATTTGATTTTATAAGTAAATGCTATTTTAAAATGCTTCTAGCTCAAGAGTATGCTAGTGCAGACTAGACTGGTCTGCACTGGTGAGAAAAATGTTACAGTATAGCAAACAGACATGGGTATGATTTGCTTTCACATATGCATAGTTCTAAACGAACCAGACTGCAAAGACCATTGCCACCGTAATCAAACTAAAACGTGCCACTTTCCATAACAATAATGCAGTAAACTCTACTGTTCTGTCCAATTTGACTTGGTTGCTTTCACACCAGAGGAACCGTACCAAATGAACCGTACTAATAACTTTTGGTGTGCACCAAATGCTGTAAGTGTGAAAGCACCCTAACTTTAAAAAGGGGTTTTGTAACTATGCACATTTTCCCCCCATGGACTACTAATGTCGCATTGTAGAATGTAAGAAACATAGCAGCAGTTTTGTGACCCTCCTTTGCTGTGCTAGTTGTGTTGACTGTGGTCTTGTGCGGTTTCACTAAACTAACTCTGTGGCTGTGCTATCTGTGCCACTGTGTTAACGGTGCTGTTCTGAGATCAGATGACAGCCTGCAGAGGATCAGCTCACTGCTGCAGAGCTCTGACATCTCCCTGAAGGACCTGACCCCAGATCAGCTGGAGAGCCTGTCGAAGGCACTCGACCTGCTGCAGATGGGTAGCATAGGAACAGATGCATACTCACAACAGGACACACAGGGTGAGAGCTGACTTCACTGCACACATGCAAACACACACACACACACACACACACACACACACACACTAAAACTGATTAGGCAGTGATTCTCTGTGATAGAATTTGGCACACACACACACACACACACACATGGTTGCTGATTGAGTGGGTTTATGAGAGCATTTGGCACCTACACAAAAGCAAACACACACACACACACACAAACACACACGGGCGTGCACACACACATGAATGCTTACACATCCACACACACACACAGACACACACACATGCACTGATGCTGAAGAGGCGAGGTGTGTGTGTGTGTGTGTGTGTGTGTGTGTGTGTGTGTGTGTGTGTGTCGGAGGGTGTCTGGCAGAGAGAGTGCCCACTCAGCTCCACTGTAGCTCCTTTTGGCTACTTCTGTCTCCGTGCCAGCGTTCCTCAGTAAGCCCTTTCTCTGGCCAGACACACTGTCTAAAGCTAGACACCACAAAACACACACACACACACACACACACACACACACACACACATACACACACACTGGCCAGACTCACAGCCTAAAGCTAGACACCACAAAAACACACAGAAGCACACACACACACACACACTTTGGCCACACACCAGCTGCTTTGAGCTGGACTACACCACAGCAGAAACACACATATGTGCACACGCACACGCACACACACACACACACACACACACACACACACACACACACACAGACAAAAATACTGGCTGCCTTTCACTGGACTCCACTACAGCAGAGAGGCATACACACACACACACACACACACACACACACTGGCCGTTAAGTGACAGAAGCAATCCCATTAGAGGAAAAGTGTGTGTGTGTGTGTGTGTGGCCTCCACCCTCCTCCTCCTTCTCCTCAGACAGCTCATTGTCCTTAAGTGCCACACACATTTCCGCAGCATAGAAGAGGGCAACTGTATTTAACTGTTCTTTCCATCTCATTTAACCCTGCTCTCATCCTGTCTTATTTCTCTCCACACCCTCTCCTTTTACTTCACATACTCTCATTTAACTCATTCATCTACATCAGTGGTTCTTAACCTTGTTGGAGGTACCGAACCCCACCAGTTTCATATGCTCATTCACCGAACCCTTCTTTAGTAAAAAATAAAATATTTTTTTACTGGTGCATTAACATCACCTTGTCCAAAGAGGCTCCACCAAACCCCTGAGACCGACTCACCGAACCCCTAGGGTTCGATCAAACCCAGGTTAAGAACCACTGATCTACATACTGTCTCAAGAAACTCGACATTCTGTATCTTCCAACTGTATACATCACTGATTTCCAGTAAAGGTGCTCTGTAAGGTGTACAATTGTGGCCAAAACTGGCACTGCAACCAAATTCAAACCACTCTAAAAGATTTGTTTCCCCTCAAGAGGCAAGAGGCAAAACACAACATAAAAACATAAACAGAATTTGCAGACTGCAAATGAAATTGTGAAATATGAATATTCGGACTGTACTATTGTTGTCAGTGAGATCAGTATTTTAATTAATTAAAAATGTTTCCTTAATCTTTGGTGCATATCAGGGCCATTATATGATTACTTGCTGTACATTTCTTACATATAGCATCTTTAACTCTACTTATTTAACTGTACACACTGTCCCATGACATTCTACAACCTACTTTACACATCATTTCATTTAACTCTACACAATGTCTTGTTGAACTTAAAACTTTTTTTATTTCACTTCCCTCAGCAATGTCTCGTCTAATTCTACATATAATCTCATTTTACTCTACACATCGTTTCATTAAACTGTGCACATAATTTCATTTAATGAAATTTCATTTTACACTTCACCCTGTCTACACCTTTCAGTTTTAGGGTGAAACTGTATAATGAAGTACACACAGTAAAGGTAGAGCGGGGCATTTTGATGATTTGCTTTTGTAACTGAGAATCTTTCATTTACACCCCCAACAGATGTGAACCAAGATGACTCTGGCTCCAAAAAAATGGTACGTAACCCTATTACTATTAGTTCTATTTCAGTGTGTCACCATGATGTTAGTCCAGAGGAGACGAGTAGGAACAGCAGAGGGCAGCAAAGACTCTTAGAAGACTACACTGCGTTCCAAATTATTATGCAAATGATGTTTTTGTTTGATTTTCCGAAATACTTGATGCAAATGACGATCAGCATCATTTTCAAGTCATTAGCTGTCAAATTTTATTTCAAATATTATTGAACAAACCTCCTAATGAAAACAGTATTTAAAAAATAAATAAAAAACTTAAAACGCACTGTTCCAAATTATTATGCATAACATAGTTTCAAGACATTTTCTAGTTTATAAAGAACTGAAAATAGTAATTTGTTGAATTTACAGCAATATGAGGTCATATTCACTGAAATAAAAAGCCATTTTAATCCAAAACATCTTAACAGGTCAAGTTACATGTTAACATAGGACCCCTTGTTTGATAGCAGCTTCACAATTCTTGCATCCATAGAACTTGTCAGTTTATGGACAGTTTCTGCTTGAATGTCTTTGCAGGATGTCAGAACAGCCTCCCAAAGTTGCTGTTTGGATGTGAACTGCCTCCCACCCGCATAGATCTTTTGCTTGAGGATGCTCCAGAGATTCTCAATAGGGTTGAGGTCAGGGGAGGATGGGGGCCACACCATGAGTTTCTCCCCTTTTATGCCCATAGCAGCCAATGAAGCAGATGTGTTCCTTGCAGCATGAGATGGTGCATTGTCGTGCATGAAGATGATTTTGTTTCGGGAAGCACGATTCTTCTTTTTGTACCACGGAAGGAAGTGGTCTGTCAGAAACTCAACATACTTTGCAGAAGTCATTTTCACACCGTCAGGGACCCTAAAGGGGCCAAGCAGATATTTCCCTAGGATTCCGGCCCAAAACATGACTCCGCCACCTCCTTGCTGACGTCGCAGCCTTGTTGGGACATGGTGGCCATACACCAACCATCCACTACTCCATCCATCTGGACCATCCAGACTTGCACGGCACTCATCAGTGAACAAGACTGTTTGAAAATCGGTCTTCATGTATTTATGGGCCCACTGCAGCCGTTTCTGCTTGTGAGCATTGTTTAGGGGTGGTCGAATAGAAGGTTTATGCATAACTGCAAGCCTCTGGAGGATCCTACACCTTGATGTTCGTGGGACTCCAGGGACATCAGCAGCTTCAAATACCTGTTTGCTGCTTTGTAATGACATTTTAGCAGCTGCTCTTTTTATCCGATGTATTTGTCTAGCAGAAACCTTCCTAATTTTGCCTTTATCTGCACGAACCCGTGTGTGCTCTGAATCAGCCACAAATCTCTTAATTGTACGATGATCACGCTTAAGTTTTCGTGAAATATCTTAAGTTTTCATACCTTGTCCAAGGCATTCAACTATTTCACGCTTTTCAGCAGCAGAGAGATCCTTTTTCTTTCCCATATTGCTTGGAAATGGTGGTCTGCTTAATAATGTGGAACATCCTTCTTAAGCAGTTTTTCCTTTAATTGGGCTCACCTGACCAAGTAATTATCACAGGTGTATGTGATTGATTTCAGTGATCCACAGAGCCCTGAGACACAATACCACCCATGAGTTTAACTGAAAAACACAAAATTTAATCTTTATGACACTTAAATACAATTTGCATAATAATTTGGAACGCAGTGTAATGACCTCACAAACCTGCCAGACTGCCACTTTTAGTTGAAAGGAGATTTTGTATTTCTCCATTCCTTTAGCACCTGGTGTAGCTTTTAAAAGCTGTTTAATCTATTTACATGAATTACTTTTTGTCTTCGTCCTCAGTTTACTTCATAAGTTAGTCAGGCTTATACTTATTTATCTCGGAGAAGCCAGAGATTAGTCTGATTTCCTAAGCCACAAAACACCATTGTGTGCACCACAATGAAAACCTGAGTTTGACATTAGTTTATTTTGTTTGTTTCATACAGAGGTCATGTACAAAATGCATTAGTCACATAAAGACAAAAGATTATTTTACCACATTTAGCTGCAAACTAATTTTCATCTGCAGACCCAGGTACACAAGAATGGTAGCAGAAGGATCCAATATGTAACATCTGCCTTACTCACACACACTAAAATACATGCGAACGCACACACACACACAAATATATATATATATATATATATATATATATATATATATATATTTCACAGCAGGGTCATGTAACTGCCTCTCTCGTCAAGTGTATCATGATAAAACTGTCCCTTTTCTGAAGCCATCTGTCTAGAGGAGCCTTAACCCATAAACATCTCTCCTGTCCTTTCTGAGTTTAGCTCAAGATCACCGAGGGATCCATGACTCATGTTGTGGAGAAGGCATCTGCCCCCAAACCATCTGCCCCTGCACCCCAGGTCACCCCAATAGCCCCTAAAGTCACAGTACCTGCCCCCCCACCCCAGAAGACTGCTGTGGCAGCACCGCCTGCCCCACATGACAAGATGGCCGCCGATGCCCCCCCAAACGAGGGAGCTAGCCACCTCAAGGAAGAGTATGGATATATTGTGACCAATCAGAGGTACACCTGGAGCTTTTATGACTGTGCGTGTGTGTGTGTGTGTGTGTGTGTGTGCAGACCTATGATTGTGTCTATGTATAAATGTTTATTTGTGTGAACAAGAGTCGTCTCTTGTCGTGTTTGTTTGTATATAATTGTTTATTTGTGTATTTATGTAAATGTGAAGCATGTGTTTTTGTCTTTTCTGTCTATAGATAGTATATATTATGTTAAAGTTGAGTTGTACATTTGCCTTCATGTCTGTCTGCAATGCATACACACTTCTGCATATCTATGAATGTTTGCATGGGATTGTGTTTGTGTGTCCTTGTGTGTGTGTGTGTGTGTGTGTGTGTGTGTGTGTGACCACTTCTGTTTCTGTGTTTGTGTATCCATCCTGACATGTGTCTTTTAATATGTGTGTTTGTGTGTCCTTGTCTGCATATATGTTTGTGCATTCGTACATGTCTGTGCATCTGCACGTATGTGTCTGTTGTGTGTGTCTGTGCGTGTATGTGTGTATGTGTGTGTGTGTGTGTGTGTGTGTATGAATGTGTGTGTTTCTCTGCAGCCCCCTCAATCTATATGACGGGGTTCACCTGCTGGAGACTCTGGCATGGAGGATCCACCTCACCCCCTCCATCTTCATCAACATCAGGTACGCCCCTATAGGTCCAGTCAGACAGAACCAGCCTGATCCAGTCCGATCCAGCCCAAACAACACCACTCTGAACCCGATCAGCAAGGTCCCCACATCCGCAAGGTTCAGCACAAACGGGACCAACCCAGTTCAACTCCAGACAGAACCATTGTGATTCAGCCCAGACAGAGCCCCTTGTCTGACCCAGACAGAGCGAATAATGGCAGCCAGGTCTAGTCCACATCCGGCAGAGATCCAGTCCAGAGTTTACTGCTGTCAGGGTCAGGAGAAACCCCTGGCATAAGCCCTCTACCCACAGACTGACACACACAAACGCACACACACACACACACACACACACACACACACACACACACACACATACATACACATCCAGAAATGCACACAGGCACATATAGACCCACAGACAGCACATTCTCTCTCTCTCTCTCTCTCTCTCTCTCTCTCTCTCTCTCTCTCTCTCTCTCTCTCTCTCTCTCTCTCTCTCTCTCTCTCTCTCTCTCTCTCTCTCTCTCACACACACACACACACACACACACACACACACACACACACACACACACACACACACACACACACAAACTCAGGACATCCTGCAGGGGCAGTAGATGATATCACAGAAGCTTTCAGACGTGATATGCTCTGTAAATACAGGCTTACTGCTCTCAGCACGACCCACAATAGAAATTTACAAGACCTCAGGGAGACTTTAAAATAACACACACATACAAACACACACACACACACACACACACACACACACACACACACAAACACTTCTCTTTCAGTGGGACTCATTATATATTTAAATGCATTAGAATAAATATCTGTTTATGTCTAAACTTATTTTCAGCACAATTTGTGGCTCTCAAAATAATGTTTGTTATTTATTTATGTTGTAGCTGCAGTATAGTGCAGTGCAAATGCATGTGGTTTGCACATAATGTGCATGTAATAACCATGCAGCATTATGCAACATGTATGCTCAAAACTACACAGCTTTGATTTGAAAAAAGAAAAAAAAAACAATTTGGGCTGATCTTCTAATGAGACAAGATCGATGTAAATGGACCCAGTCCTGCCAAAGTGTTTTTTCTGAATCTGACAACCTTTAACCTCTTCTCAGAATGCACTTTGACCTGTGTGTATGTGTGTCACCCCCCTAACCCTGGAACCTCTTTGGTTCTAGTCTTTCCTACCTTGACTCTTTGCCTGTAAATCCTCTTGGTTCTTGGACTCGTGGTGAGGTGGAACCCCTCTGTCTCTGTCCCAGCCTACAGCCCCCACAATGCATTTCACCTGTCATGGAGGGATGTGTGAGTGCAGGGATGAATGTACAAAGGAAAACGCATACACAGCATACCCAGTGAAACTTAAATAGTCTAGAAATGATGATAAATAGTTTGTAAATTATGTATGACACATCTGCTATATGATTTACGAGATTATTCACAACCTCTTTGTCTTCCCAGTCACATCCTCTTCTTTCCAATTCTTCCTCATTTTGTAACCTTCTGTGTTCCTCTTCCTTTCTCTTCTCTTCTTTTTTCTCCTCCTCTTCTCTCTCCTCCCCTACCTCCTGTCCAGTCTGAACCTGTTGGTCTGTGCTAAGCATGGTAGCATTTAAGTCCATAGAAACCTGTGAAACCAGGAAAATTTACAGTTTTAAACTAGTGTAGATTTACTGCTGCTAAACAAGTGTAGATTTACGGTAGTTAAACTAGGTTAAATTTACCGTTGTTAAACTAGTGAATATTTACTGTCGTTGCTGTGTAATTCCTTTGTGTGTTTATCTCCTGGTCTACAGTGGTCCAATGTGTAAACACGTGTGAGTGTGTGTGTGTGTGTTTGTGTGTGTGTGTGTGTGTGTGTGCGTGTGTGTTTCCGTGTGTGTGCTGCATGCCTTTTGTGCTGGTGTGTGTGTGTGTTTTCTGTGTGTGTTTGTGTGAATGCACTGGATGAACTCTTACCCTCAGCTGTGTGTGTGTGTTCTCTGCCAGTACGACCTCTCATACACACACATGCAGAAACAACCACACACTTACAGACAGATGCACATGTACGCACACATGCACGTGCACATGCATATACACACATATACACATTCAGACAAAGAGACAGAAAGACAGACATACACAAACACATGACCATACATGCACTTACGCATGCACACATGCCAACACACAGACAGACCGACACACAGAGAGGTACAGACATACTCTCACACACAAACATACACACACACACACACAAGAATGGTGCATTCTGTAACTTGGTGCTGATGGTTTCACTCCACAGTGTGGTGGGTCCGGCTCTGACCTTCCGCGTTCGACCCAACGACCAGAACCTCACCGCACAGGATGTCTCTGACAAAGCAGGTGAGCTGTCGCTATGGTGACGCACAAGGTGAGCCAGGGTTGCTAGGGACACTATTGTGAGCCATTGTTATGGTGAGCCAGGGTTGCTATGGTCCCTATGGTCACCATAGTAGGCCGTCACTATGGTGTTTCGGTGAGCCATCGCTGTGGTGACTATGGTAGATCATCGCAATGTTGACCAGGTGAACTATCACTATATGTGAGTAGGTGAGCCAAGGTCAGTAGGTGAGCCAGGGTCACAGATAGCCTAACTGAAGTCACTGTTGCCTCTTCTTGGTTTGTCAGTGGCCGAGAAGAGCTTCCTGGAGTCAGAGACGGGTCTAAAGATCCTGCAGTCTGGTGTTGGGGAGGTAGGTCACATTTTTCATGCTTGAGTAGCATAAGTGTGTGTGTGTGTGTGTGTGTGTGTCTGTGTGTGTGTGTGCGTGCGTGCGTGTGTGTTTGTGGTTTGGTGATGAGGTAGGTCACTCTATGTTTGAGTATCAAGGGTGTGTGTGTGGCTAGTAGTGCTGGAGAAACAGGTCACACTGTCCAGTCGTTGTGGATAAGGAGGAAAGGGAGAAAAGAAGAATATACAGAGAATAGTTTTCCCGTTTTTGTGTGTATTTCCTCCGTAGAGTACTATGCGTTTGTGCCCATTCTTTTGTATATAGTCCAGTGTGTCTGGAGAGTGACACTGCTCAGTCTTCGT
>CM059275.1:8700513-8720513 GCA_030347295.1 Setipinna tenuifilis | reverse complement strand
TTTATGATTTAAACACTTTGGCAGACTGTCTACTCATGTACAGTCTGTTTCCAGCAATGTATGAATGCTAGAACTGTACGCTAGAATTAAAGGTGGTGAAGTTTGCGTTCATAGATTGTTAAAAACACACATATAAGCTATGAATATGAATTCACCTTAATTCAACCTACAATTCTGTTGCCCTGCCAATTACGCTATTTCAAATGCATCTATAAATCTTGGCTCAGGCAGGAAAGCTTGTGTGTTTGTCGGAATTCACAAACATTAGTGGCGGTGTTCTGTCGAGTTGAACTGCTTTGTCAAGATGACCTACCCTAGCTGTATTTGATAGAATGCTACTATCTAACTAACCCTATCCCTAACCCTAACCCTAATCCCTAACTTTCCCCGACTGCACGGTAGCCAAACTTGAAAGGTTGACAGAACACCGGAAATCTAAATTCAAATTGAGTCACTGCCACTTTTATGTGTCACAGCAAAAGCTAAGGTGTTGAGAGGCAGGGGAAGTAATGGTGTGTGTTTTGTTCTGCTGGTCTGGGCTTTGGCAGTAACTGTCTATGTTTAGTTGTGTGTTTTAGCATTCTGTTTGTGTGTGTGTGTGTGTGTGTGTGTACGCGCTATTGTGTGTCTCAGATTGAACATGACCCTCGGATGCCTGCCTACATCGCTACCCAAGGTCCTCTGTCACACACCATCTCCGACTTCTGGCAGGTGGGTTTACAAAAGTGTGTATGTGTGTGTGTGCTAGTGGAATTTCATATGTGTTTATTTTAGTTTCTTTCAGACTTTCAGTCATCCTAAATTCAGTGTATAGTGAGCATAGTTAGTTTGTCTAACATGTTTAAGTCTATGTGTGTGTCTACAGATGGTTTGGGAAAATGGCTGTACGGTGATCGTCATGATGACTGCGCTAGTGGAAGATGGAGAGAAGCAGTGTGATCGCTACTGGCCTGATGAAGGCTCCTCACTCTACCACATCTATGAGGTACACACACTAACACACAATCCTACGGTAGATATATAAGATCTCAGATGAGCAGATCTTTGCAGGCTGATGTGATGTTACACACGTTAGACAAAAATTTCTGATCTTTGACCTTTGAACTTAGGTGAACCTAGTGTCTGAGCACATCTGGTGCAACGACTTCCTGGTGCGGAGCTTCTACCTGAAGAACGTGCAGACGCAGGAGACGCGCACCCTCACGCAGTTCCACTTCCTCAGCTGGCCCGCTCAGGGCATCCCTTCCTCCACGCGCCCCCTGCTGGACTTCCGCAGGTACTGCACTAATGGCACGCTCATCAGCCAATGAAGCCACACTGACCTTTTACACTCTTTTATCTCCGTCAGCAATGTTGTTTTCTGATTGGCTAATGAGGTGGGCATTTACTTCTTATAAGCAGGCTACCTATGACGTTGATTAAAAAAAAAATCTGAAATGCGGTTCATATCAATGTATTTATGAATGCTGCGCTACAAAGACAAAGTGCAGTAACTACGTGAACACAGAAACTAACAATAATGCCTTTAACGTTGTCATACTGCCCAGTCAAACATGTTGTATGTATAATAGCTGTGATGCTTTTATGTACTTTCTTAATAGCAAGAAGCAAGGTCTAAACTCAATTTGACAAAATATGAAGTTACTGCCTTTTGGCTTTGTAGGGCAAAATGGTGAAGATAACAACTGCAGTAGCCTAATTGTCTGATGGTTGAATCTATTTCACAATCTACTTTCCCTAACAGATGCTATTAAGTACCAAATCAACCAGTTGTTGCTGCAGTTTATGCACTTTTTCTCAGATAAGGGAATTGTAGATTAAAATGCTGTATTTCCCAGGAGATAAGTGGGATAATGGCCTTCGAGATGAGCTGTTTCATGGAAATAATGACTCGACAGAGGGATCTTCGTCCCCACCTTGCCATTTTTTCCATTAAACAGGTCACCTTGGCAGGCATTCCCTTACCCATCCATCTACCCCTTTAGTACTACTGGTCATAATTATACTATCTAAATGGAAAACTTCATCTGCTACCTAAATTCATTTTAATTGAAGCCAGTTAACTTGCCAGCTGCCGTAAACCATGTGTAACCTAAGTTTGTAGATCTCATTTGTTTACAGTTTTTCTCCATGGGTTTGGCTCATTTCTTGAAACTGAGATGACATTCCTATAACTATAAGGTCATTTGGCCGACATTCTTACAGTTCTGCACAACACTTCAGATAACCAGCAAAATGTCATATGTCTCCAAAAACTGTTCATTCATTCTTCAAAATAAAATCCATTTCCCATTTAAATAGTCAACACCATAAAAATTCTGGTCTTGCCCGGGGAGTAAAACACTGCAGAACTGCCACTGAGCATGGTGTTCGTAAACTCTCCACCTGCAAGCGGAGAAAAACTCCTCAATGGGATTAAGAAACTGAGAATATGGTGGTAGTAACACATTATGCATCCTTGGATGAGTGGTGGACCATGGCACGGTGGAAGTTCACTTTGCCTCACACAATGACAAACTGTGGTAGGTGGGGCCCTTCGAGATCCCTCTCATTTTCAGGGACTAAATCCATATAAAGACAGTCCAGGAAAAGGAGGAGCTTCTGGGTGCTGTAGGGGCCCAAGCTTGCAATGTGTGTGGCCACACCATTTTTAGATGTGGCCGCACACATTGTAATATTTCTCTCTCACTGACCCGGGATGTCCACTGTGGCCCGTGGGCCAAGAATGTTTCGGCCGCGCTTTCGGCCCTTGGCCAGGTTGAAACCAGCCTCATCAACAAATAAGAGGATGTGAGGTGTTTCATTTCCCTCCAAAATAAAACCAACTCAATCATATAGATGGGTCATACACAGCGGTAATATGTTTTTTACAAAGTCAATATAACCCATTGCAGTGGTTCCAAACCTGGAGTACAGACCTATGCAGAGGTACTGCAGGTAGTATTTGACACAAAGAGAAGGGAGAAATACTGATAACAGTGTTCTGTTACAGTTCTTAGGAAAAATGCTGTGGTCAGACACTGTAGAGCTAGATTCCGAAGGTAAAGAGGATACTGAAACCCCCCCAAAATTGGGACCTCTGCATAGTGTAGTTATAGGCTACAATGATAAACAACAAATAATTGAATTACCTGCTACCACAGTTCTTTCACTCTGTCCGTGTTCCTATCGAATGGCACCCTGTAGAAAGGGTTTCATGGTCATTTGGTTCTTCTTCAGTACCTGGTCTTTTGTCAATATGCTGATGGAGTTGACGTTTTGGAAGATGGCATTGTCTTGGAAGACTGCATCACGGACTAACTGTTAGATTGGACATCTGCGATGTAGGAAACTCGTCCTTCATTAGTCAAGACCTGATTTCACCTGTCACCTATTCACCTGACTGTCATGAATTTATGACATGTTCCAAAAAATGTATACTATATTGTATTATATCCTTAACTAATTTTGACAATTGAGCAGACTATTCTGCATATGATGACTTATACAATGAAATTGCGCTGACATGTTTTGAAGAGAACGACCATTAGACTGAGAACCAACTAATTGGAATAGATCGGCAAGATCAATTCATTTGGAAAATGTGCTAAATGTGGGCTAATTGTGTTAACTGTAGGTATGTGTACATAACCATTTGCAAAGATGCACTAGACACTTAAGACATGTACAAAGCATTTAAAAATTTGATGAAAGCAATGAGAAATGCCATTCTGTTGTGAAAAACTGCAAGTTGGTTTGGGGATTTGTCATTTGTTTTGAGAATGTCATCTCAGTTTCAAAAAATGAGCCAAACCGATGGAGAAAAACTGTAATACATGTGGACACTGTCAGTCATTACATTTACCTCTTTACCTACATTTAACTCCCAGAGAGCCTCACAGTAAACTAGGTACAGGAACAGTCCCCCCCGAAGCAACGTGAGTTTAGATGCCTTGCTCAAGCCATGGATGAGGGTGCAGGAGAGCGCTGGTTATTCACTCTCCCACCCACATTTTTTCCTACTGGTACAGGAATCGAATCTGTGACCCTCGGATCCCAAGACCAACTACCTAACCACTAGGTCAAAGCCAGAACTAGTGATGCTTTTAGAGTGGACAGGTGTAGTTTCTCAGGTAGACTGCTTTGGATCCATGTCACTAGCCAAAAAACGTGGATGTTTTAATGCAGTCAAGAAGGGTTTATACAGAGGTTATGGGTGCAGTTTCATAGAAACTAGCTTTAAGTTTCACACCAGTGGAGGCAGTGAGTTTGAACCATAAATGTTTTGAAAGAGAATAAATAGGAACTGAAAAAATGTCTGCTCTCACTCAAGTGTGTGTTAAAACAGGTGTGTGTTCAAGCATGTGTGTGTGTCTAGGCTGAGGGAGTATGTGTGATTAAAGCAGAAGACAAGCAGAAGTCTCCTCTGAGGCAACTGCCAAATAAGCAGCCATTTGACAGACAGGGATGATGTTGGAACATCTGGAATATTCCATCGCACGCGCGCGCACAAACACAAACACACAAACACACACACACACACACACACACACATTTAGCTTGTTTCTTTTCTTATTTCTTTATTTCTGTTTTCTTTTCTCATGAGCTTCTTTTTATACTTCTCTTCCCATGTCCTCATTTCACCTGTGGTTCTCTCCCTTTCTCTCTAATTTCTTGCTTTTTGCTCTCTCCCGCTATCCTCCACTTCCACTATCCTCCCCTCTCTCCCTCCCTCCTTCGTCCTCCCCCGTGTGATGGTAGTGGTTGCTCCGTGGTCCGTGGTATTGCTCAGCTGTCTGTGGCATTTTTGTGGTCTGCAGCTAGTAGTCTGATTCCAGTTGCATAGTCACAAAAATGAGCACGGACAGCTGGACCTGCAGCAGGGGTATCGCTACGCCAGACCTCCACCTCCCTCACACCTCCTCTCCCCTTCCCTCTTCTCCTCCTTTCCTCCGCTCAACCCTGCTTTTTCTTTCTAACCTACACCAGACTTGCTCTTTCACACCTCCTCCTCTCTCCTCTGTCCTCCTCTCCCATCCTCTCCCCTCTTCTCCTTCCTCCTTTCTGTTTCTAACCTACACCAGACCTCTACCACCCTCAAAACTCCTCTCTCCTCCTCTCATTCCATCTTTCTGTTTGTAACCTTTACACCTCCTCTCCCCTCTTCTCCTCTCTCCTCTTCTTCTCCTCTCTTCTCCTCCTTTCTCTTTCTAACCTAGACCAGACAGACCTCCCTCACACCTCCCCTCCCCTCTTCTCCTCCTCTCCTCCCTCCTTTCTCTATCTAACCTAAACTAGACATCTACCACTCTCAAAACCTCCTCTTTCCCCCCTTCTCTTCTCCTCATCTTTATAACCTCTCTTTTCACCGCTACACCAGCCCTCCATCTCCTTCATACCTTCTCTCCCCTCTTCTCCTCCTCTCATCCCTCCTTTCTCTTTATAACCTGCATCAGACCTTCATCACCCTCAAACCTCTCTTCCTTTCTTGTCCTTCTCTATCCTCCTCCTTTAATTCCCTCTCTTCTTCTTACTGCTACACCAAGACACCTCCCTTACACCTCCTCTCTCCTCCTCTCATCCCTCCTTTCTCTTTCTAACCTACACCAGACCTCCACCACCCTCATCATCTATTGTCTTCTCTCTTCTCCTCCTCTCCTGTTTCCTTTTCTCCTTCTGTCTCCCTCTCTCATTGCCATCACCCTCAGACTTACTCTGTTCCTTCTCTTCTTTTTCCCGTTTTCTGTCTCTCTTTCTCTCCGTCTCTCTCTCTCTCTTTCTCTCCGTCTCTCTCTCTCTCATTTCCAGAACAGTTCCATCACCCACAGACCTCTCTATTAATCCCCTCTCCCCCTCTCCCAAACACTGTCTCCTCTTTCTCATCCCCGTCTCCTAATCTCTCCTCCCTTCATTTCCTAATCTCTCCTACTCCCCCTTTTTTCTCTCTTCTCCTCTTCTGTCTTTCTGTCTGTATGTCTGTGAAGAGGCCAGCTGCATTACATCCATCACTATTCTCACATCTCTTTCACTATTTTTTTGTGTACACTCCTCACTTTCTCATTCACTTTCTTTGCCTTTCTGTCTCGATCTTTCTCATTTTTTCTGTCTGTTTCTGGGTCAGCATATCTGTGTCTCTCTTTCTCTTCCTCTTCCTGGGTTTTTCTCACACTGTCTCCGTTCTGTCTCTCTCTCTCCCTTTCTCTCTCTCTCTCTCTCTCTCTCTGTCATTGATTATATCGCCCTTTGAATGCCCCACTCACTGTAGGTATTGTTTGTGAAATATCTTTATCTCTGTGAAGCGCTCTTGACCCAGGGCAATCCAAGGGCATTTGGTCTCCATGTCTATCCGTGTGTGTGTGTGTGTGTGTGTGTGTGTGTGTGTGTGTGTGTGTGTGTGTGTGTGTGTGTGTGTGTGTGTGTGTGTGTGTGTCCTTCCATGCCATTCTCTCCTACACTCATTGTTGAGCTCAATCTTAGGTTACCACTGTTAAGCCTGGGGCCTGCTGCTATACTTCTGTGTGTCTGTACACCAAAGCCTGCTAATGCCACTCTCTTCTACCTGACCTGTGTGTGTGTGGGTGTGGGTGTCTCCGTGTCTGTGTGTGTGTGTCTCCAAACTCTCCTCTTTTCAAGAGCACACCACAGCCCACACATGCCACTTTCCCCAATTAGGATTGCATGTGTCTGTTCTTTTCACTTGTCATGCCTGCTGATGTAAGACCAAAGTTTGGAACCGTTTTACAGATAGAACTTCAGTCTAGAACACTTCCTCATGGGTTCCAGATAGGACCCAAATCTAAAACAGTTTCGTATGAATGTCAGATAGGACCTGAATCTAGAATGGTTTCATATGGATTCCAGATAGAACCTGAATCTAGAATCTTTCCTGTTGCAGATATAACCTGCAGAATCTAGGATGGTTTCATATGGGTTCTAGTGTCAGTTCATGCATGTCTTTCTGGGGAACTGGAAAGATATTTTGTGTGTTGGCCTACAATGTATGTGTATTTCAATGAATCTGCCACTGTATTTTAATGAATGAATGCATTTGCACATAAAATTGTGTGTGTGCCTCTTTTTTGTTTCTGTAGAAAGCTGAATAAATATGTGTCCATCCCTATAAAAATGTGCGTGTGTGTGTGTGTGTGTGTGTGTGTGTGTGTGTGTCTCCAGTGAATAATCTGATGCAGTGTCCCTCCTTGTGTGTCTCTGTAGAAAAGTAAATAAGTGTTACAGAGGACGATCCTGCCCCATCATCGTGCACTGCAGGTACATGCTTCTGCCAGCAGAGGGCACACACACCTCACACACACTTACTGACAACTGAAATATTTACAGGAGTTGGATGTTGCTGTGCAAGTGTGTGCGTGCGTGTGTGTGAGTTTCTGTGTGTGTGTGTGTGTGCTAGATACTCAGACAGATCTGCAGGCCTTGGAAAGGTTGAGAATTAAACATGAGGCTCATGAATATCTGAAACACAGTGTCAGCATTTCTTGGTGAAAACTCATATTTTAACTGCATTATTTTGCATTGTCATCAGCCTGTCCCTCTTCCCTGTGTGTGTGTGTGTCTGTGTGTGTGTGTGTGTGTGTGTGTGTGTATCCTCTTCCTCCTATTAGTGACGGTACCGGACGCACAGGGACCTACATCCTGATCGACATGGTGTTGAACCGCATGGCCAAAGGTAAAAGACAGCCTTACATCCTGTCCCACATTCAAGTGCCGGTGTGAGTGTTAGTTGTGTGAGCCGACAGTGCTATTGTGTGTGTGTGTGTGTGTGTGTGTGTGTGTGTGTGTGAGTGAGAGAGAGAGAGAGCGAGCGAGAGAGAGAGAGAGCTATTGTGCTATTGTCTGTGACTTGTGTGTGCTGTTGTGTATATGTGTGTGTGTGTGTGCGTGTGCGTGTGCGTGTGTTTGTGAGAGAGACAGAGAGAGAGAGAGAGGGAGGGAGGGAGAAAGAAAAAGAGATCTAGCTTGTGCTATTTTGTGTGTGTGCGTGTGTGTGTGAGCTAGCTGTGCGAGCAATGTTACCTAGCTACACCTAACATAACATAGCCATTCATAGGGACAGCAAGGTTGCAGTGCTTAGAGCATGGAGCACTGGAAGTATAAAATGCTTTTTAAATAAACAACAGTCTTAAAGTGTAAGTGAATTTAGGCCATAGTCAGAGTACTACCATGCTGTGTCATCCCAGCTAATACCCTTCACACACTCAGCTTTGCATAAACCTTACTCCAGAGGAGGAGAGACAGAGGAAGAAAAAGAGAAGAAGATGGTGGGATAGATGGAGAGAGATTAGAGGGAAAGAGATGAGAGAAATATAACATCAAGTCCTCATACTGACCTAACAATAGCAGTGAGAGACAGTGGGAGGAGAGAGAGAGAGAAGAAGAGAAGAGAGGGAGAGAGGGAGTGAAAGTGGTGTAATTGTGTGCTGTCTCGGGTTCATAAGGAGGCACAAAGAGGGGTTTACACTGTGGAGGAGATCAGACAGCTGCCGGGATTAATTATAGACTGTGTCTAGCAGTGTGTGTATGTGTGTGGGTTTGTGAGCTTGTGTGTGTCTAGCAGTGTGTGTGTGTGTGTGTGTGTGTGGATCTGTGAACTTGTGTGTGTGTAGCAGTGTGTGTGTGGGGGACTGTGAGCTTGTTTGTGTGTGTGTGTGTGTATGTGTACAGCAGTGTGTGTGTGTGTATGTGTGTGTGCATTGGGGGTACATTAGTGTGTGACTTTTGTGTTTCAGGAGTGAAGGAGATTGACATCGCTGCAACACTGGAGCATATCCGAGACCAAAGACCAGGAATGGTGCGGACCAAGGTAACCTAATCTCTCATATGCACAAGTATAGGTGTATGTGTGTGTGTGTGTGTGTGTGTGTGTGTGTGTGTGTATGTGTGTATGTGTGTATGTGTGTGTGTGTGTGTATGCGTGCGTGTGTGTGCATATGTAAACACTCAATCTGTCCTCCACATAAATCTGTGTGTGTGTGTGTGTGTGTGTGTGTGTGTGTGGGAGTGCGTAACAACACCCAATTCCTCCTCAGCAGAAATATGTAAACACCATTCATGCCTGTTAGGATCAGGGGATTTCAGAGACACGGGTCACTGTGCTACACATAAGATGTCTAAACCTACTGTTGTGTAAAACCTGTGGTTAGATTGGCAAGATAGTAGTGATCTTAACATGGCAACAATATTACCTTTTGAATGCTTCATTGGGTGGAAAAGGTTTTCCTAATGCTTTTATTAATAATTTGACAGACACGTGTTTTGGTCACAGACCTGTGAAAAATGTCTTAAAGTTAAAGATGAAGTGTGTGTGTGTGTGTGTGTGTGTGTGTGTGTGTGTGTGTGTGTGTGTGTGTGTGTGTGTGTGTGTTCTCCACAGGACCAGTTTGAGTTTGCTTTGACAGCTGTAGCTGAAGAGGTGAACGCAATTCTGAAGGCCCTGCCCCAGTGAAACCAGACCCAAGAGAGAACCTGCCACACACACACACACACACACACACACACACACACACACACACACACACACTTTTATGTCTTTAATGCTCTATCTCATACAGACAAATACTGTAACACCAATATTACACACACACATATCACACACACACACACACACACACACACACACACACACACACACACGATACACACACAAGCCACTTTTTCTAATCTCATTAATATTTTGCCAAACTTCCAGCACTACAAAGTCCAATACTAACAGTGTCATATGCTGCCAAAAAGTCTACCAACCAGAAATACTCTTACACACATAAACAAACACACACACACACACATTTATGCTAAAACACAAACACACACACACACAGTCACATGCTGAGACCTTTATCCTTAAGAGAGGCTAAGCCCAGCTTGGTTATTTCCACATCTCAGACCTTAGTCGCACCACACACACACACACACACACACACACACACACACACACACACACACTCCTACAGTATGCATAGCTATGAGAAATGTAACTGTCAGGCCTGACTCCCCCCTTGACTGAGGTTGATGCGGAGCTGTTTGTGCCCGTTTCCCTTCTCTTAATGACTCCTTCACTTTCCCTGTTGTTGCTGCGGCTATCGCCGTGGCGACGCTAACCTGTCCTCTGCTGCCTCCTGATTGGTGTTTTGAATGTTCTCCCTGTAGTCCTCCCATGTCTTGAGAGCCAATCATAGAAGCCGAGAGGGACAGTTGGGAAAGGCAAATAGCCTCAGAGAGACAGAGAGAGAGAGAGCAATAGAGAAGGAGAGAAAAGAAGAGAGACAGAGATATTGGGTTATGAAAGAGTGTGAATAAGAGAGAGAAAGAGAAGGACAGAGAAACACAGATAGAAAGCTGTTTGAAGAGAGAGAGAGAAAGAGAGAGAGAGAGAAAAAGAAACTGAGATATTGTTGTATGAAAGAGAGATTGCCTAATAGAACTCCCTCAGGAACCCCTTACCCACCCAGACACTAAATTCTTAAAAACAGACGGGTAAATCTTTAAGGTCCAAACACACAGTCTAGATGCCACCAGGGTGATTTAGGTCTAAGCCGTGTTCAGTTGATTCAGTCCAAACCCCCTGACTCTCATTACGGCCCACATCATCCCAGATTAGCTGTGGGTCACTGCTCAGGGTTCATAGTCTGTATGTAGTTTAAAAAAAAATCATCTTTAGGAGTCTCTGGTACTTTGACACATAGACAGAACAGCGTCTATCTACTTCAGAGTTTTCATACTAAAATCCAGTCAGCAGTGGTTTCATCCCAGCTGATCCTTTCATATTAAAATTGGACAGACGACAGTGTGTCAGTCATGTCCGTCAGTCATGTTTGTGTTACAGTATATCCAGCAGTTTTATGCAGGAAGCCAGTGTTCTGCTGTGTGAAAGTAAAGTCAGTAAAGTATGTACTTTATTGTCCCCAAGGGGAAATTCATCTTAGACTTCACAGTCACTGCATCATAGACTTGCACGGCTTATACATAAATGCTGTGGTAAGCAGTGTTTCTCTAGGACAACCGTAGTCATTCTCTCTCTCTGACACCCTTAATGGCCAGTATTCAGTGCTGTCCAGATGTCTGTACTGTGAAAGTGCTGTTTTTATTTCCGGGGTTCAGTAGTGTGTGGCATTACAACTTAGGGATAGAGGGTCACCCCACTGAGAGTTTGAAGAAGGTGATTTAGTGACTAACCCAGATAAGTGAACTGAGAGTATTTAGAAAACCTCCTACTAGAAGAGTCTTACGGCTTAATTCTTCTATCGGAAATAGTCATGAGGTCCTTTTACTAGATGTTTACTAATTACTCTGAGTCAACATACTCAGGTAAGTTACTAAACCTGCTTCCTGGAATATCCCCCTGGTCAAGAGTGTTTGAGATATCTCTGTTATGTTCTGTGGAGGTCCTTTATGGTGGGTGAGGATTGGTGTTGGCTCCTCTGATCTGAAGGTAGAAGAACTTTTGGGTAGAGATTGGAGTCTGTGGAGTCTGGACTCTTCTTGGTCCTGTTGGGTTTTTAGGTTTAGGTCCTGTTGTTTAGGTTGTTTATGCTGAAGAGAGCAAAATGGCCGATTCCTTTAGACTGGAGGTCTGTTTCGGTTCCTCAAGGTTCTGTAGACTGGAGGTCTGTTTTGGTTCCTCAAGGTTATTTGTGGTTCCTCTTGGCTCTTCTGTCTTTTTCCTGTGCTGCAAATAGAGCCCTGTTCCGCTTACTGTGTCTAACCGTCCCTCTTCTCGTTAACTGTAGATGACTTATGGTGGTGTTTCTCTTGCAAATAAGTAAAAAATAAATAAAAATATATAAAGCTATGTATTTCAGTAAAGATTCTATATCTATTTTGTATCTCAATGTGATGATTAATAAAAACTGTATGTGAAGTGATGCAACTGCATCCCAGTGTATGCTTGTGTGTTTTTCTCTTCATGCGTGACAACTTTAACCAACAACAATAGCATCAATAATAAATAATTAATAAAATGAATAACAATAATTGTGTGTAAATTGGAAATAATGTGGATACTGTATGTAAGCTACAGAAAAGACAAAGTTCTTAAATAGTTTGAGATGTTTATGTTTAAATTGAATTATCAAAGGTTCTGTACAGTGTGTTTCCCTCTACCAGTGAGATACTGATCAGCTTCACCATGACCCCAACCACACCCATGTTTACACACACACATTTCCCCGATTCTCCTGGGATCGTCTCTGCTGTAGCACTGTCTGTACACACACACACACACACACACACATACACACACACACAAACACTCGACTTCAGTTTCCTGCCTGAGTCATATGACTCCTTGTGTGTGTGTGTGTGTGTGTGTGTGTGTGTGTGTATATGTGTGTATGTGTATATGTGTATGTGTTGTTGGGTTTTGAGCGGGAAAGAGACTAACTGCATTTTGTCTAGAGATGAGTGCTGGCACAGAGATAGGCACTGAGCCAATGGTGACGTATGCCACAGGGCCAACGGCCATCCTGTGCTCGCACACACACACACACACCTACACACACACAGATAAGCCCTGAGCCAGCAGTGATGAGTACCACGAGGCCCCATGCTCTGCCCCCTGTGCCAACTGGCAACACACACACACACACACACACACACACACACACGCACACATGCCACAAAGTAAAGGAATAGACATGCACATTTGCCACTAATTAACTGATTTAACACACACATATGCCACTACCAGACGTAATACACACACACACTCACACATATGCTACTGAGATAACAAAAACACACATATGCTACTGAGATAACACACACAGATAACACACTAACTGACATGACATGCCCACACACACACACACACCAGTATACCTGTAACTGGCATTAAGTCAAGTCAGGTCAAGTTTATTTGTATAGCACATTTCATACACTTTACAAACACTCACAGTAGTGGCACATAGACCTGTTAATACGGCTCTGAGTGTAATGTAACACACACCCACTAATGCTCACAAATATGCCGTATTTACTGCATGCGTATAATGCCTCACATACTTATAAGCTTAAACCTGACGCATGCATTACTCCCCTGTCTCAAGTACACATTATGCCCAATAACATACACTCCCTCCGGCTCTGTCTCTGTCTCTGTTTCTCTCTCCGTCTCTCTCTGTATCTCTCTCTCTCTCTCTCTCTCTCTCTCTCACACACACACACACACACGCAGACGCAGACACACACACAGATTTTGCTGCTGTGTAACAGGGCCCCTCTGTGCACCAGGTCTGTGCTCCATGCCTAATGAAGTTAACCAGCACTGCTTTGATAATGTGTGTGTTTTATGGCGTGTCGAACCATTTCCAGCCTAAAGTGTAAATATAGGTTTCCACACGTACACACACACACACACACACCCACACACTAGTATCCTGTATCCTATTCACACGTGCACACACACACACACACACACACACAGTGGGGTTAGTTAACGCTGTACACACAGTCCCGTCTGTCGCCTGTTTGATGTTGTGTGACTGGAACCAGGGGTGGAGGATGTGTGTGTGTGTATGTGTGTGTGTGTCTGTGTGTGTGTGTGTGTGTGTGGAGGGGGTGTGTTATAGAGGCACCACAACCTAAACAAACTATGGGGCTGATGGGGGCCCATGGGGACTATGGAACAAAGGTAGGCCTATGCAGGAGTTATGTGTGTGTGTGTGTGTGTGTGTGTGTGTGAGAGAGAGAGAGTGGGTATGTGTGTGTGTGTGTGTGTGTTGCCTCTATAGTACTGCATGACCTGGGCAAGAGTGTGTGTGTATGCGGGCGTATGTATGGTATTATGACTAGCAGCAAATGGGTGGGTGGTTTCCAGGGTCACTATATGTGCAAAAAAACAGCCACACACACAAACAAGTCTGTCTACATGCTCGTAAATAAGCGTGCCAGCACACTCAAATGTCTGAATGCACTAAGTAGTGTTAACACACACTGGCATGGGAATGTGCCATAGGCATTGCCACGGGTGGGCTCGGGTGGGCCTGTGACCACCCACTTGTCAATCAGGCCCACCCAATCAGAAGGCTCTATAGGTTTGATTGACTGTTTTAGTAATAAAAAATAACCTGTGTTTTGGGCTAGGCCCACCTGATTTTTTTTCTGGGCCCACCCATTTTATAATTTCTGGCTACGCCCATGGAATGTGCAGACAAGAGTTAATACACTCAGCGATGATAATCTGTGGCTCCAGACCAAAGAGGATTATGGGCTGTGTTTATGGAACATTGGCTGTGATGGAGGGAAACTCTGTTTTACACTCTCATACAGTCATGCTCAGATAGAGTGAAACGTTCTCTTACACTGGCAAGCACTCTCACATACAAATACTTTTAAACATACACTCTTACACAACTACATTCTCTCGCACACAAATACTCTCTCATACTGTCAATAGAGTAAAATAGTCACACAGTCCAATACATGGTCATGTATTTCTACACGTTTCCTAATGGACAAATGAAAGCTTCTAGGGGTCATATAGAATCCATATCTAAAACTGTCTGTGGTTCATCAATACAAAACAAAAAAAAAAGACTTTGAGGCACTCCTCTTTTTTCCATTTACTACTTACTTATTATATTGTCTTTATAGTGGGAAATAATGCTGACACATGCTAGCATGTAGCCAGTAGCTAATACAGGATTTTAAGCTTTAAACAGAAGTGTCTTTTTTTGTATCGATGTATTATCCACATGCCCCAGAGGACAGATTGTATTTTTGTGGTGCACATACCAAATGTAGAGGTGAGAGAAAGGTCAGGACTAAATTCTACTACTGCAGATACATCAAAGTCTTTATTAATTTGTTTGTTTATTATGTATGTCTTATGTGACTTTGAAGTTATGTAGTTAAGCGAAGTTAGGTGTAACATGTTGTTGTTGTGTCTGTATTTCTTTTATGTGTATCATGTTAGTTTGTGTGCTTTGAGATGTTGAACAAACCAGAATGCTGTTGTGTCTAGTCACTATGTGGGATAAGAGCTGTTAAACGGACAAGTGTGTTTCTGTGTAGTTAGTGTGGTAGGGTTCGTTGGGGTTAAAGGTGTTAAACAGACCAGAGGAACCTGTCAGTATCGGCTGTACTTCAGATGCTTATGCACAAACACACATTCTCCAGGTATGTATGTACGGTATTCTTGTGTGTGTGTGTTTGTATGTATGCATGTTGTGCCTGTGTGTCTGTATCTCCAAACGCCTCTGCTCAAGGGTACAGCAAGGCCTGCTAATGCATGAATATGCTAATGCTAATGCATGTGTGCACATATAAATGTACTACATAGCTATAAGTGCTACATCTGTCTCTTTTTGTTGTCCTGGCCGTTATGTGTGTGTGTGTGTGTGTGTGTGTGTGTGCACATGTATACTTAGGGATAATAATGTTGCTTTGGTGGCATTTTCTAGGCCTAAGTGTCTTCATCTTTATGCTTCACTTGTCAGCCTGGCATTAAGGCACTGAGTTTGCCTCTTAGCTTTTAACTATCTATAGCATTTTAATGTTTGTCTTATTATATGCTATAGAATGCCCAAATTTCCCATCTATCATCTACCCATCTATCTGTTTCACCACGTCTTTTAGGAATGAGTAGCTATTTCAGTATCAGTCATTGATACATGTTAATCTGTAAGGTATCAATAAGACCATGAGACACGTGTGAATTTTTAAGGTTTTTTTTATTGAAAACGTTGACCCATCTGTAGGAATGTGCTTATAGCTTAGTGGAATGTGGTAATGCGGTGGAGCTTTTTCCATTGATGTTCAGCATGTCCATGGAGACAAGTTACAACATGGAGTCCTCACTCAGCTTGCATCTGCCAGAGGCAGCTGGAGGTTTCAGATCGAGATTGGAGATTGCCAGGGGGGATTGTGGAAGTACAGGAGGGACGCCCATGTAGCTAGGGCTGATGGGTAATCTTGGGTCGACAGCACTCTTCTTAATACTCCTCTCCCTCCTCATCCTCCTCTCCAACGCTGTCTGTGCCCACCTCCTCGTAGTCCTTCTCCAGGGCTGCCATGTCTTCTCTGGCCTCGGAGAACTCACCCTCCTCCATGCCCTCTCCCACGTACCAGTGCACGAAGGCCCTCTTGGCGTACATCAGGTCGAACTTGTGGTCCAGACGAGCCCAGGCCTCGGCGATGGCGGTGGTGTTGCTCAGCATACACACTGCCCTCTGCACCTTGGCAAGGTCACCACCAGGCACCACGGTTGGTGGCTGGTAGTTGATGCCCACCTTAAAGCCAGTGGGGCACCAGTCCACAAACTGGATGGTACGCTTGGTCTTGATGGTGGCGATGGCAGAGTTGACATCTTTGGGCACCACATCACCGCGGTACAGCAGGCAGCAGGCCATGTACTTGCCATGACGAGGATCGCACTTCACCATTTGATTGGCTGGCTCGAAGCAGGCGTTGGTGATGTCAGCCACAGAGAGCTGCTCGTGGTAGGCCTTCTCTGCTGAGATGACTGGAGCGTAGGTGGCCAGGGGGAAGTGAATACGGGGGTAGGGCACCAAGTTGGTCTGGAACTCTGTCAGGTCCACATTCAGGGCACCATCAAACCTGAGGGAGGCGGTGATGGAGGACACGATCTGGCCAATCAGCCTGTTGAGGTTGGTGTAGGTGGGGCGCTCGATGTCCAGGTTACGTCTGCAGATGTCGTAGATGGCCTCATTGTCCACCATGAAGGCACAGTCAGAGTGCTCCAGGGTGGTGTGTGTGGTCAGGATGGAGTTGTAGGGCTCCACCACTGCAGTGGACACCTGGGGGGCTGGGTAGACAGCGAACTCCAGCTTGGACTTCTTGCCGTAGTCGACAGAGAGACGTTCCATGAGCAGGGAGGTGAAGCCAGAGCCGGTGCCTCCACCAAAGCTGTGGAAGATGAGGAAGCCTTGGAGGCCTGTGCACTGGTCCGCCTGAAAGACAAATAGGGAGATGGAATTTAACACTTCAGCAGTGGCATTCCAGACCTATAAATAATGCCCTCCACTACAATGTAAGATTCTGAAATTCTGCACTACATAAGTAGGCTTGTGTACTTAGCGATGTACAGTACTTAGTATACTATGTGGTTTCTAAGGAAGTATACTCATCATGTAAGTTGTACACACTGTTGCAAATGATCTAAACATGACACCAACCCTGACCAAATCTTGTAATTAGATTCCTTAAGGATTCACTTCTCCACATTTCACTGTGTGGGTTTAAAGTTACATTGAGTTAAGAGTAGTAATTAGCTGGCTGTCAGTCAGGGATGTCTTGAGTGCCTCACCAGTTTGCGAGTTCTGTCCAGCACCAGGTCGATGATCTCCTTGCCGATGGTGTAGTGGCCACGGGCGTAGTTGTTGGCGGCGTCCTCTTTGCCTGTGATGAGCTGCTCAGGGTGGAACAGCTGACGGTAGGTACCTGTGCGCACCTCATCTGCGGGACAAGAAGAGGCACACTTTAGCTGGGAGCTCTCAATATGTGTGTGTGTGTGTGTGTGTGTGTGTGTGTGTGTGTAATGCTTAAAAAGTTAATCATTAAGGAGGCTTTTGAGGTATACAATTCAATAGAGTATAGGTAAGTTTAAGCTAGTCATTTGCACCACAGCTACTAAATTCTTATTTGAAATACAAATGTAAAAAAATAATTGTACATTTGTAGAATGCATGCACAAAATAATGCCGTTTATTTCTCAGTGGAATTTTGGAGGGCTAACTAGTCACTATCTTGGAGTATCACCTATATCAAGACAATACACTACATTTAATAAAAAAATAGTTAAAATGTTGTTGCTAAAAGCTTACCGATGACAGTGGGCTCCAGGTCCACAAACACAGCGCGGGGCACGTGTTTGCCTGCTCCAGTCTCGCTGAAGAAGGTGTTGAAGGAGTCGTCTCCTCCTCCGATGGTCTTGTCGCTGGGCATCTGGCCGTCCGGCTGGATACCGTGCTCCAAGCAGTACAGCTCCCAGCATGCATTGCCCATCTGGGCACCAGCCTGGCCAACATGTATGGAAATACACTCACGCTGCAGGAGAAAGAGAGGGAGGAGAGAGAGGGGCGGGGGAGCATAGAGGTCAGTATGACATTCATAGAAAATTTCAGTCATTTATTCCTATTATCACCTTGTTAACACATAAAATGAGGTAAAACCAGGTGCAGTCAAATAAATGAGGTAAATTTAATTAAATACTTTAATTTTTATGAAATGTGTTCCTTACTGAAGCTGTATAGAGAGACCATAGCTTTCATGTTAAGCAGCAGGCAAACATCTATCTGGATGATTACTGTTATTAAGTCAGTTATGTCTGGTATTTTGTTTTGTCTGGTGGATAAAGGGCAGCGTACAGTTAAACCCTTTTAGCTCACAGCTACAGTTGATCTGGTTGTTTTTCCATGAAGGGCAGAGAGACTGGCCCATTTTGAAATGTTATTTTTATTCTATGTGCCAGACTGAGGGCTTGGTGTGAGTTCCCTGGTTTTCATTTAATCAATATGCACTTAACCAATCAACATTTAATCAATCAACATTGGAGCAACCAGTATTGAATCAATCAAGTGTTTCATTGATTACCATTTGATCAATCAGCATTTGGCAGCAGGGAGCCACATGAATCTTTTACAGTGTTTAGGATGTACCAGGGGTAGACCACATATGGTCAGGACACTAGACACACAGTGTGTGTGTGTGTGAGTTGTTTAGTGTTGGGAGACAGTCCAGTGAGACTTCTTCCTTTAAGAGGCCTGAAAGCTAAACACATCGCTAAACACACGCACACACACACACGCACACACACACACACACACACACACACACACACACACACACACACACACACACACACACACACTACCTACTGCAATCGTTTTAAAAGGGACACACACACACAACTCTTAAGGTCTATGAATGTACACAGCTAAACAGACACACACAAACACACTCATGTTACTGGATAGATTTGCCCTCAACTAGCCCGTTTCTAAAGCCCTAAAATCAATCTCCATTTTCCCCACAACCAATCAATAGTCTCTAATGGTTCCAATCAATAGTCCAACCCACACTACTTGTCCCAACACCATCTGGATCTGACCATAAAGACAAGACCCAACACACACACACACACACACACACACACACACACACACACACTACCATCTAAACACAAAGACCAAGCCATGCAGATTAATCATTACTCAACTCGTTGATTTAACACACACTAATATAAGACCAAGACAGCATTCTGACCTTAGCTCATCACATGCACTTAAAGACAAAGACAACCCTCTGATCCCTGAATCATCACTCTTTCTTTCTGTCTCTCTCTCACACACACACACACACACACACACACACACACACACACACACACACACACACACACACACACATCTAAGGACAAAGACAAGATCATTTAGATCACCCATCACACAATACAACCCTCTGACCTTATGGCTAAATGTGCTAATGACACACCCTTAAGGCATCTTACTCATTTGTCTGGTTTGGAGGACACATTTATGTGTGTGTGTGTGTGAGAGAGAGAGAGAGAGAGAGAGAGAGAGTGTGTGTATGTGTGTGTGTGAGAGAGTGTGTGTGTGTGTGTGTGTGTGTGTGTGAGTGTGGGTCATCTCTTTGCTGTTTTAGGAGGACGCGGCTCAATGGGGTGATGGGCTGCTTAACTGCTGAGTCATGAGGGGGCTTAGTGTGTGTGTGTGTGTGTGTGTGGGGGGGGGGGTTACCGCAGCCCCCTTCCTGTGCGCACTAACATTTCAGTTGTTGCAGGAATCTCATTTCCTTCCCCCTCCCTCGTTTTTTTTTCCTTCTGATTTTCTTTTCCTCTCCTTTGTCTAGCTGGTTCACTGATGCTAAGTTTTCTCTCTGTCTCTGCCTCTCTCTCTCTCTCTTTTTCTGTCTTCGTGACTCTTTTTCTTTCTGCGTTGTTACTTCCATTTTCTCTTTGTCTTTCTGTTCGTCACTGCTTCTCTGTTGCTTTCTCTCTCTCTCTCTACCCTATATCTCTCCCTCACTCC
>CM059275.1:8633013-8695513 GCA_030347295.1 Setipinna tenuifilis | reverse complement strand
GTACCGAACCCCACCAGTTTCATATGCTCATTCACCGAACCATTCTTTAGAAAAAAAATTAAAAATATATATGATTTTTTTTACTGGTGCACAAAATGAACCGTGAATTAACAGTTCCACCGAGGCTCCACCGAACCCCAGGTTAAGAACCACTGCTCTAGATTATGTGGCGATGGCACACAAACACAATCTGTGCAAACCACCAGGGAAAGAAAAATCTCTAGGGTTTCAGGTAGCTTGTGGAGTAAAGTTTCATGCAAGTGGATCTGCATGTAATGTAAATGGAGGCGTTACTTTGCATTGACTCATTCAGCCTCCATTGTTCCCTCTGGCACCTGGGCAGTCTTTGTCTGACGCTATGGTCTATTCACTTTCATGTGCCCTGTTAAAGGCTTTCCTCCAGTGTTTTTCCATCTGCCAGGCCCTATTTGCATTAAGGAAAGTGTGCTTTATGAGTTTCAAGGCCCAGTGAAGATGTGCAAATTGCTGGGGCAGTTAATAGTTAATGACTTAAGTGGGACCCAGGGGTGCTTACATATAGACTTTTTAATATACCATTAAAAGGTGTAGGTTAAGTGGGAGACATCTGCACTGTAAGCTTCAATTCAGTTAATCTTAAAAGGGTTAAAAGTGTGGTTGTTTTGTACTGACTACAGTATTTTTTATGCACCTGAAAATAGGGAGTGATAAACTAAAAACCATAAAAAAACAAATAAAGATATGGTCATTTCTTTATGGCATAAAAAATTGTGAAATGTCAATATACTTTATTATAGCTGTTTGTATTATTTAGTGAATAATAATTACTTTGATATTGGATTATGTTGTAAGCATACAAAAATAAATAGGCAAATGAAATTTAAACACAAATTACAAATTTAATTGGGCTTTTGATTACACCCTGGAAAACACACATATGTTATATAACCAATTTTTATTTAATTTTGTTGGGTTAATGCTTCACAGAAAATAAAATATTTGTCAAATACACAGTTGTAGCAACACTTTATACACAAATGTGTCTTGTGCCATTGTGCATTACATTCATGAAGAGATCAATGAACTTTAATACTCTTCCCCCTCCTCCCCTTCCCCTTCATCTCCGATGCTGTCTGTGCCCACCTCCTCGTAGTCCTTCTCCAGGGCTGCCATGTCTTCTCTGGCCTCTGAGAACTCACCCTCCTCCATGCCCTCTCCCACATACCAGTGCACGAAGGCCCTCTTGGCGTACATCAGGTCGAACTTGTGATCCAGACGAGCCCAGGCCTCGGCGATGGCGGTGGTGTTGCTCAGCATACACACGGCCCTCTGCACCTTGGCAAGGTCACCACCAGGCACTACGGTTGGTGGCTGGTAGTTGATGCCCACCTTGAAGCCAGTGGGGCACCAGTCCACAAACTGGATGGTACGCTTGGTCTTGATGGTGGCGATGGCAGAGTTGACATCTTTGGGCACCACATCACCACGGTACAGCAGGCAGCAGGCCATGTACTTGCCATGACGAGGATCGCACTTCACCATCTGGTTGGCTGGCTCGAAGCAGGCGTTGGTAATCTCAGCCACAGACAACTGCTCATGGTAGGCCTTCTCAGCTGATATGACTGGGGAGTAGGTGGCCAGGGGGAAGTGAATACGGGGGTAGGGCACCAAGTTGGTCTGGAACTCTGTCAGGTCCACATTCAGGGCACCATCAAACCTGAGGGAGGCGGTGATGGAGGACACGATCTGGCCAATCAGCCTGTTGAGGTTGGTATAGGTGGGGCGCTCGATGTCCAGATTACGTCTGCAGATGTCGTAGATGGCCTCGTTGTCCACCATGAAGGCACAGTCGGAGTGCTCCAGGGTGGTGTGTGTGGTCAGGATGGAGTTGTAGGGCTCCACAACTGCAGTGGACACCTGGGGAGCTGGGTAAATGGCGAACTCCAACTTGGACTTCTTGCCGTAGTCGACAGAGAGACGTTCCATCAGCAGGGAGGTGAACCCAGAGCCGGTGCCTCCACCAAAGCTGTGGAAGATGAGGAAGCCTTGGAGGCCTGTGCACTGGTCCGCCTGAGAGAAAAGTCAGAGGTCAAGGAGAAGGAGGTCACCATGTGTGGATGTCTGCTGTTTGAAATATTCTATTAAGAATGTGTTCCACAACAATGTAACATTGTAAAATTCCACCTACTGTTGGACACCAAAACCTTAAGACCACTTAGCTTGTCAACCATCTGTGGGTTCCTATAAAAGCTAGCTTGTTTATTAAAGCGTATTTTAGCTATAAAACAAGTGTTTCTGGGTGTTTTTGTCTCTGAAAGCTCAGATGGAGCAGGACTCTCAAAAGACCCACTGAAAATAGCTGCTCTCTGAGACTGTCTGAAGCCTCATACTCAGCTAGTGTTGATGGATATACTACTTGGGCAGTGTGGCTGCTTTAATATACATATACAGCCATTGTATGCAACTCATCAGACCAACCATAAGGCCTGACATTAATTTAAACAAGTAGAGCTTATAGGGAAAGATCTGTAACACTCCAGTCCATTTGGACATGGCTTTCTACTCTGAGTCATCTATTATTTTCTACCATTCATGGGCAATGAATGTGTCTCCCTAATGTAGACAAGAGGCTTATGGGTTTATTTATATTTCATGGCCCAGTCAAATAGAATGCTGTTTTCTGATTGGCTGACGGGGTATGCATTCATTCAGTCAAACCATTCAGTAGTTCTAAATTTCTGGCATAAAGTTCAAGCACTGTTCCATATCAATGCCCCACAGAATGGTAACTATAACAACCATATACGCTAACTTAACAGTTGCTTTTCTGCTCTACTTTTTAATGACAGGTTGCAGACAATGATTTCTAATTATAAAGAAATTAAAGAATAATCTAAATATTCTGACATAACATTTTAAATGTTTCCGAAATTCTTGAGTGTGGTAACCAGGTCATAAGCGGGATAACAGCCTTTGAGACATGCATTCAACCGAATTAATCAACTTGGCGGAGCATAACTTGTTGCATGATAAAGTTATTTGTCCGCCAGCGTTGATTAATTCCATTGAATGCATGCCTATGTCTATGTTATTTCTTACTAATTCAATTATTAAGTCAACATAGGTCTAAGGTGTGTGTCTACTAAAGCTTTGGACTTAGAAGGTAATGTTATCTTGATGTAGAATGGGTGTGTGTGACGTTGTACTGGTAATTTAAGACATACGGATCCAGTATGTGTTGTTTTAGTAATATAATACACAGACACACATGATTAGATCATCAGGCAGAATCAGTGTGTATCCTGGCAGCCAGCATTTCTCACCAGTTTGCGAGTTCTGTCGAGCACCAGGTCGATGATCTCCTTGCCGATGGTGTAGTGGCCGCGGGCGTAGTTGTTGGCAGCATCCTCTTTGCCTGTGATGAGCTGCTCAGGGTGGAACAGCTGACGGTAGGTACCTGTGCGCACCTCATCTGCGGGACAAGAAGAGGCACACTTTGGCTGGGAGCTCTCAATGTGTGTGTGCTGTAGTGTAGTGGTAAAATGAAATATAGATAAACTCAGATGTTAAAAAAAGATTTAAAGGTGCTTAAGGGTGTTTCTGTGCATTTATCCTTCGCAATACCACTGTGTGTGTGCGTGTGTGTCAGTACATGTGCAATAGTGTATTGGTTACAGACCCTGTTAGTCTGCCAATTTAAAGTCTATTGTCTGAGAAAGGTTTAAGGAGTGAATTTAAGGAGTTAATTTGTTGAAATTAAAACCATAAGCACTAACTCATTACTGGACTTTGATCCTGAGAGTCTAGACCATCACTGTCAAGAGATGCTGATCAGTAGGTATTCATCGCTACTGATTACCAGACCCTGAAGTGCTGAGTGAGAGTGTGTTCATGAGAAGAGGCTTTATGGTTATTGATCCCTCTGAGGTGACATTATGCGTACCGACATGCCTGCCCAGAGAGATGGTCGGGCCCCTGAAAAGATTCAATTATTGGGGTTCTCTCCCCACTAAAAAACCCTATGACCCTGCATACCAATGACAGTGGGCTCCAGGTCCACAAACACAGCGCGGGGCACGTGTTTGCCTGCTCCAGTCTCGCTGAAGAAGGTGTTGAAGGAGTCGTCTCCTCCTCCGATGGTCTTGTCGCTGGGCATCTGGCCGTCCGGCTGGATCCCGTGCTCCAGGCAGTACAGTTCCCAGCATGCATTGCCAATCTGGACCCCCGCCTGACCCACATGGACTGAGATGCACTCACGCTGTGTGAGGAGGAGGGGGGGGGTGGCAGAGAAAGTATCAGAGGGAGAGGGAGAGAGAGAGAGAGGGGGAGAAAGAGGAGGACAAGGAAATAGGTAACGAGAGAGAAGGGAGAAAGGCAGAGGAAAAGTGGGACAGAGAGTAAAAGAGAGGGAAATTGGGGTAGTTAAGTTATTCAGGGAGAGATAGAGAGAGAGAGAGAGAGAGAGAGAGAGAGAGAGAGAGAGAGAGAGAAAGAGAAAAAGGAGTAGTCCATGAAAGGGGGTGAAGAGAGAGAGTTTATGAAATATGGCAGAAGTAAGGTCATAGGAGAATATAAGGTAAATCAGTGTAATGAATTCAGACGATGAATTCCATTTATCTGTGCCTCTGGATGATGCAGTTTATACATAAGTTATGACCGCCCAAATGCAGGTCATGACTGCTCATATGCCAGTTATAACTGCTGTAGTCATGAAAAAATGTTTTTAAAGGGCAACAGAAATTTGTCCACAGACATGGAAAACTAAATTAGGAAGTAAATAATAACCAACAGCTGTGTACTGAAACAGCTTGTTTTAAACCACAGTAACCAACTGAAATACTTAACTTGCCTAAGTTAACATACATGACTTAAAATACAGTGATAGAGTCTTACCATTTTCACTTATTTCTCCTGGCCGACGTGAAGAGATCAGCAAAGAAATGTTGTGTTTGAGTCTCCCAGGGAATCCCAGCTGAATATATACCCCCAACGGCAGCCGTGGAGACTGGGTTTGTTTTGTTGTTGGAAACCAACGGGTTAAGTCCGCTTGGTGAAAGCACAGTTGCTCATGAGATTAGAGACCACAGTGTGTACTCGGCAGGTTTATCACAGTCCAGTGCCTTCTTACTTATTGACTGCTCTCTATAGTTTCCCTGCCTCTCTCCCACCCTCACACACACATGCACACACACGCACGCACACAGACACACACACAGACACACACACACACACACACCAGTAATGTTTAACTCAAACACGAAATTCCTTTTTGAAAACCTGTAACTTACAAGAGCATTCCGTTGAAATGGTAAATGCTCAAACAGCAAAATGACTGGACAACATACAGTAACTGACTATTTGAAGGACAGCTTTGAAAAACTGTGCTTGGATTGGACGTAGACTGCTGTCCAAGTGACCCCCAATTCAAATTAGTGGATTTCCTTGTCACCCCTGCATACACAAACACCTTATTATATGCCCCCCCCCCCCCCCCAAACACACACATACACCACACACACACACCTTGTTGTCTTTAGAGGATATGACCCCCCAAAACCGTGATTGATGGCTTCCTGTGGTGACAAGAGGACTATTGAAAGCAGTTGGGAGTCATGGAAACACACCCCTCCCCCACCAAGCCTTTGCACCTAGTGGGTCAACACAGTGGGACTGAACACACACATGTATAGGTGTCTGCATATGTGTGTGTGTGTGTGTGTGTGTGTGTGTGTGTGTGAGAGAGAGAGAGAGATGCAACATGTGGTCCTTCTGTGATGTGTTCACACACAGTTTATTACATGTGCAAACAGCACTACTTGTCATGGTAGCAGTCCAGTCCTGACTACTGAGACTTCACACATACACATACGCACACACACGCACGCACGCAAACACGGACACACACACACACACACGCACACACACATAGTCAGTAACTAAACTACAACAGCAGCTTTTTCTTTTGTTCCCAGCTTTGTTCCCAACTTAAAGCTTTTCCAAAGAGAGAGAGAGAGAGAGAGAGAGAGAGAGAGAGTGTGTGTGTGTGTGTGTTTGTGTGTGTCTTTCAGCTTTCCTCTAGTTTGTATCAGTGTCTCTAGTGGCTTTTCTTCATTGTGTGTGTAAGTGTGTGTGTGTGTGCTGCAGCTGTCCCCTGAGTGTGTGTGGGCGCTGCAGGTTGGTGCTTAGGCGATGGAGCAGTACTCGTGTGCACTGAGACAAACACTACATAGAATGCTAAGGCGTTTCCAAGGCAACCAAATGCAAATAACACTTGATGACTCACCTTTTGAACACAAAAGAGGTGGGGGAGAGTGGGCAGCAGGGAGGGAAGGGGGGCGGCATCACAGGTAGGTGTGTGTGTGTGTGTGTGTGTGTGTGTAAGGCAGAGATTGTGGGACAAAAAGGGATTGTAATATGTCTACCTGTTCCCAGTAGAATCTTTTCTGACTCCTAGTGGAAGGACGAAAACCATGCAGCCATGTCTTCACTAAACACACACACACACACACACACACACACACACACACACACACACACACACACACACACACACACACACATACACACACACAGTTTCACCCTAAATTGCATACAATGTCTCAAACAGTCTGCTTTAACAATTGTTTTTTTTTTTTCTTGCACACACACACACACACACACACACACACACACACACACACACACACACACACACACACACACACACACACACAGTTGTAACATTCTACAAAAGAATGATTACAATCAATAGACCGCCATATCCTTCATAACTCTAGGCTCTCCCTCTGCCAACATTGTAGTTACATTTGGTCATGGCACCTGTTTCAGGGTCAAGTTTTGTAAAGGCCACAGAGTCGGAGAGAGATACCATTGCAATGCGTGAAATGCCACAGAAGGTCACTGTGTGACAGTCTGACAGCTTTATCTACTGAGGGAGAAAGAGGACAAATGGGTGATAAGAACGACACACTGTTTTTTTTTTTCATTAGATCCATATTTTAATATCTTCCACTGAAGCTTTCACACACATACTGTAGGATGATGGAGAGAGAGCAGTTTTACAGTTATAACATGTGAGAACAAGATAGTCTCTTTCTCTCTTTAATGCAACAGGTTAAAATGCCCACATTCCTATAACAGTCCGTTTAAAAGTTTTTCAGTTTCCTGTCAAACTGATTCAGGACCCATATTCCACACCCACCTTATAACTGGTATGACAAAAGATCACAGTAATGCAGTGAGAGTATGAGCTAGCTTTATTTTGTTTACAGTTGATCCAGGTCATTCACACATAGACAGAGCCTCCAAACCAAAGAGGGACAAATGGCTCTCTTGAGTTGTAAACTTTGGGTTTTTCATTTGCCCATAAATATGTCAACGGGGTTACAGTGCTTGGGCAAACTAAACCAAAACAAAACCAGAAACAGACCGGCATAGGACAATGCTTGGCAGACTGTATAAACAAGGTGAACTGACAGAATAGCTTAAAATACCATCCTAAAACAGCCTTAGCCTTTAAACCAGTGAACATTATCACACACACCATTCTGTGTGAGTGCAGTCACGCTGGGGGTGGCTGAAAGAGTGAGACTATATGACAGACTATGACAGACCTCAGGAGATATGAGTCACAACCCTGCCACTGGGACTCTGGGCCTCACAGCTGACACAAAATGGCCACCAGTGAGCTTGTGTGCTTTGGTGCAGCCTTAGTAGCATATGCAAAATGGCTGCCATCCAGCCTGTGTGTTTTAATATGTAGTCTTATCAGCTGATAAAAGTGGTTACTATTGAGCTTGGGCGTTTTGTTTGCTAGTCTGAGTAGTTTACATAAAGTGACTGTCATAGAAACAGGTGCATTAAAGTACTATCGGAAAGGCTAAAATGGCTGCCATAATGCAAACAAACACTGCATGTAAAACCTTAATGTAAGCATACTGATTTACACCTTATTCACTTGCCATAAGTGTTACTGTTAAGATGGGAGACACCATTCATGATGCTGCATTCAGTAATCTCAGACATGTTGAAAGCTGCTTCATCCTTAGTTCTTTATGTGATGTGTTCACTTTATTCCCCTTCTACAGGCAAAGATGATGACAAAAGTCAAACTGTAGCACTTAAAAAAAAATAGGGAAACAGATATCAATGTGTAATATTCTAGACTCAACTGTCAGTTATTATTCAACAAAAAAACAAAAACAGTCCCAGTCCTACCCTTTATTTCCTTACAAAGGAAATTATGTAAGGCAACTTCCTGCTCATACACAAGAGTGTTAACATTGGCCACTGCCCCAGCAGGTACAGAGACAAACTACCCTTGAAATTGGACACATTGTTCCTTTTGGTGGTGGGCTAATTCTGCCATGGTTACATGCTCTAAACAAATGTGATTGCTGTGACACTGACACCCTTACTGCAACATTCTTGCTGACTCAAGTGACCCAACAATCTCTGGCTCCCGGGGAGGGGGCCGTTAACAAGATTGAATTAGGCCAACTCAGCTCAGTATGTACAGGACACATGTACAGAAAGTGGACTGCACTAAAGCCTAAAATGAATTAGTTTAGAGCAGGAAATGGACTGCATTTGACAGAGAAGTGTATTGGTCTGGGCCAGAAAATGGGTTGTATTGGAGCAGGAAGTGAATTGGTTTTAGAGCAGAAAAAAGTTGACTGTGTTGTTGTACACCCTCTTAAGGTAAACTCTGTTCCTGGATCAGTGTGTGATATATATAGGCAGTTTATCGGAGGGACACTCTCTGATTGCGAGTAAGGTCATTCCAGTTCTCATAAAGGTTTTAGGGATTCATTATAAACTAGAGTACTAAAAATTACTACAAA
Organism: Setipinna tenuifilis; assembly: GCA_030347295.1. Taxonomy (NCBI): domain Eukaryota; kingdom Metazoa; phylum Chordata; class Actinopteri; order Clupeiformes; family Engraulidae; genus Setipinna; species Setipinna tenuifilis. The sequence goes on along the minus strand of CM059275.1, from coordinate 8,686,691 downwards.
ATAACCATGCAACAGTTGCAAGGCTTTAACACCATTTTACCAAGCAATTCATCAACATTTCATTTAACATTTCCCCACCCCAAAATATTTCCCTTTTATTTTTTTGTTTTTCATCAAGTCTCCTTGCAACTTTTTCTCAGGACCAAAACAAACAAAACAAAACCAGGAACTCGTAAATCAAGGTGACCTTGAAGCTGTGTAAAGGTCAAAGGTCACCCAGTGTCCAGAGGTTCCACACAGGTGCTCAGTCATACCTGAGATGTTTGTAGGGAGCTGTGTGCTCAGCCACTCAACCTTTGACCCCTGGCTCTGACTCATTAGGTGAAAGGTCACGGAGTGGGAGCAGATATTGATGTCTTCACCACTGTAATTTTTGCATCAACATACATCAGTGCTCTGTTGCAGATTAACATATTGACAAATGTAGGTACAATGATATTTAGTCAGTGTCACACACCTGGGGTACCACAACTGACTGTTTCCCCAGCCCTTTACAGACACACACAAACACATACACAAGCGTAACAAACACCTGACGAAGACCGTGAGAGGTCGAAACGTTGTGTTCAATAAATTTCGGTGAGCAGTAACAGTGTGCGGATTCTTTTACACTTTCTACACAAACACGTACACACACACACACACACACACACACACACACACACACACACACACACACACACACACACATACACTCCCATGAAAGCATGTTTACTGCTGAGAAGAGCAGAGTTTGGGGGTCAGAGCCAGGGAAGGTGAGAATAAGACACACAGCCTACAGTTAGACTAGAGATACAGTAGAGTTACAGTACAGCCAGAGGGGAATTGGAGTAGAGTTACCATAGAATTGGAGTAGCCCTTTGTAACAGACATTCCCATGAAGAGAAACCATGTCAGTGAATAAAAGAGTGAGAGATAGAGAGACAAAGAGATACAATGAGCGAAGAGAGGAGAGAATGATGTGTAAAAGAGATGTGTGAGAGATAAGTGTGTGTGTGTGTGTGTGTGTGTGTGTGTGTGTGTGTGTGTGTGTGTCTGTGTGTGTGTGTGTGTGTGTGTGTGTGTGCGTGTGTGTGTGTGTGTGTGTGTTTGTTTGGGTGGAGGCCAGCTCAGCACCGCTGGGTGAAGTTCTCAGGGAAGACGCCTCTAGCGGAGAGGTTCTTGTTGGCCAGCCAGTGGGACTCCTTAACGCCCAGCAGCCAGCCCTCGTCCTGTCAGGACACACACACACACACACACACACACACACACACACACACAAAACAGAGTTAGTGAGTTTGTAATGCTGCGTAAGTATATACAGTATTGTAGGCTTACTTTTAGACTTTAGACTAGATGGTATAACCAAGGTGTGTGTGTGTGTGTGTGTGTGTGTGTGTGTAATACATACCTGTTCATCAGGGTTGTCAAAGGCCACCACAAGGACAATATCCCCAGATTTCATTTCAAGCTCATCACCATCTGTGGCAGCATAGTCATGCAAGGCCTTCACCTGAGAACACACACACACACACACAAACACACACACCATGAAGTCATTACTATTTACTAGCTATGGAGAGACAAACAAAGCTTTTTTGTCTTCTAAACAGTCATTGTGTATATTTGTTTTAAATGCTTGGGCACGCACGCACACACACACATACATGCACATGCACACACACACACACACACACACACACACACACACACACACACACACACACACACACACACACACACACACACACACACACAGATACCTTGTACAGAACGCCAGGTGGTAAATCTCCAGTGTCTGATGATCCATTGGCTACAGCATTCTGCAGAGAAGGACACACAGGTGATAAAGGCAGATGAGCATGAGTCATCTAAAGCTACAGGAGAGGGTCTGAGGAGAATAACTTACTGACTCTGCTCCAGGAGCATCAAGCTACAAGGGAGAGGAAGAAATTTTACATACAGAAACCCATGCAAATACTGCACACACACACACACAGGCACAGACACAGATCAAACATACAGCCTTCAAACATACACATATATTCAATCACACTAGTACTTATCAGACACAGACATCTTCACAATATTGTACACACACTGACTGGGCCTTACAAAACTACAGCTCCCATGATGCACCTGTGTATTTGCCATCTTGTGACCATGATGACCTAAGCGCAAGTGTTTCAGCTAGAGATTGGAGCTCTCACTGACAGATACTAAACTCATCGCTACGGCATTCACAAGTCTCTTCACTTTCCTTCATACCACATAAGACGAGGACAAACATGAACACATGTACACACACCAATCTCGATAACTTCATCACACCTTCACCTACCTGATCGGTCATCACATTTATCTACACATACATACTGTACATACAAACACACAGGCACACACATACCAGTCAGACCATAGCTCCACAACCTCATGTAACACATCTACACACCAGACATGGGGACTCGAGTCATAATGACTTGGACTCGAGTCGACTCGAGTCGCATTTTTTTTTACTTGTGACTTGACTTGACAAAAAATAAAATACTTGAGACTTGACTCGGACTTGGAAGTTAAAGACTCGGGACTCGACTTGACTTGAGACACCATGACTCGAATGACTTGAGTATTATTCACATACTGTTTTTAGTTTGAACATTAAATGTATACATTATTTTTAAAAAAATAATATCGATACGCATTAAGAGGGCGGGCTGAAAATAGCGTTGTCATGACTGGATCACTACACTGTCAGTCATGCCCTCTCCACGTGAGCTACCATACGACCATACACCTTGCCACAAGTGCCCAACATGTCAGCCGTACCCAGGGTAATTGCCTTTGGCTACAAAGAGTACTGCCAGGAAAACAAACGACGGACAGCAGTGTGCAAGACATGCAACGCCAAGATAACCGACAGCCAAATGACCACGTCCAATTTCGTCCGTCATTTGAAGAGCCATTCTGCCCAGTAAGTGCAATTTGTTATCTGGTTTGTTGGTAGTTAGCTAATGTTGATATGAGAGTGAGGCGTGGGGGAATTTAGCCGCTGTCTTGGGTAAAGTGGTCCCTCTCACAATGAACACCTTTTTTATCTGTAATAATGCAATAATTGTGGCTCATTTTTAGCAAACTGGACGGGACCGTAGCATACAATAGGGTCTGCAGATGGTCTGTTCAGAATATGAAATGACACGCAACGATAATAATAGCTTCAAAATATAGCAATTGTTAGATGAATGACAGATCAAACTAGCACTTCTTAGAGAGGTTTTGGGACAGTATACGTGCTAATTACGAAATGAACAACAGCAATCTTAGTTGTGCCTTTTTATGTTATAACCTCTTGTCACCGTGGTAATGATACGGATTGGCTATAGGCTTGCCAGAAGTTCTCATCATGTAGAAATAGGGCTAATTAATTAAAAACAACACAACGATTTTTTTTATCTATGCAAGTGTATTTTTGTGAAATATCAACATCTCAACAATCTTAGCATAGCCAGCCAGCATGTACACTTCTGTTGGCGAACTTACAAATCAGCTCGTGTTAAGTCCGCATGTCACCTTATGTAGCAAGCAGCCTAACGTTAGGCACCGAAATCAGCACAAAAATGCACCTTGCAAAACACATCTCTTGCATAATTAAATAAGGAAAATTTTAAATAAAATTTTTAGAGCTGATTTTACAAGCAAACTGAGCTGTGGAATGATAAACGAGGAAGTTAGCTTTCTAACAATCATGGGCTTTCACACTTGCCCTTTTTTGTCTTTGTTTTTATTAGATCTGATTCTACGTGAGGTGCATCCTGACACAACATCCCAGAGTCCTGGATTCCAAGAACTTGACAATGAAAACCAGCAGGAAGAGAGCACTGGCTTATTCTCAGAGTACAGAAAACGCTGCAAGCGGGACACAACGACCAACCCAGAGACACAACTAAATAACTATTTGGGTCTTTGTTGTGGGCAGGCTTGTCTGTCTTTCTGGGATGCAAACAGGGGTATCCTCCCTGCACTTTTTCCTGTTGCAGTGAGAGCTTTTTCAGTGCCAGCCTCAAGTGCCCCTGTTGAGAGAGTCTTCAGTCATGGTGGGATCATCATGAGGCCACATCGTGCTCGGCTTGCAGATAAGACTCTCTCCAATCTCATATTTTGCAAGTGCAATACCTTGTAAAAAGATAATGTCTTGTGTGTGTGAGTGACTGAGTGTGTGAGTGAGTGTTTGTGTGTGTGTGTGAGTGAGTGTTTGTGTGTGTGTGTGTGTGAGTGACTGAGTGTGTGTGAGTGAATGAGAGAAAGAGGGAGAGTGTGTGTGTGTGTGAGTGAGAGAGAGAGAGTGTGTGTGTGTGTGAGAGAGAGAGTGTGTGTGTGAGGGAGAGTGAGTAGGTGTGTGTGAGTAGATATGCAACAGTTCAATAAATATAAGACTTGTTAACTCAGTGTACAAATTTTAAATAATGTGTGGTTCTGTTAATAAATAATTTGAATTACTGTTAATTACTGTTGTGTTTGATTCCATGATGTATTTTTACTGAACATGAGTATTTACATGTTATGCAAATTGAAATTATTATATATTTTAACAGGTTGGGCATATTTTCCAGTAATGCTTATTGACAGTTACTTACATTGTGTCTTTTCACTTTATTAAGATCAGATTCTGCAGGTAAAAATACAATAATAAGGTGACTTGACTTGGACTTGACTTGACAAAGCCTCTGACTTGACTTTACTTGACTTGACAAAGCCTCTGACTTGACTTGACTTGACTTGCCCAAGAAAAAAATACTTGGGACTTACTTGTGACTTGAAGGTTAAGACTTGAGACTTACTTGAGACTTGCACATGTGTGACTTGGTCCCATCTCTGCTACACACACATACACACACACAGACTACAGACTACACATTACAACCCATCAACGCCACCATCTCCAAAACAGCATCACCATCTCCTGGCCAGACCATGCCTAGACACTCCTGACCAGTCCAAACCTACACACCTCTACTTTGATGATAAAACAAATGGCCGGATTAAAAAAAAGAGTAAGAACCTGTTAATCAATCAACTAGCCACGCCTACAAAAACTAGTGCCACTCCTACAGCCTCTTCGGCTCCTGTCACTTCCTTACACTTGAAGGCTCCTCCCCTTCCCTCTGTGGTGGCTCAGACTCCGCCCACCCAGCCTGGCCTGCTGCATCGCCCCACTCTGATTGGCCACCGGTCCCGTCTGCTCCTCCCTCGTCCCGGCCTTCCTGGGCCTCGTCCTCGGCCCCCTCATTGCCCCAGCTGCCCTGCTGAGCTGTCGAGGTGTCGTCCTCCCAGCCTGGCTGCCCTTCGCCAGTCGAGTCGTCCCAGGTCTGCTGGTCGTATGCCTGACCCTCTGCAGGCTGGTCCCATGTCTGCTGCTGGTCGTAGCCTTGACCCTCCTGAGGCTCATCCCATGTCTGCTGCTCCTGGGAGTAGCCCTGGGCTGCATCATCGTCCCAGCTGGGCTGCTGCTGGTAGCTCTGGTCATAGCCGGCCTGCTGGGTGTCCTCATCCTCGTCATCCCACTGCTGGGGCTCTGTGGCGGGGGGCTGCTCGGGCTGGAGGAGGGGGGTGGGTTGGAGCAGTGGGTGGGTAGGTGGGTGGTGGCAGGTGTGGTTCGTTACGTTGGAAGTAGGGGAAGTAGGGGAGTGATAGGTAGAGCGGGGCAGGAGGCCGAGGTCGAAAGGGAGGGAACCGATTGGGAGGATGACGGGAGGCAGGAGTTGAAGTGAAGGGAGGTTTGGGGCCAAAAGATCAGATTGTGAGAAAAAAAATTCCCAAACTGCTGATTCCTGTAAGATTATTCCATAGTTTCTTTAACTGAATATTGGTATTTGATTCTGAATAAGAATGTTGTTGTCTGTTTCTGAAATGTGATGTTGGTGTCTCCATGGCCAAAATCTTTGGGATTTCCAGCCCTACTACTCCCAGCTGAACAATCATACACTTTACCAGTTTTTGTGCGTCCCATCACACACACATACCAAAACACATAATCAAGCACACTACCACCTAAATGCACACACAGACCTGATACTCAAATATTAAGACAGAATAACCAACCTCCACATCACGTGCACACACACACACACACACACACACACACACACACACACACACACACACACACACACACACACACACACACACACACACACAGAACCTGGTAGATTAAACCCACCAGTCAGTCTCAGTTGTCACACACTAAGTCTGGGGATTACTTTCAGGGAAAACATCCTCTATAATATAACATCCTTCTCAAGACTGATAAAGGCTTTAATTGAACAGAGTTTGAGAAGTGATAATGCTCTTAGCATCGACACACTCACACTCACACACACACACACACACGCACAAACAAACAGGGCACGTCCACAGTCAACACAGAGTCAGCAGACAGTGTGCTGGATATGTGTAGATGAGTAAGGTGAGAGTAGGTGTGTGCGTTAGAACCTGTGGCTGGCTGGTAAAAGAAGATTGCCACACCACAACATTAGTCAACAGCCATTCTGACCAGTGCACACTCAATGCAGAACAGGCGTCCACACATGCAGCGAACAGATGTCATTTGGTCTGTACATTGCTGTCTTTGTCTTTTAAACCTTGTCTCATTGTTTTAGAGCACATTCAAGTGTCATTTTGTCATCAAGTTGTCCCTTGTCTGCATTGATTGTATTTGTCATGTTGGACAGCAGAAAAGCAATCTTCACAATGGTCATGTTTCTTTGATAGTTGTAATATAAAACGGCATTTACTTTTGTTTAAAAGTGGCTTTTCTGAGTGCAAAATGGCACAGAGACCTTCAGTCGCTGGAGAGCCATAATGACCCCCAAAGCAGAAGTGCCCTGAGGGGAACAGGAAAGTGAGTCAGAAGGAAACAGGAAGTCCTTACCTCCCACGAATCCCAAGATGGTGCCTTTCGTGAGGCATGGAAAAAGAGGAAGTGAAGTGAGTGATATGAAACAAGTATTTAGTAAGTAAGGAATAATTGACATCGTGGGAGAGGGGGTGGGGGTTACGATAGATGGGGATTCCAGACACAGGGCTGTAAAGCTTATTCAGCAGTTTGGAGTTTCAACATTCAGTTACATTCATGAGTTTGGAATCATTTGTTTCTGTGGACATTGGCAAAGCCATTTGAAAATATGTTGATATTTTGTACAAGTTTTGAGCCAAGGGCTGAGCCATGTGTTTTTGTGATTTCTTTATCTGTGCTAGGTGTGTCAAATCACCACAGTAACATAAGGTCCATGGTCTACTTCTGTAAACATGGACATGCAGTGATACAACCACTGATGTTAGCAACCATATGCTTGAGGTATACTCAATTTCCCTGGTATTTCTGACATGTGGATGGAAGGATCAGCTTCAAGCTGGCATACTATGGCCTGTAACTTGACTTGAAAGTCCATGTAATACTATTAAACATTCATAGTAGAATGCTTTACACACTTTATAGGTTTTTGTGTAGGTTAAACAAATGCCTGCTAAAACCATATTATTTTGGCAGATATTGATTTTTACCACTGGGTGCAAATCAACAGGCAGCTTTTTCTACTCTGCTGAATTTGTTGCACTCTGTATTGACTTTGCTGTAGCCTGTCTCGCTCTGGGCTGGCTGGTTTTAAAACTTTCTGGCTTGAAAACTTTCTTAAGCCAGCTCCGTACTGAGAGTTTTGTGTCTGCAAGGAATTGAGGAAGCTCTTGTTTGTGCACACAAGGTCAAAGGTCAAATTTGAAGCCATGGCAACTAGAACAGGAATCACACTGGTCCAGAGAAACAGATACTCATGAATGCTAGAGAACGTGTGTGCGTGTTACCCAACACCATGTCTTCCGTTCTAAAATCCCTTGCTGTGTTCCATGATGTTTGTGTTGGACACACAACAATCTGTCTTACTGTGTTACTAACACGTTCAAACAGTGTGCACTCATGCAATGCAAGCGCGCAGAGAAGCAGAGTTGGTGCCTCAGCCAAATCACCACATCAGAAATTACACATGCACTTGAAGCCCACACACACACACACACACACAAATGCTCAGAGGTCATGTGTATGGGTCATGCACCAACACCCAAAAGTTGCGAGTGACCCCTGACTTCTGACCTTTGACCTCTCTGAGACACGCACCTGAAAGGATATGGGTGTAGCCATGGCCTGCATGGCATCCAGGTCCAAATCTAGCAGACTAGCCAGTGCTGAGCCCTTATACTGATGCATGTATTTATACATACACACACACACACACACACACACACACACACACACACGCACATGCTCGTGCGCGCACACACACACAAACCACAACAAGGACAGCATATTTACTGGGAAGGTTAGTAGTAAGTGAAAGTAGTGGCCTAACTGCTTTACATATATAATCTAGTATGATTATGCCTTGTGGAAAGAAAAGGAGAAGAGAAGAGAACATAAGAGAAGATAAGAGAAGAGATAAGCACAGTGACATAGGGAGGGACAGACAGAGGCTGGTATATTTGCTATAACAAGAGAAGCAACGGAGTGCTGTATATGTGTAGTATGATGTATACCATGTATTCACAGGGTACAGCATGACACACACATCCCTAATGGTATCAAGCACCATACATGTTGTATATTGCATCAAAATGTAGTATAAAGTACCAAAGTATAAAGTGTAAAACACCAAAACAAGAAAGGGAACAGAAGCAAGCAGAGGAATATAAGCAAGGAGAAGGGGAATAGCAAGAGTAAGAAAATATAAGCAAAGATGATAGATATTCACCATCTTTAATAGAAGTGTAGACATAACACCACAGAGCCAGAGAGAGGACTCTGGCAACAAGAGTGAGCACACAAGTCTTTAGTGCTTAGCAGTGCCCCTAGTGGTCATCTGTGTAACCACAAGGCGCCACTGTATGACTAAAGGTGTATAGACAGACAGCAGGAAGCACTGCCCGGGGCTGAAGGAAGGTAGGTGAGGTGGAGGACAAGGGAGGGGGTTCTTCAAGAGATCAACTGAGGATGATGATGATAGACAGAGTACAGTCAGGTGCAGGGGATGAAGAGAAACTGGAGTTCCGAGGGCAGTGAGGAAGAGGAAGGGGACACCAGAGTTGACGGGAGAGATGTAGAAGCCTGAGGAGCTATCTGACCTGTGTAGAGGCCGAGACATCATGTGACGCCGTTGTCATAGGGACAGTGATGTCGTCCCCGAACAGATTGATGCCGTCGTCCTGAAGCCCCTCTCTCGACGGCGACGGTCTGGGGGGGCGGGGCACAGGCGGGCCCGGCGGTCTCGACTAAGGATCCACACACACACACACACACACACACACATGCAATGACACAACACTGACGTGCAGGCAAACACTAGTAGTCAGGAATACATGCATGGGTCAATCACAGTGGTAACACCAGCCTATGCCACTCTTAACATATTGCCTCTAAAGGTGTATATATGTATGCACATGCGATGGCAGTGTGTGTGTGTGTGTGTGTGTGTGTGTGTGTGTGTGTGTGAGTGTGAGTGTGAGTGTGTGTGTGAGTGTGTGTGTGTGGTGTGTTAAAGACGGATGTTGAGTTTAATGAGTGCAAGTGGCACATAACATATACAGTTCAATACAGTACAGTACGGTCAGAACACTATTTACATACAAACACACACACTCATACACACAGACCACACACACACACACACACACACACTCTGTCAGTACCTTAGACGGTGATTTGGGAATTGAGCCGGATTCTGCGCTGTGGTTGGCAGCCTCCTCACTGTGGAGACACAAGACACACTCAGGAATCGAAACCCAAATCCAGACACACACACATACACACACACCCACACCCACACTCAAATACAGGGGTGAGCATATGCGCATGCAGTACACAGAATGTCCAGCAGGGTGCAGCAGATTACTGTTGACAGCAAGGATTCTTCTGAGGAAGAACAGGGATTAGTGTAGCATTAACCTTCATTAGCCTCAGCACATAACAGTTAGTCAGATCCCAGCATGTTTACTTCTGTGCATGCAAGAGTAAAAGGATTATTTGTGGTTTAGTTTACATGTAAGCATGAACACACACACACAGACACACACACACACACACACACACACAGTTTTAGAAACACTGTTACCTCTTTGCTGGAGTTTTTGTCTTTGAATCATTTCTGTGGGAAGTTGGAAATGGGCTTAGGCTATCACAGACTCATAGTGTACACACATACACCAAACGCGCGCACACACACATGCCCGCATGTGTGGCAGACATACACACTCACACTCACACACACACACACACACACACACACACACACACACCTTCAATCCCCTCTTATTCACGTAAAAGTGGTGAGATATGATGATGATATGACAATATTGCTAAAGTTTGAGTACAGCTACTCAATGTAGATAAGTAGATTAATGGCCTCACAGATGGTGGAGTGGTGAATATATGTGAAGTTAGGCCCTCTATGTCTGGACAACAGTTGCATTTGGATTTGTGCTGCCAGTTTACATCAAATTATCTTTTTTAACAGTTAAGATCCTAAATTCTCTGCTATCAAAAAAAGCAGAAGAGATTCTCGATTAGTAGATTTTGCTTTGCGGTTATCATTAACTGTTAACATACCCAGGTAAGTGATTGACCCTGCTTCCTGGAACACCCCCCCTTGTCCCATTAACCCAATAATGACCCTGTGGGCATTGCCAAGATGGCTGCCAAGTGGCATGACTTCCTATCAGCCTAACAGGGTCTACAAACACAAACACACACACACACACACACACACACACACACACACACACACACACACACACACACACACACAAACTCATACAACACTCACTTGATGTGTCGCTGGTCTTCCAGTTTCCCCATGACATCATTCAGGTTGTGACTTAGCTGGAAGAAACAGAAATAAAACACTTATTAATACATAATCATCATTTTTATGGACATTCTCCTCAAGGTACAGAAGTCTCTGCATTATGTGTGTGTGTGTGTGTGTGTGTACGTGCGTGTGTGCAAATGTCTGTGTGTGTTGGTGTGTGTGTGTGTGTGGTGTTTGTATCGGTATGTCTGTGCATGTGTCTGTGTGTGTGTGTTGAGTGTGTGCATGTGTGTGCATGTGTGTGTTTGTGTGCATGTGTATGTGTATGTGTCTGTGTTGAGAGTCTAGGGGTGAAAGGAGTTGTTGTTGTCTCCATACCTTTCCCATCTCGTTGTGAAACTTCTCAGTTACCCCCGCCAAGCTCTGGAATGTGGTAACATACAAGCCAACACGACTTCAGAGAGAAAGAGAGGGAAGGAGGGAGGGACAGAAAGGAGGGAAACAGATGGACAGAGGGAAAGAAAGAGAAGAAGAAGGTGGAGGGGAGAGTGTCAGAGTAAAAAAAGGAGAGGATAAGGGAAGATAAGGGAAGATACGGGAAGATAAAGGAAGAAAAACAGAGAGAGGATGTGAAAGAAGGGGGGCAGAGGAAGGACAGAGAGGGAGAAAGAAACAGAGAAGGAAAGAGAGAGGGGAAAATGAGAGAAAAAGAGGGAGAGAGAAATGGAAGGAGAGAGGAGGTTAGATTGATGTGCTTAGGTTATGCAGGTTGTGCTCCTCATTGTGCTGCTATTGTCTCTGTGTGTTCCTGTATATCAGGGGTGTCAAACTCAATTACACCAGGGGCCAAAACTCAAAGCACAATTTAGTTTGAGGGCCGAAAAGGTAAACATTTATGTAACACACGAAAAGTAAATATAGGTATAAAAGCAGACAGGAATATAATTTCACAATAAATAAACATTATAGCCTACAACTTAAATTAGGCTTACTTTGCTCTCTGCTATCTTGTCGAAATAAAAAAGTTACAACTATGAACATCAACAAATGAAACACAAATTGTGCTTTTGTGTGGACATTCGCATGTGCGCTGCATTATGGGAATTGTAGTTTGTGTGTAATCAGTTTCATATTGCTGGGCCATTAATATTATTAATATAAAATGATTTCGCGGGCCGGATATAATTGTATAAAGGGCCGTATGTGGCCCGCGGGCCTTGAGTTTTACACCTATGCTGTATATCATGTTGCTGCTTCACTAAAAATCAATGGGGCCAGTACTGGTTCATCAATGCCATAGAAGAACCTTCACTTTCCATGGGACTATCTAGAGATGATTAAAGAACCATTTAAGCACCATTATTTATTAGCGAGAAAGATCCTTCACATTGGAAATGGTTTTTCAGAGCCTCTGATAATAATGGGCTATGTTATATCATATCGGCAACAAATGGTTCTTTAATGAGCTGTTGCCTCAACCGCTTCTTTGAAGCACTGAAAAAGGTTCTTCTACGGTACCACTCTGAAGAATCATAACTTTTTAGAACATACATTTTAATTTCACAGCTTGGGATAAATACAGTTTGTGTGTCTATTATTACTGCAGATGAGACCTAACGTGGGGAGGTGGACGGGAGGACGAGAGGAGAGGAGAGGCTCACCTGTCCCATAATGTAGGAAGCTCATCCTGCAGCTCAGTATTGATCTCCTCAAACACCTTCTGAGCACGTCCCAACTCCTCCTCTGCCTACAAACACACACATATGTACACACACATATGTACACACACACACACACACACACACACACACACACACCGACACACAGGTACCCACACACACACACACAAAATTGCCATGATTCCACAGTACACTCAAAATTAGATATTAAAGCACTAAATTAAAATAAACTGATATGAAAACTAAAGCTGCAGGGATCTCATTCTATGGTCAATGTGGACTATGGGGTTCTACTACAGTATTCAAGCCACAGACATAAAACCTACACATGCACATTTAAACATACGCACATCCAGACAAAATAAACAACTTTGACGCTAAAAATACACACATCCACATAAAATAAAGATACACACCTACACACACACTAAATATACACACATCCACACAAAATAAAGATACACACCTACGCACACAGTCAGAAGGTCAGGGTGTGACATGCAACTAGACAGACAGCTTAATGCAGCTTAGAGTTAGCAAAGCAGATACAGCGACAGGTGAGAGCAACAGGTGTGCTGTTAGAGGAGTTTGACTGACAGGTGAAGGGGCCTATAGCATTAGGTTAGGAGCTTGATTGACAGGAAAGGGGGGCTATAGGGTTAGATGAGGAGCTTGATTGACAGGTAAGGGGCCCTATAGGGTTAGGGGAAGAGCACACGGCACAGGTGAGTCACCTGGTTGCGACTGAGGTTAGTTTGGGCGACCTGATGGGCAGCAATCATCCCCTGAGCCCAGCCAGGGGCCGCCTTCTCCAGGATTGTCACCGGCTACACACACACACACACACACACACACACATTCACACACACACACATGCAGAAAGAGAGGGGGAGAGAGAGGAAGAGAGAGAAAAAGAAGGGGTGGATATAGGAGAGAGAAATGAAAAGAAGTAAAGATAGAGAAAGGAAAAGAAGAGAGAAAGTAAGGAGGAAAGGAGGTAGTGGGGAGAAAATGAACGAGAAATTAAGGTAAGAAAGAATGAACAAAGAACGGATAGGGGGCAGGGGAAAGGCAAAGCAGAGACATAAGCAAGAGAGGGAGAGAAGAAAGGAGGATGAGAGAAAGAGAGCGAGAGAAAGAGTACAGAGCAGGATGTCTCACTGTTATGCCAAATGCTTCAATGTGTAAGCAATTAGGCTTCTCAGAAACATACATCATTACGCACATGCACACACACACACACACACACACAAACACACACACACACCCATGCACACACACACACGCACACACACACACACACACCTTGCACACACACACACACACACACACACACACATACCCACGCACACACACCTACATGCGCGCACACACACACACACACACACACACACACACACACACACACATACACACAAACTGTATTCCTGTTTCCTATTTGTACAATGGACATGCTTTGTTAGTTTTTTGTTTATGCTTTAACCAAGACATGCACCAACAAAGGCAAACACACACACACACACACACATATGCTTTCTCATACACACACACATGAACCTTTTCCACCATGGGGGACGTTACCTTGGCGATCTTCACTTCATCCTTCTTCTTGCCCTTCTGGATGGAGGCCATGTGGTGTCTGGCGCTGTCAAAATCCACCAACTTCCTGTCACGCTTAGAAATGCGATTCTGCAGGGGGTTGCAGACACAAACACACACACACACACACACACACACACACACACACACCATAAACCTGATTAGCCTGAAGGCAGAGAGACTTCACTGGGAGCCTAATTAACCTTCTCGTGCTGTTGCAGGTAGATGTGCCACTGCCACACACACATACACACACCCACACACACATACACACACACACATACACACACCCACCTACAATGACAGAGCAGTGAGTAAGTGAACTACTGGATGTGAAGTAAAAGCAATACAAGTACACTACAGTCTGCCTGGTTGAGAGGGAGACACAGATAAACTACACGGTGTATTTCCTGATAACAAGATGGAGTTAGAACAGAACAGAACAGAATAGAATAGAATAAAATAGAATATGATGGAATAAAACTGAATAGAATATAAAATAATAGAATAGAATGGAGTGGAATAAAATAGAATAGAATACAATACATAGAATATAATAAAAAGGAATAGAATAAAACAGAATAGAATGAATAGAATCTGTATTCCCTCTAGAATTGTATTCTATTCTGTTTCTATGCAAACTGCAAACAGAATAGAACAAAACAGAATAGAATAGAATAGAATAGAATGAAATAGAATAGAATATAACATTAAACTGGGATAAAACAGAATAGAATACAATACAATACATAGAATAGAATAAAACAGAATAGAATTCCTATTTTATTCTATGCCAACAGAATAGGGCAGAATAGAATTGAATGGAAAAACAGAATAGAGTAGAATAGAATAGAATAAAACAGAATAGAATATAAATAAAACAGAATGAAATAAAAGAGAATAGAACGGAATAGAATTGTATTCTATTCTGTTTTATTCCTTCTAGAATTTTATTCTATTCTATTCTGTTTTATTCCATCCTATTTATTCTATGCAAACAGAATAGAGCCGAATAGAATTGAATGGAATAAAACACAATAGAATAGAATAGAATTTAATTCCAATTCAGAACAGAATAGAAGGGAATAAACAGAAGAGAATAGAACAGAACAGAATATAATAGAATAGGATCGAATAAGACAGAATAGAATAGATTAGAACAGAATGGAATGGAATAGACTAGAATAGAATGGAATAAATCAGAATACTATGGAATATAATAGTAGGGAATAAAATAGAATGGAATAAACAGAAGAGAATAGAACAGAATAGAATAGGTTGTAATAAAACAGAAGAGCATAGAATAGAATAGAATAAGACAGAATAGAATAGAATAGAATGGAAGAGAGTAGAATAGAATAGAATAGAATAAAAATGTATTAATCTCTTTGGAAAGTCTCTTCAGGGAAATTGGGACAGTGGGTGTAAGTGTAAACTTCAGTGTGTATATTTCAAATAAGAGGGTGCAATCACACCATGGTGTGTGTAAGTAACTATTACAAGTGAACTTCAGTCTGAAAGAAATGCAAGTAAACTACTGTGTGTCTGGTTGAAAGAAGGAGACGTACGGTAGGGAGATGTCCTGAGGGAGTGTACTCTCCCACGACAGAGTTTTTATTAGGCATTCCTCTACTATATGAGATCACCATAGCAACAGTGAGCCTAACCAAAGCAAACTCGGATCTGCAGCGATCCTGTCATTGACAGCAGCAGGTGTACAACTGGATCAGAATCGAATCTGGCCCATATCAGAGCCAAAACAGGACATGAGCAGCTCTTGTGGCAGCTTTTCACAGTTACAGCAAAACTATGTTTTTTTTTTTACTTTAAGTCAAAAAACTGCCCTACAAAGCCAAAGGGCAACAACTACACATTTTGCAAAACTGAGTTTAAACTGGAAATTGATTTTTATAACACCACTTTTGTCCTGTGACTAAATATCTTGCCTCCTCCTATGAAGAAAGTACATAAAAGCATCACCACTTTCATACCTACAGCATTTGACAGTATGACTTTCATCATGGCGGTGACTAAAAACTACGGCAAGGTATTAAACACCCTTTTTAATAAATGTGAATACTTACAAAGTTGTCAGTGCCTTGTTTTGAATGTTATACTAGCAAGTAAGTAACAGTGCTATCTTCAAGCTTTGACCATGGCTTTAGTACTAGCATTGCTAATACTTTTGACCAAAATGGTAAAAATAGTGAAGTTTGAAATGTAATAGGCTAGCACAGTTTTGCTCGGTATGATGTTTTAACATACTTTTTCCCTTTAAAGTATGTGTGTGTGTTTGTGGGGTAAGGTACCTTAATGTCAGGAAACTGGGCCATGTAGTTATCCATGTTAATGAGAGCAGAGTCCACCAGCTTCTGATGGAAATCTATCCACAGCATGTCTGTGTCCTGGGGACACACATAGGACAGCATATACACACACACACACACACACACACGCACGCACACACATGCACACACACGTGCACACACACATACAAAAACACACAAAGACACACCCAATATAACCATCATGTAGCTACTTCTTCAGGAAATTATGGGAGAAAGAAGGGACCATATAATTTATGAGGATCTACTCACTTAAATATCCATCTATGTAATGTCTAATTTTACCATCTACCTCTACAGCATCTAGACTAAGTATACATGTTTACATCAATGACGTCTACATCTACTGATCTCTCCATCTCTTCGTTACCTCCAGGGAATTGTCCATCTCCTTCTCTATCATTTCCTTTAGCATGTGACAGAAAGGCATACCAGTCAATCAGTCATCAGACATGGGAGGACAGGGGCATTATGGGATGTCAGGGGTGGAAGACTGAACAACATGAGAGCTCTCCCTATCGTAGCATCTCAAACTCACTACCCATCTAATCTATATCTCAAACTCACTACCCATCTAATCTATATCTCAAACTCACTACCCATCTAATCTATATCTCAAACTCACTACCCATCTAATCTACATCTAAATACTCCTATGTTTGCTGTGGCTTGATTTGATTCTCCTCAATTGTAAGTTGCTTTGGATATATGCGTTTGCTTAGTGTGGTGAAATTTAACATGGTTTACAGCTGACAGCTCTGAAGTTTCAGGATGGTTCGTAAGTTTCAACATTCACTGTCACAGCTTCTAATGTTTACTGCTGTTAAGTCTGAAATTATTCTTTAAATCATGACACTACTGAGTCTGGAATGATTATGTAAACCAAGTCACTACTAAGTCACTGCTGACACATCATGCCAGGTCTAAGATCTGTAACTACGACATCATTAGGCAGCCTTGTCCTTTCCAAGCTCACTGTCATGCCCCCACACTTTGACATACAAACAGGAAATGAAGACTAAAATAATCAAATTTCAATGGAAATTTACATCCACACACACTCAATTTTCTCTGGTTTAGTCTGTTAACATTTTGGCAATAAGTATTAATGGTTTTTTTAGATCCCGTAAGATTAATGGTAGTCAAACTACCATGACCTGGATGAATGAGAATATTCACTGAAGTAAGATTAATGTGTTTTTTTAGAAGTGTTCATATTGATCTTTTGTATTTTTTTTTTGTTGTGTTGTGCTGTTGACCTGTTATTCTTCTCTGAAAGAATGGCCCTAATATTACTAGATAAGGATACTCTAAGGATACTCTTAAGTCTGTGAAGAGACTAACCTCAAGTATCCCTCCAAATAGACCCTGTCTCATGTTGATGACCTCACTCACCTCAGCCATGGAGTCCACCTCCTCTTTGCCAAACCAGTCAGGCTCATACATCTCAGCCAGGCAGTCCTGGAGGCGCTTAGATGCCTCGTGCATCGCTAGAGAGACAGAGAGAGAGAGAGAGAGAGAGAGAGACAGAGAGAGACAGACAGATAGACAGACAGAGACACAGAAAGAGAGAGAGAGACAGAGAGAGTGAGAAAGACAGAGAGACAGACAGAAACACGGAGATCACAGTGAAAAAAGGGATAAGAGGGAGAGAGGAGGAAGAGAGTGTAAGAAGGACAGGGTGTGGGAGAGAGAGACAGAGAGAGAGAGATCAGACAGAGAGAGAGACAGAGACAGAGAGATCACAGTGAAAAAGGGATAGGAGTGAGAGAGGAGGAAGAGTATAAAAAAGACAGGGTGTGGGAGAGAGAGAGAGAGACAGACAGACAGAGACAGAGAGAGAGATCAGAGAGAGAGGGAGGTCAGACCAACTACAGCTGACACCCACACATCTCAGACAAGCAGGCAAAACAGAAAACTAAAATGCAGACCAGACACATCAGCACTTTGGCAAAAACAAACAGACACACACACACTTAAAAAGAAAACTAAAATGCAGACCAGACACACACAACCCACACACACTACTACCCAAACACATAAAACAGGGACAAACACACACACACACACATAAAAAGTCACACAGACACACTGTACGAAAACACACACACACACACACACACAAATAGGTACAGACAGAAGGAGGAAAAAAAGAGAGGGACAGAGAGAGAGAGAGAGTAAAGAGAGAGACAGTAAGAGAGAGGGGGGAGAGAGAAAGAAAGACAGAGATGGAGAAAGAGAGAGAGAAAGAGAGAGGAAGAGAGAGAGAAGAGAGAGATAGAATAAGAGAGATAGAATAAGAGTGGCGTGGGCTGACTCTCACCTTTAACAGCGGTCATGTAGCCCCTCAGGTCCCTCTGAAGTCTGGCCCCCTCTGCCTGATGACAGAAAATACACGATGGCCAGTCACTTCACACACCCTCAGTGAGTTCAAAATACACTTCACACACACTCACAGTCACTTAACTCACACTTCACACACAATCAGCCACTTCATCAACAGTTCACACACACTTACAATAACTTCTCTTTCGTGTGTGTGTGTGTGTGTGTGTGTGTGTGTGTGTGTGTGTATGTGTGTGTGTGTGTGTATGTGTGTGTGCGTACTGTATTTTAAGCAAGAGGAGAGAGGCTAGTGTGCCCTGTTTAGCTTATTTTCTTCTCTCAGCAGTAAACTGACACAGGTGTAAGCCAATGAATGACTGCCAGGGCAGATGTCAGAAATTTCCATTGGCTAGGTCTCCAGATAATGCTAACACTAACACCATGACATACATACATACATACATAAATTCAGCTACAGTGTTGTAGTGGCACTCTGCTATAATAAAACATGGGTTATCTACTTAAAGGTCAGAGAGTTACAGCAGTGAAAGTGACTAAATGCATGCACTCCTCCAGTAAGATCACTAAACACATACATACATACATACATACATACATACATACATACATACATACATACATACATACATACATTGCATACAAACATAAAGCCTCCCTCCACTGGACAAAACAAGGTCCTAATTTACGCAGGATTATGACCTGCCTAAAGCGATCCGTAGAGAATTTAAAAAATCTAGAACTCCAAACACTGGGGGAAAGTGGTACAGAGTCACTGTGAACCTAGTGGAGGGTGGATTGTGGGAGTGCAATGTAAACGATGTGGGGTGGGGGTGTTGGTGGGGGTGGTCATGGAGGGAGGTTGTGGGGGTGCATTGTGGTTGTGGACATGTAATGTTATAGACTCATGATTGGTGACCTCTGGCATTGCTCCAGTCATTACTATGCGATTCCACCACCGTTTGGTTTAATTCCCTATTGTGAGTTGATATATCTGCACCCCTGCCATCTGACTAATGGGGGGTTCTGGTAAAGATGAGCTCTGCATTTGTCAGTTTCATTACAAGTGACTTCACTAATGCAGCAGACAGGAAACTCTACTAAACTGCCAAACATCCCAAAAATGCAACAGCTTGCAGTCATGCTAAAGCCCAACAAAGCCTACAGACTACAGACATGGGGCATTAGCCTACAGACAGCACACATGGCATCTACCAGTGATGTTAGTCAGGGGTGATAAAGGTCTCAACTCTCAGTGAAGCTAACAGTCAGAAGACATTTTTATAACCTGAATTTAATATCAATATCTCTTGGAGCACCAGAGGATCACTGGTAGAAAGCATTACATTACATTACACTTTATCCAAAGCGATCCATTAGTGACACAGTGATTAGATAACACCACAGGAATAGAATGTGTAGGTTCACCTTAAAAACATTTGTGGCAAACATGCTCAGATACTTCTAAGAATAACTGACAGTTAAATATCTTGCTGAAGGACTCTCTGACCAGATCAGAGGGTGCTGAAAAACAAACCAACATCCTCCCACTTGCTAGGTGACTCCCCCAAATAGGGTAGATAGGCCAAGATACTTCATGGTAGTTCATGTCTATGGGAGCAAAGTGGGGATCAGTTCCGAGCTGCATAAATAGGCGTGTCATTGACGTGCTTGGCTGTAGTATCTAGTACCGCACATTAAAAATAAACTCGGTGCACCCCAGAATTAAAGTTGATTTTCTCCGGACTGAAGAGTCACAACATTTCCCTTAAATGGGCAGGGGGGTTTGAACTACTACTACTACCACTACTACTACTACTACTACTACTACTACCACTAATAATATGTGCAGCTAGTGGTTAGAGTGTTGGTCTTGGAATCGGAAGGACGTAGGTTCAACTCCTACACAAGTGGGAAAAAAAATGTGGGTGAGGGAATGAATAACTAGCACTATCCTGCACCCTCATCTGTGCCCTGGAGCAAGGCATGTAACTCATGTTGATCCTTGAACAAAATTCACTGTAAGTCAGTCTGTACAACAGCATCAGCTACATGTAATGTAACAATAATAATGGTACATATGACTGCACTGTGACCACTCAAAGTAGCTCTATTACTGATAAGGTGTCCTGAAAACTTCACAGACAAACTAGACCCTGCAACTTAGCAAACAAACCCAACAATAGGACGATTGGCCCAGGACCCAAAATAATAGAATAATAAACCTAAAGTGCTAAGTGTTTCTCCAAACAATAGCATGTTATAATAAGTCTTGTAGTCAGAATCTTAAATCTCTTTTCCCAAAGGTATTCTTTCTAGGCACACCAGTATTTTGTGTTGGCTCAAAACAGGTCACAGTGCCCTCCTGGTCTCCCAGGAGACGGCAGGCAGGAGGTCAGGTACACCCTGCCCTGGAAGGGGGCATCCCTTTACAAACAAGTCTTCCTGCAACAGCCATTTCCTTTGCACACACACTACACACTGCAAGGGAAATACCCATGGAGCGGCCTATTACCTGTGGTCCTCTACACACTCAAACACATGCCGTCTACTGGGGCAGCTGTGGCTTAATGGTTAGGGAGTTGGTCATGCTGCTTACCAGTAAGGAAACAAATGTGGATTGAATAAAGGGTGCTGTCCTGCTGCACCCACATCCATGCCTGAGTTAGCCTTGTTACAATTTGGTTTACTTCAGATTGACTTTACACCTGAAGTCTCTGCTCACCATGGACTGCATTGTGTTTTCTAAATTAGCTAAAAATAGGTTGTCACTGAGTATGGATCAGGATAGATGGTTCATTATATAATTGATGTTACAAATTCAGTTGATGGAACATAAAATAAATAAAAACCACAAGAAATACAGACTAACACTTAGGCTAAGTTTTTAAGTGTAAATCTGAGTTATTCAGCTGTCTCTCCTGCAAGATGTTATTAGATGATGTTCTTCTTGTGGTTTGGTCCATCTAAGGCATCTAACCCCATGTTGCTCCATTGGGGACAGGGCTGTCCCTGTACCTAATTCACTGTACGTTGCTCTGGATAAGAGTGTTAGGTAAATGTCATGTAATGTCTTCATTAGCTTTGGTGCTCTACACACTCTTACATACTCACCATCTGTTTGTTGAAGTTGGACACGGTCTCCTCAAATGCTGTGTCTTTTGTCTCGTCGGCTTTTCCCAACTTTTGCATGACCTGGGGGGACAGGAAAGTCACGGTAAATACATGGATCTCTTACACACACACACACATACACACACACACACACACACACACACACACACACACACACACACACACACACACTGAACCAAGCACTCACAGTTTGACAGATGCTCAGTTTCCGTGCCCTGACGCAAACATACACACACAAACGGAAAGCCCTTAAAAACACTCCCGCCCATCCGTGTGTGCGTAATGACTGAGGTTTGTGTGCATGTATAAAGACTGAGGTTTCTGTGTGTTTGTGTGTGTATGTGTGTGTCTGCAATGACTGAGGTACACTACAGTATGTTT
Source organism: Setipinna tenuifilis (assembly GCA_030347295.1). NCBI lineage: Eukaryota > Metazoa > Chordata > Actinopteri > Clupeiformes > Engraulidae > Setipinna > Setipinna tenuifilis. Next base: position 8,664,383 of record CM059275.1, on the reverse strand, counting down.
CTGTGACGACTTATGTTTGTATGTGTGTAATGACTGGTGTTTGCATGTGTGTATGTGTGTGTGAAATGTCTGATGTTTGCATACATGCATGTATGTGTGTTTGTGTGGGTGTAATAACTGATGTTTGCTTATGTGTGCAGTGATTGATGTTACTGGGTATAATAACTGGTGTGTGTGTGTGTGTGTGTGTGTGTGTGTGTGTGTGTGAGTGTGTGTGTGTGTGTGTGTGTGTGTGTGTGTGTGTGTGTGTGTGTGTATGAAATGACTGCTGTTAACCCCATTGTCTTGCCTATAAACAAGTCCATGTGTGTTTGAGGCAGACTAAAGGTCACGGTGCTGAACTATACAGCTGCGAATGTGGACGCGAAATGGATCACAGGGCTAAGAGCACGGCTGGTGACAACAGCATTACGGCAAGCCATTAGGCACAAATCTAATATTTACAAACTGCAGATGTGCTCCGGGTCTGGTTTCAACAGCTAGGTCAGCAATGCATGCAGGCTCAACCACTGGAGCCACAGCTGTGCTATTTATAAAAACACACGCACGCACACACACACACACATACACACTCACACATGCACACGCACACATATATATCAGACAGGTTTTAGATACACTTATATAATGTGTCTTCACAGTATAAGGACATACAGTGTAAACTGTTGCTTTCACTCTTCATCTAATTGCGTGTTTGTGTGTTTGTGTTTGTATGCATGTGTGTATAGCAGACCAACAAAGATAGAGACAGACATAGTGACTCTATGTGTCTTAAATGACTGCACATGGGTGTGTAGTAGAGAAAGAGTATGTGTGTGTGTGTGTGTGTGTGTGTATGTGTATGTATATACGTGAATGTATGTGTGTGTGTGTGAGCGTGTCTGAACATGCGTGAAATGTGTGTGTGTGTGCGTGCGTATGTGTGTGTGTGTGTGCGTGCGTGTATGTATGTGTGAATGTGTGTGTGGGTGTGCGTGTGTGTGTGTGTTACAGATTGAGGTTTTCCAGACTCCCACTCTGAGTGATGAATTTCAGTTCTCCTTTCATCTGATAACCTCTAAGAGGCCAGAGAACAGCACAGCTGTATGTCAGCAAAAATACAGAGGAATGAACCGCAAAAAGGAGAAGAGAGAAAAATGAGTGAATGTGTAAAAAAATATGAATGAAACAACTGAGACAAATATGAGAATCAAACGTTTAAAAGAGTTAAACGGAAGCTGATTAAGATATGAGAATGAAGCAGATAGTAATAAAACAATAAAACTGGTAAGGACAGGAGAATAAAAGAGAGAAATGTGAACAAAAGACACTTAAGATAGCCATTTTTTTGATGAATCAAAACCAGAAGGAAACTGTACAAATCAGAGATTGTTCAGGGTATGTTAGTGGAAGGAGGAAGTGTGGTTCACACACACACACACACACACAGTCCAGTTTGCTTTGGGGGAAAATCTGTATGGCAGAAGGTTTTGCATAAAGAGTGAGCTTTTGGAAGTCAGAAATCAGACTCACATTCTGTAAACTGCATCACACACACACACACAATTTTAGCCCAGTCTTTAATCCTAACACCACACCCATGTTCACAGGCACACACATATAAACAATCCAGCTCTGAATAACTTAACTCTAACACCACCACCACCACCACACACACATAAACAAGTCAGATCTGATTTTAACTCTAACACCACACACACACACACACACAGACACACACACACACACACACACACACACACACACACACACACACACACACACACACATTCTTATAACTGTTCTGCACTAAACTACTCTCTAAAAGCCCCTAATTGTGAAGACATGAAGCACTAGCTTCCTTTTAAGTGGAAATTTCCTCTCATTTTCTGTCCATCCTGCCTGATGACAGATAGATGTATGATGACTACATCCTCTCTTGTGTCCTACAGGTGTGACGTGTGTGTGACGAGTGTGTGTGTGAGTATATTTATTTATGTGTGTGTGTGTGTGTGTGTGTGTCTCTGTGAGTGTGCATGGGGGTGTTTGCATTTTTGTGTGTCTGTTTGTATTTCTATCTGTGTGTGTGTGTGTGTGTGTGACCAGGTTGATTAACAGGACAGAGCCATGCTGTCTGCCTTACACCTCTCAAACCGGATTCTCCATCCAGGTCAAAGGAGGGACTTCCTGTTGGCAGCGGTAACAGACACTCGCATTTCCTGTTTCCCCCAGGGGTCACATTCCTTCACCCCGCCCCCCCCCCCCCCCCCCCCCCCCCCCCCATCACCCCACCCCACCACATTTGCCCCACACTCCTCCTCTCCTTACAGACCTTAGCTAACACACACACACACACACACACACACACACTTACTTACTCATTCACACATACACCCCACCAAATTCACCCTATCCATGCCAGCGCACTGGTTTGCCCCACGCCCTACAGACCTTAACTAACACACACTCACTCACACACACACACACACACTCACTTACACATACCACAACCTGGTGCTCCACATCTTCCCACAGATGTCATAGTCATACCTCTAAACTGAGCTCGTGAGCTGTGACTGGGGTGGGGAGGACTGGGGCGTGTGTGTGTGTGTAGGAAGGGCATGGGGGGTGATGGTGGGATATTTCAAACACATTTAGAAAGTGTTGTAAAGAGTCACCTGTTGGCCATAAAACCACATGACTCGACGCCTGGCTGGCATTCCTTCAGCATATGCAGACTGTGACCGTCAGTTTTTGTATGACGCACACACACACACACGCGCACACACACATACAATATGATATAGATCTAACCCCTTGCCTGACAGGCAGTGAAAAATGAAGGCCAGAAACAGCCTTCACTGATAGGAGGAGGCCTTTGACTGACAGGTCAAACAACCAACCACAAGCTGGAAGTGTTTTATTGAGATGTCTTTGGTTTATGTTAACACCTCACAATACATAATATTGGCAAGACAAAGATGTCCATGATATACGATTACTGTTTCTTTTCTTTGTCTGAACTCTGAACTTACTGTTTTGCATTAGATGTGCTATTTGTGTGTCAGACACGTACTGTAATGGCAGAGAGAATGAGATGGCAGTTGATCTGTCTATTTTTATCTATTCCACCTGTGCTATTTCTGTATTGAACCTGTCCAGTCTGTTATTTCTGTGTCAGACATCTGTGTGTCTTGTGTAGTCTGCTGATGGAACTAGGCATGAAAGAGAAGATGGGTGGGACTAGGAGAAAAAAAAAACACACGCACACACACACACACACACACACACACACACACACACACACACACACACACACAGCCATTCCTTCAAAGTCAGGGGTGGTGACCCTCACCAGGAATGTGTGTCAGTGATAGATATGGGGTGTATGTGCACATATGTGTGCATGCATGTGTGCATTTATGTGTGTGTGTGTATGTACGTGTACACCTGTGGGTGCGTGTGTATGTGTACATGTGCATATGAGTGTGTGTGCAAGTGTCTCTGTGTACAAGTATGTGTGCAGGTATGTGTGTGTACGACTACTAGGAGTGAAAGATGACACCAAACACCCAAGAGATGAAAGAGGAAGCCTGGGGAACAGTCACTCCCCTATGGAGATGTGTGTGTGTGTGTGTGTGTGTGTGTGTGGATATGTGGGTTGGGAGTTGGGGGGTGAGGTGCAAGGATGGAGGGCTCATATTACAGTCTTCCAGGAGTACTTCTCATGATGACATAACACAGAGGGGACCACAAGCACGTCGGAACTGCTGCCCACCTCAAAAATCATCGCAACTGGAGACAGCAGTGACTCTGTGTGTGTGTGTGTGTGTGTGTGTGTGTGTGTGTGTGTGTGTGTGTGTGTGTGTGTGTGTGTGTACGTGTCTATCAGGAGCAGGGACATATGTGGATCTGGAACATATTATGTGTGTCAGGTCAGTGTGTGTGTGTGTGTGTGTGTGTGTTTTAGGAGCATGGGCCTTTTCATTACCCACCCACTCTTAACCTCCTTAAACCCTGCCATCCTATCCGACAGTAGTAGTGATCATGTGTGTGTGTGTGTGCGTGTGCGTGCGTGCGTTTTACACTCAGGTCCTGTCCACACGGGAATATTTTTAGGTCAAAGCAGTACAGTATTTTATCATTTCAGCCTTTTGTACACATGGCACCGGTGTTCTAACTATGATTTTTGAGAACGAGCTCCAGACTGCCTGCGTTGTCTGCTGATTATAATACCCGTCAGATTCCAGTCATAAAGGGGTGGGTTTTTTTTGGGCAGCTGGGAGGCGGGGCATCTGACAGCTGCCCCTCCCACTCTAGGCCAGCTGGTGCCCCACCCACTAACCCCACCCCCACCCCACCCCTCCATCCTGAAGGGGGCAGTATTCCAAAAAAAGAGCTGGCATCTGCTGGCATGGGACAGGGCTGGGACAGATGCTCCGGTGAAGAGTTCCTGTAAAGCATTCACACATACCCAATGCGCTCACACGGCATCAGGTTACCTGCCACACCACCTCATATCATACACGGCATCCAATCAAAAGGGCACATCACTGGTCTCCATGGCGATACACAGGGCTTCCCGTGTTGTTTTTCTTCATGAGAGCAGAGGAGCCTGCAATTTCGTCCTGATGTTGGTGAGAAATGACCTAACCTACAAACCGATGTGTGTGTTTAAAAACATTGTATTCCATTCAGACCATTGTGTCACCTTCAGACGAGAATGTGTGTGTGTGAGAGAGAAACTGTCTGACATTCATTCTAATGCATGTATGGAATTTCTCCATTACAGAGGACTGATGCTCATATTAAAAGTTCTAATTGACAAGTTAACATGAACCTGTGCTCACAGTGCACCAAATGCAATGTGTGTGTTTGACCCAAGCCTGTATGGAAGCACTGGCTCCTTGTACGATGAGCAATAGTTAGCCTGAGGCAAAGGGCACAAAACCTGGGAACATCGACACAAAAACTTACACACACACACACACACACACACACACACACACACAGAAACTCCCTCAAACACGTACATAAACAAACACAAACAGACACACAGACATCTGTGTGCAGAGCACAGACACACACACATACACATACTCACACAGACACACACACACATCTGTTATCCTTGTGGTTCCGCAGATGAATGGACAACATTAAAGTCTCTGTCCTCCATAGCGTCTTCTCATATGTGTGTGTGTGTGTGTGTCTGTCTGTCTGTCTTTGTCAGAGTGTATCTTTCTAGTTTGTAACTGTGTGTGAATGTGTGTTTGCATGTATAAATGTGTGCGTAAGTGTTTGTGAATGTGTGTGTCTAAGTTTGAGTGAGTAAAAGAGAGAGGCAAAGAGGAAGTGAGAGAGAGACAGAGAAAGAGAGAGGCACAAGTGATTTGTCTGTCTGTTAACACGTCTAAATCTGCATTTGCCTATTAGTAAACCAGTATTTATAGCTGTGGGAATCCTCACATATGTGCAACAGCCATATGTGTGTCTGTGCTTTTACGTCTATGTGAGAGTAAACTTTAATAAAAGTGAACTATTTGTGTGTGAACTTGAATTGTTCTAAAGTTAAACCGTGTGTGTGTGTATGTGTTTGCCTGGAATGAATAAGCACACTGTAAGTAGGTGAGTTACGCAGAGTTTCTCAGAGTTGCCCTCAAGTTTTCCTGCTGCGCTTGTCTGTGTCAAACAGCCAGTGTGTGTGTCAGTGTCTCACATAAACACACACTCACTCTCTCACACACACATACACACAATTAAATACACACACACACACACACATACACACACACACACACACACACATACTGCTGCAGAGAAGAATTGGGTTTCAGTCCCAAAAATACCCCTCCGCTCTCCCTATCCCCTGCCCATCTCGGCCCCCACACAGGGGGTTTCTGGGGGATTAGCACGCGGCCCACAGACGTGCTGCTATTCATAGATGCTCCTCTGGCCACCCCAAGTGCATGCTGGGATAGGACAGGTGGACGGGTGTGGACAGTATGTGTCCACATGAGACGGCGCGGTGCAAAGTCGGGAAGGGCGGGCCTTGGGTGACTGTTGACCAATCGTGGCTCTCATGGTATGGGGCCAGGCACCCGGGTGGTGTGTGTGGGGGGGGTGTATGTGTGTGTGTGGATGGGGGGGGGTGTATGTGTGTGTGTGTGGATGGGACTGACACTATGAATGAATGACTCATGAATGAATGACACAGTGCAAAGGTCAAAGGTGATGGCTAAGCAGGGGGGTGGGGAGGGGGTCAGGGGGCAGTAGAGGAACAGGCGGTTTCCTGAATTGGACCAGCACAGAGGTATTTAATAATAGGGGCATTTTTGGAAATGGGGGTGGGGGGGGGGGCATGGGGGTGTTCTTACAGGACTTCATGGAGCCATTCAGCCTGACCTCCACTCCCTCTATGTCATCTCCTAAGGTCACTGAGCCCCTGCACACACAAACACATGCAAACACACACACACACACACACACACACACACACAATTAGACCTGCAGTGATGTCATCAGAGCGAGCGAACGGAAACGCTGCAAGCTTCCTGTTTGGCATTTCCTGTTGGAATGTAGGCCATGTTTTAGGACGCGCTCTGCAGTGGAGTGTGACTGGAAGGACACTGACCCTGGGACTTGAAAACGGCATGGTGCCTGTGCGTAATCTGGACATAAACAATAAGTCATGAGTGTGACTTATTGCACTGTTTGTCTAGCCTACGTTCAAGGACAGATTTCAGGTTTTCCCTGGGCACTTGTTCTGTGAAATGCACACACACACACACACACACACACAAACACACACACACACACACACACACACACACATATATATGTGTGTGTGTGTGTGTGTGTGTGTGTGTGTGTGTGTGTGGTGTGTGTTTGGGGGTCACAGGGGGGATGGCAGAGAACAGAGAAGGGACAGGAGTAGGGGACAGAAGAAGGACTGGGGTCACAGCCAACAAGGCTCGTCTAACTCTGCTCTACCTGGCGGTGATTCAGGAGGACGGAGGACAGGAAGGAAGAGTAGACAGTGACCTTCCCCCCCTTGGACCTCGGACGTCGCTGGGGACCAGACTGGGACCCACTTCAAAGAAACCACCACTTGTCGATGTGCCGTCCTCAAGAGCACAACCACAGCTACAGCCTTACCTCTCACTGTCTACAGTCTTCAAGAGTACAACTATAGCTTTAGCCTTACCTCTGACTGTCTGCAGTCTCCAAGACTACAGCTACAGCTTTAGCCATTTCCATTTCTGTTTGCAGTTTCCAAGAGGCAACGCTAAAGTTTTAGCTTTCCCTTGCTAGCTTGCTTACATTGTGCTAGTCAGGTCATGTTTTTTTTGTAAAGAACATTTAGGCACAGACTGAATGTGCTTTACACTGGCTCGATGTGACATGTCTGGCTGACAGCTACAGCTACAGTCTGTGGTTTTTCACTCAGTCATAACAAACCTTTAACAGCACTATGATAAAGACAGATGAGGCTGTCTAAAAGAGCTTTTGTAGCATTTGATAGCTAACAGCCTTGTCTGACCGCTTGGCCTGTACTGCACTGGTGAGGGGCGATCGGCCAACACAAAGTGACTGCCAAAGGTGGTTAACAAAGTCAGGCATTTGATTTGATTGGATCAGCTCGCAAAAACACATACGGCTACCGCAAAGCTGAGCCTGTCAAGATTTATTTTCCCCCTCAGATGGCTAATAACACGAAACAGCGCTGTCATGTGGTAGATAAAACAAGATATAGTGCTGAAATATGTCCACGGTAACAACATGATAGGGTGCTATCATGTGACCATGGAAACATGACATAGCACTGTAATGTATCAATGATGAACTACATGACGCAGCACTGCAATGTCTATGGTAACAAGGGTGTTTCAGTGTCATGTGTCCATGGTAACAACGTGACGTAGCACTGTAATGTGGTAGTTATAACATGACATAGCACTGTAATGTTATGGTTATAACATGACATAGCACTGTAATGTGATGGTTAGAATTTGTCATTTCAACAACATGACGCTGCAATGTGGCCATGGGGAGGCAGATGTGTGTGAGTCTCTGTGAATATTAGGTCAGTAGCTTTTTTAAAGAGAAGGTGGCAGTGGGTCACTGCTAAGAAATCAAGTAGTGCTTATTTGTAAAACACAATCTTTACAGCAACCCATTTACTCTCTCTCTCTCACACACACACACTCACACACACACACACACACACACACACACACACACACAATACAAACCCAAGCATATGATGCACAATCACAAATAAACATATTGAAATAATTTTAAGCTCTCACTGAGAAACAGACAGGGTTGCATTATCACTATTGGTCTATGTTATACTGCTCCCTGCACTGCTGGGGAGTGGGGGGGGGGGGGAGAGGAAAGTAGTTTTCCGGAATGTTCTTCGAGGATGTGAGCTACTACTCATCTGCCACATCACTATTCTTTCCCAGACCACAGCACCTGCTGCCAGACCCTCTGACGAGAAACGAAAACGTCCAGACGGCATGATGTAACTTTCTTGTTCTTTCTTTTACCCTCTCTGGTCCTCACACACACACACACACACACACACACACACACACACACACACACACACACACACACACACACACACACACACACACACACACACACACAGGTTGCATAGACCCAGTAACCTAATTTTTACTAGATGTGTAGATAAGGATTAATCTATCCCAAAATCAGCAAACAGACTATATGTGATGTGTTTTACATGTTATATAAGTGGAAATTAATATTTGTGTGTTCCGTGTTATGTGTGACAGAGTGAGTGTGTGTTGTACATGTTACATGATGTTAGGGAGGGAGTGTGCATGTAACATGTTATATGTAAAGATGTGTGTGTGTGTGTGTGTGTGTTACTGTACATATTATACTGTATGATAGTGAGACCAGGTGTGTATGTGTGTGTGTGTTAAATGTTATTATGTGGTGCCTCCTTATATCCTTATGTGGTGTTTTATGTGTGGTGCTGTATGTGTGTGTGGTTTGGACATGGAACACAGATTGATATGTGAGTATGATTATCCCCTGGTAAGTAGTTTATCTTACTATTGTATCTAAAAAAACACGTGGTTTTGGGTGCGTACAAACCCTCTCAGAAAAATTATTGAAAAACTGCCTTTGTTACACGGCGACATAGCAGGAGGTCATGTCACAGATCAAAAAGAACTACTGTACCACGAAGTGTTGAAAAACAACAATATCGTGGTAAAGCTTGCTCGTGTTGTGGAGAGGGTATTTTAGGCAATTCCACTTACAGTCTTAATGCGGCTTATTCTTACTGTCAGATCAAAGCCTGCGCTTACAGCCTTACCCCTTTCTACAGTTTAACCAACTGCCATAAAATGTCAAGTGTGGAACTGCCTGAACTCTACAGACATGCCTTGCGCGCACTGGAAAATCAGTTTGGGTCACGACAGAGAAGCAGCTGTCACTGAGTCAAGCCTTGTTTCCGCTCTGACTGGAGAAGTGGTCCGTCCAAGACCCACCAGACCACAAAGGAGCTACTCTCCTTCTCACCGTTCGACCCACGCGAACGTGCATAACGGTCCATAACGGTTCAGCCCTGTTGGACCCACATAGCGGTCCGCTTATAATAAACAGGAACAACAGACGGACAAACAGGCGTTTGCAGTCGCTTTTCCAGGCTCGTTTACTATTTATAGTGGCTCAACTTGTGTACTGTTCCCACAATATCACAAGTCCCGCTGTCAAAGTAACGGCTTGGGTTCAAGCAGCTGAGCCTGTCCGGCGCAAATAGCAGCAGAGCGTTCCTGCCGCTCTGACATTTAACCGCTGGTGGAAGGCGACGAAACTTTACCGGTGCGCCATGCTTGCTGCAACTCGAACTGACAACAGCAACACGCTTGCCAGGGATCAGGCTATAAGGTTTAGAGGTGTAGCCTTGGCGTCATCATCCCCTTACCTTCTCTTGGGCTCGGGTTAACCTCTTCTGCATAGTGCTCGCCAGTTTCCCCGCCGTAACTCCTTTGCCCATCTCTTTGCCCATCTCTTTGCTCGCCTCTTTGCCCGTCTCTTTCCCCATCTCAGCCATGGTGTCTCGTTCCTCCGCAACGGCCAAATAGATAGAGATAAGCGGGCGGAATCAGGAAGAAACTTGGGAGAGAAGTCAGATAGGATGAGCGTCGCTGGGAGCCTCCCGCAGACACTGATCTGCGTTGGGTCGGACGAGTAAACCCTCTTAAAGGTGCAGCGAGGTTGCGCGTAATTCTAATCCCTCGATGACAGCCTCTTAAAGGTGATAAGTGGACCGTTACTCTACACAAACTCTACAAGACAAAGTTTCATAAAGTGAAGGAGCGTGCTGTTCCTTCGCAGACCGCAGCAGAAAGACCACCGTCTTACGCTCGACCTCTTTTCTGTGGCCTCTGCGGTGGAAAGAGCATCAGGTCCGGTTTGGACAGATTGGGTTTCCCCGTGCCCCTGCCCTCCTCCCTCGCGCACAGCGGGCCCTTAAAGGCATCGTCACGTGTATTATTATTAGCCGACACAGCAACAGTTGCTATAAGGTAGAGAAGTGGCCAGGGGTCTTAAAGGTCTCGCTCTGTCACGACCTAATCAGAGAAAGAAGCCTCTTTTCACAGTTTTAAAAGAGTTTACTATTTTTAACTGTCTCTGTTAGCGTAAATAATAGGTGTCTTAAATGAAGATTGTTTAGCTATCATAGTATAAAAACACGCAAAATTTTTGCATTTTGTTTAAAATAAAAAGAGATTTTGCAGTGGTGCCTGTCCGACTCCATAGAGCTTTACCCTGCTCCCATAAAGTCTATGTGTAGCCACTGGGTGGCGACGAAAGACCATTTTAGCTTTATTCGAAGTGCGTTTTGGTGATGTCTGTGTTTGTCTGGGTCAGTAGAACACAGTCAAAAATATTTCCATTATATTTAATTTAAAAAATAAATCTTTAAATATTTCTTACTTTACATAGTTTCTGATATTATATCAACACTTCTCTCTTAACAACACAAAGTAAACATTTTCATAAAATATTTAAATGATCTTTACATTTTAAGCTTTCAGATCAAATAGATAGAAATATAGAGGAGCTTAGAAATTCAATAGTCAACACCCATGACGAACAGTACACACAGACACACACCTTGGAGTAGAAAAATCACTTCAGTAAAAATATGACATCAGCTTTGTTCCCTCTTTTCAGTATTAACGTGTGTATGGCAGTGTTTGAAAATCTCTGTTTACCCTGAGTAAAGCATTTGTTTGTTTGTGTGTGTGTGTGTGTATATATATGTGTATGTGTGTGTGTGTGTGTTTTGTGTGTGATAGTATGAGCATATGTATTGTGTATTTATGCTGTGTTTGAGTCCCTAGAAGTTGTCTGACTGGGTCTTAAGGCCTGTAGAAAGAGTCTAACCCCCCGTCCCCCCCATAGCTTCATCATCTTCTCTATATCTGGCCTGCCCAGGGGTGGAAGTGTGCTGAGTCCAGAAGCCGAGTTCCGACCCAGTGCAGGGCTTGTGAGTACCAGTGCAGGCCAGAGGCCTGGTGCCGGTCGGGTCCGGTCCAGCGGAGGAGCGTTCTGAGTGGGCCGAAAGCCCAGTGGGCCAGAGAGTGGTCCTCCAGCATGGCGTAGCACGATGTCAGCACCCCGTTCACCACCAGTGTTCCGTGCTCGGTGAGCGGGGCAAAGACCCCCTGCCCCTCCCACACCCGCACCCCTACCACTCGGGACAGCCGAGGCGGCTCAACACTGCCCCCTGGCTGCTGTCCGGAGGTTACCACGCACATCCCTGGCTGCACCTCGCTTGCAAATATGGTCCACAAGTCGTCTGAAGCCCAGGTTCTGTTGCAAGGACCGTCCGAGGCGAAGAGGAGGTGGACCGCTGTTAGGGAGAGCTGAGCACCGCTCTCTGTGCTGATGACGTAGAAGTGCTTCCGGGTCATGGGGTCGTGGTGCAGGAAGGTGAGGACAGGGCTGTAAAGGAGGCCACCACCATCGGGATCGCCATCAGTTGAGGCCAGGATGCGGTCTCCAGGTCGAAGGTCGCACATTTGCCGTTGACCCCCGTCCTCCAGGGTCACCCATGCTGTTGCTGGAAAACAACCACCAGTCTTTGCCGCCACAGAGTTCTCTGTGAGGGAAAAAAAGAAAACAGAGCAGAAGACAGAGGAGAACAAAAGTGGAGAGAGGAGAAGAGGAAAGAGGAAGTGACGAGAAGAGAAAGTAGTTGAGAAAGATGTAAACACATCCAACTTCTAGCTCATAAATGCCACAATCTGCTATAATTATGCTGAATTAGGTATTTACGGTATTTAATCCATAATTACAAAATTGACAACATTTGACATTATATGAGTTAATTTAATAGTAATTCCAAAACTTTCACATTCAATTTTATTTCTAGTTTAGATGCTTCGTCTTTGCATTTATGGATGGTTGTGGTTTCCACTCGTGCAGATACTTTCACACAGGTGTGTGAGGAAGACTTAAAGCAACACTAAAGTGCTTTTCCTCTTCGGTAGCCCTACAGGTTGGAAGCAGATTTGTCTTTCTTATGTATAATTCGAATTACAGATTGGTGACTAGCTTTTGCAAACTTCCATAGTGCGGTTAAAGTCCATGGAGGGCCGCAAAGCGAATTTATAAGTGCCATTCAACCTGTTACAAGTTGATGAACCACTGAAACAATTTTGGGAATTATTTTAAGGTTGAAAAAACGTAGTGCTGCTTTAACACATACAGATATTATTGGTGGCTAACAGAAAGTAACTTACACTAACTTACACAGTGCCCAAAAACTGTGGTCCTGTGTGAAATGAAGTTGGAACAGCTGTGGTGTGAGCCTCCTTGAGGCCCAGTTAGGGTTTAGACACTGCCCAGTGTCTTCCCACTGGCTGAAGGAGAAGAAATGAATTCTGGATTCTGGCATGTGTTCCCTCCTCTGTGTGTGTACATGTGTGTGTGTGATTGTGTTTGTATGATTCAGCAGTCTCTTATGTTTTTTCTGCAATAGAGACAGTCAGACTCCTTCACTAAGAACATCTGGGTGCCTTCCTCCATATAGCTCCTCAGCTTCATGTTTTCAGCTCTGTAACTATCCCACAGAGGTTGTGGCGCATGGTGATGACATCATCAACATGTCAGCAGTTTTCAAGCCTCAGCTTCCAGTTGTGTCTGCATGCAGGTGGATATGTACAAATGCTTTACACAAGGAAAAAAATATGAAAGTAAAAAAAAATAAAATAAACAAAAACGATGTTTTCTGGTCCGATCAACTCAGGGACAGGGAGGCGGCATATCGATCTGGGCAGAGAGGATAGAGGAAACAGACAAAACGAGAAAAAGACAAGAGAGGGAAAGAAAAAAGAAAGAAAGAAAAGAAGGAAGGAGAAAAGAAAAAGGAGAAAGAGCAAAAAGAAAAAGATCTGTGAGGACTCTCTGGTATACGTGTAAACGGGCACACAGTTCTGCTGACCACCTCTTACACACAGGCCACTAGTCAAATCAAGTCGATGAATAATAGTAATGTTTTAAAAACTACATTATTACTACATAATTACTACTGATTGTTAGTATGATGTCTGAAAAGATGCATCAAAAGATGCACGTGGAATAGGCAAAGCTATATTTAGATGAATGACATAAGCTTAGGGAGGACAGCTGTCTAAAGAGGCATCAGCCAGATCAAGAGCAGCATAGCTGGTTAGTGTGTAAAAGTGGTAGCGCCTTCATAGCACCAATGGCTAGGAGCTATGCTAAGCTTCTATTTACCTAGCTATCTACCTACCTCTCTACCTACCTATCTGTCTGTCTATCTGTCTGCCTGTCTGTCCATCTTCATATGCCAGTGGAGTCCCAGATTTAGAAAACAGGTCGAGCTAATACAGACACCCTAAGAGCTCTGCCACATTAGAGACAAACAGCTGGCGTACTGGTCAAAATGGCCATTTATTACTGTGCTAGAAAATGACTACTTTTTCTTAATGTCCATAGCAGAACAAGAAGTTATTTTAAAAAGAGTCTTGTGGTGAAAAATGAGAGTCTACCCTGCAATCCCAATTTGGCCCAGACTGGCAATAGATAAGGGCCAAATCAGGCCCAAATCAGGGCCACATCCATACCAGTGGTTTTTTTTTTAGCTATGTGGGATATGCTGTGGGTAAGGACATTAGGGCCAAATCAGGGCTGCATCAGTACCAGAGTGTCCTGCTATGTGGGATAATGCTGTGGGTAAGTTAAACAGTGTGACTTCTGTTGACCTGAAGTGAGGTTAGTCCGCCAGTAGGGGTCGCTAGAGCCTGGTGAAGCCGTATTGCCCAGAGAGAAAAGGAGTGTGTAGTAGAGGGGGTGATGAGGAGAGTGATGAGAAGAGAAGAGCCTGTTAGAGTGACACAGGAGGGAAAATAAGATGGACAGAATCAGAAGAAGGTAGAAACTCAGGAGGCTGCAGAAAAAAGAAAGCCCAGTTTGTATCAAAGGTTTCTCTCACTGAGAGGCAATTTGGTGTGTTTGTCCGAGGTGGATCAAACACACTCACACACTCACACACAACCACACACATACACACACAAACACACACACACAGCTGAGGCCTCATTTGTTAGTTGTAGTTAAATGACAGTTCTGTGTGCCCCGCTTCCCCATACATCCATAAGTCTGGCCCTCCTCTCTTCTCCATCTGTGTGTTCACATTTCCCATCCCCATCAGTGGTGTAGTTGATGGTCAATCCAATTATATTACAGCATCTAGTCAACTACTTATAACAACTAATGTTACCCACCTGTCTTTCTACCCCTGTACCACTTGTTCCAGTAGTCCAAACACAAATACCCCTCCACCGCTGACTTAATACTTCTTTCCCCCGATTGTTGCTCCTCTGCCTTAATGCCCCATTCACATCACAGCCCTGCTGCACTGCACCTGCCTCCTAATCCCCCAGACTTCATGTTCTGATACCCCACTCACACACCTGCTCCATACCCTCACTCACACCACAACCTCAATGTACTGATGTTCCCCTCCACACACCACCTGCCTGAAGGTCTGTCTGTCTGTCTGTCTGTCTGTCTGCCTGCCTGTCACACCTGCCTAAGGGTCTTCCACACACACACACACAAACACACCTAAATGCCCCCCCCCCCCCCCCCCATCTCAAGAAACAAAAAACAAACCACAGAGACTGCCTCAATCCTTACCTGACTTGACGCTGCAGTGGATGTGGGCCTTGGACTCGTAGTAGACCCAGTCGAAGCCCGCCTCCACTGCCAGCCGTGCCAGCATGGCATACTTGTTGCGGTCGCGGTCTGATGTGGTGATGTCCACGGCGCGGCCCTCGTAGTGCAGTGACTCCTCCGAGTGGTGGCCGTCCTCGTCCCAGCCCTCGGTCACACGCAGACGCACGCCCGGCCACAGGTTCATCACCGAGATGGCCAGAGAGTTCAGCTTGTCCTTGCAGCGCTGCACGAGGAGGGAGGAGTGGAGGGGGGGGGTGAATAGGTCAAGGGGGTAACTTTCTATGAAGCTAGTATTTATCAGACTCTATAACCACATTCATAAAGAGTTATGATGCCTTTATAAAGCATAATAACTTGAAAATTAGTATGCATTAGTTAATGGAAATTTGAAAATTAGTATCCATAACCATTTATACATACTCATGACTGCACTTGTAGGCAGGTGAAGCTTTATAACCAAAAATACACTGTCACTTGAAGTTGGAATAGGGCTTATTACATTATAATGCCTTAAGAGTGCAGTAATGAGTATGTATAAATAATTATGAATACTTTTAAAGTATTATTTTATGAATTCATTATAGGTCTTTATGAATGTGTTGATAGAGTGTTATGAATGCAAGCTTCATAGAAAGTTATGTTATCATCAAAGGACACACAGGTGGGAAGAACCATGATGGTCAGAGAGAAGCTTTTAGCAAACAATCACCATAACCACCAGTGAAAAGGCAAACACTGTTTTATAAAAGCATGCACACACAGACACCCATGTGCACACTCACATGCACATGCACACAAACACAAAGACAAGCGTGTGCACATACTTTTATTTGCATCTTAACACAGGGGAAGAATTACAGATCCAAACACTGATGGAGGTATATTCCAGTTTTAGAGAAGTCTTATCAAACACAGAATACTCTATGTTTTATCATTTATGCACTAACAATTATAGGTTAACATGACATCTCAGTCTCCAAATGGCTGCAAGGCTGACCACAGCCACACACACACACCTCAGTGTTAACTAAAAAGTGTTACCAAGAATGACGCAGGAGACAAAAATAATGACAGAAGAAAGTGGACGTGATGGAATAGCGTTGATAAGTAGACAACACCGGAGAGAGAAAGAGAGAAGGATGGAAACACCCTGATGACGACTTTGTTACATAGTAACAAAATGAGAGAGTAGAGAGGTAGACTCTAGGTGTAAACGCTTGACAACAATGGATTACAGTGGAAAGACAAACAAGTTCGAGGAAATGCGAGTTTATGAAACACTATCTCTGACACAGTCGGCTCAAAGGCGCCGCGTCTTTAATGTAAATCATACAGCCAGACTTTTTCTTTTATTAAATCCGGCGAGAAAGGACAGACACGCTGTTTAGGCATTAAGCAAATGGAGAGGAAGGACACCCGAGTGTAATTGGTACTATGCCTTCTTCTGTCTTGAACACACACACAGACACACACACACCATTCTCTTTTCTTTAGTAGTTTCTAAAAATTAACATTATAAGATGACTGATACAAAAAAGGTTGAAAGACGTGACATCATTAAGATGGAGAAGTTAGAGTAGCCTACTGATGGTGGAGGTTCAGAAGGTCACTCTAAATTAGTTCCTGTAACACGGGTTTCCTCTCCATGGCGTGCTGAACGCTAGAAACTCAGAGGGCTCGCGATGATTAATTAGCACAATTTGCCGCCGCCGCTGAAAGGTGCGAGCGAGGCTGTACCGGCTTGAACTCGAGACGTTGTCTAACGACTCTGATTTACATGGGTCATGTCGGAGGAGGCGTTACGACCACACGCTTCCCGCGGTGCCACATATTCATCCCTTTTAGCGACTAGGGAACAAGACCGACTTGTTCTACAAGGATGTAAGTGGGTAATAATTCAGTGTGAAATAAAGAGAGCTAATAGGCCAAATTTAGACTCGGTGCGAAAAGGGACTTCTGTCTCCTTCACCGGGGCGCCTATCCTCTCAGGTGCGCCACAGTTCATTCATTTGACCAAAAGAGAAGCGCCAGTAGCCGCTAGTCTCCCTTTAAGGACAACCACGGCTTTCTCTCCCCCAGGGATGTCTGACAGCAGATAGGAAAATTGACATTTTCAAATTTGTGAAATCACTTTTTCCATGTCGGTCTCTGGGTTTGAGGGATAAGAATAGAGTACTGCGGAGCCGTAATAGATGCCTATTCACAGACCGGTGTGGATTTCAACCTTCTATTTTTTCTCTGCGGTCGCCCAAGCGAACTGGACTTCATAAATCAGCTCGTGGACTCTGTTGGTTTTGCTTTTAAGGTAGAGATCGACGGGGTTTCTGCACGAGCGGTTTCGCGCTGACCACGAGCTACACAAACATTAGCCGCTCGCGCTGTGACAACACGCGCCTGTGCCACAACCGACGGCTCAAGCCCCTGAACAGTCACGTCTGTATGAGGCGCCCCGGTGCCGCTCGCGCCTTCGAGGCGGGAGAGGGGAGAGTCACCGCCGAATCAAAAATAAGGGGCCTGAAAATATGCGTATAATTAAGTCTTAAACGCATATGAAGTGGGTTATTTTTATACATGTGTGCTACAAAAACAAACAGAAAAATAACACAAAATAAAATAAACAGACCGGAGGCTGTCTCTGAGTCGGGCGCGTGCGGCTGCTCATGCTCATAAATTGTGCGCGGGTCAGGTAAACGTTCACTCCAGAGGTGACAGGTAAAGACGAAGTGAGATCTGCGGGCAAGGCGTCCCCCCTCAACACACACTCCCCACCGCTTCCCACGTGGGGTTCCCTTACGGACTCAACGCTCACGCATTCAGATCCAGAGGAAGCTCGCGGTCACCGGGACCTCTGATATAAATACTTGTATTCTTAGACACTGGAGTCAAATAAATTTCTGAGCGTACCACATCAATGGCGGCGTCGTAAAACCTCTGACAGTGGGGGAAAGAGAGGGCACAGAGTGACCCACGTCCAGTCAGCCTTAAGCTTACGGTAAACATTCACAAACACACACCGGCCATGCTCAGTCGGGGGCTTTTTCCAAGCGTGGTCTCCAAACAGAGAATACAGTGTTAATTACATTTCTCTACTTCCACTTTTTCTTGCACCATATAGGGAGCAATTCAAAGTTGCGCAATCTTGACCACTTCATACGTTGGGATGAAGAGCATAGCTCCAGCTCCTAATCACTAGGCATAGTATGGGGTGGCACAGAATGACTTTTTAAAAAGCTCAATAGAAAACAAGTGCATGCCATACAAAACTCATGATTCTTAAATTTAGCTTTTAATCTACAGAGTCTTATGTCCACAGGATGTAGGCTAAGTCAGCGTCGCCTCCTCAAACAAGTCAGCAAAGTGCACAGGTGTTATTGCGCACCTTTAGACCGAGTTCCCGTAACAAATGAGTGATGATAACAAGGCTAACACACGGGAGTGTCTGTGTTCTCTGGGAGAGAGAGTAAGTGGTTCTGCACCACGGGGTCATTGCTATCTACTGTTGTTGCGCAAAACACACAACAAATCACTGCAAACCCACACCACACCAGACACACGCACGCACAAGCACACACACACACCAGTGCAACCAGTGCTCTATTGATCCGAGACAGATAGCAGGGGACGAGAAGCGTGAGGCCACACAAAAGGAAGGGGAGGCCAGTTCTGCTTGAGCGCCTGTACCCCGATCTTACCTGCGTCATCATTCGGTCTGCACCTGTGTTCTCCTCGTCCTTGAAGATGATGTCGGGGTTGTAGTTGGGCGTGAGCTCCTTGAAGCGCTCCGAGTTGCGCGTTATTTTCCCCTCGTACCTGCCGCTGGCTCCTAGCGTTTTCTCAGCCACGTTGGGGCTAAACTGCTTGTAGGCGAGTGGGGTTAGTTTTCTCGGTGGCCGCCTCTTCCCGTAACCTCTGCCCGGGCCACAGCCCCCGCTGCCCGAAGAGAGAATCAAGGCGCAGCCGGTGAGGAACGTCACCACCGTGGCGAGTCGCATTCCACCTATGCCGCCGGGCACTCCGGCGTGCGAAGTGGGAGAAACAGGTAAAGGTGAGTATCGGTGGACCCCCTCCCCCTGTGCGCGGCCTCTCTCCCCTCGTGGGGGTGATGGAGGGGGAGGAGGACGAGCGTCTTAACACGGTCTCACCGGGTCACCGGTCACCGCCATCCCCGGCGCGCAAAATCTCATTCCACACGAGCCGTGGTTGTGCGCTTGTGTTGTTCTGAGTGTAGTATCACTGCGTGACCCAGATCAGAGTGCCAGCGCGCACAACTCTCCCCTCCTCTCGCGTCGCCAGGAGCGCGTCTCTGAGTGCACTTGGAGACAGCGGCATAAATAGGGCAGGGCCGTTTATCTTGGCAGGAGGGTTCAAAGCCACGCTGCTCTCGAGCTGTGAGAAGCGTCCACAAGCGGCCGCGGTTGGTGCGCATGGAACAGGAACGGCAGTGCGCTGCTGCCTGGAGTCGCGGTCAGTGGGGTGTCCCCGCGGCGGTTTGGTTTCCTCCCGTTGGGCTGGCTCGCGCTGCGTCCCTCAGCTGACATGGAAACGGGAGACATCCGAGAGATCATAGACCGCGCCCTGCCCAGTCCTGCCCTCCGCGTCCCTGCCTACCTCCTCTACGCTGCGCCTCCTAGCCCAGCTGAGCGCAGCGCCCCGTGTTGCCCCCTGGCTCGCGTCTCGGCTCTCCACAGCCCCGTACCGCAGGCGTCGCGTCTGCCAACACGCGAGACTTAACAGCGACTCGCTGCCGTCTGGACTCGCGACCCTGGAGCCAACAGTCCTTTGGACCCCAGCGGTTATCATTTACTGCAGGGTAAAGGACGCTGTGGAGCCTGAAACGTGAACGCACAAAACCACACACCAACATTCACTCACAAATACACACACACACACACACACACACTCAGACAGACAGACACACATTTACACACACACACACACACACACACACACACACACACACACAATCACACAAGCTTGGGTCTACCCCTCCTTTACCTCGTCTCTCTCTCTCACTCTGTGTCTCACTCACACACACACACACACACACACACACACACACACACACACACACACACACACACACACACAAAGAGCGCAGGGCTACTGTCATTGGGAGAATGTGAAAAGAATTGAGTCGCGGCTCCGTGAGCGGCGCTGTGAATCGAGGCGGTGAGGTCCGATTTCACTGGCCGAGACAGGACACCCAACACCCGGCGACTGCCGTCATACCGGCGGCCCCTCCAGTCTCCTACCAGCGCGACTATTATTACTATCAATTATTTAATATTACAGATGGAAATGTCGACTTCACGAGTATGTAATCATAAAGAACGATAGCTGTCGTCTCTACCGAGTCCAAACCAATGATTCTGTCAACGTAATGATCAAAAACAACTCAGGAGATGCCGCTGCGGAGGACCCTCATTCTCAGGCCGCCGCGCCAAGGAACAACATCGGGAAAACTAGGAAAAGCTTGGGAAATCGCCATCCCAACAAAACCACAATAAAATGTTACTAATACACATTTCTGCGATATCATCGTTTCCATGTCAATACTGAGATCTGGATTTCAGCGTGTGTGCAGAAAAACTGCAATTATCCTGCAGCCAAATGCAGTTCTACCTCTATGCGCTAGGAGGCCACCAACCTGACGGGGATGTTCTTGAGATTGTTCTGATTTAATTTACCCGTTTTTATTTGAGATAGAAGGTGTCTCCAATGTCACAATATATTGATAAACAAAGAAAATTAAACAACATGACAGCTGGCTCCATATATTTCAAATAGATTTTATTAACATTACTGCCACTTAAATGAAGTTAAAAAAAATCTTACCTTAAAAACATAAAATTACACATATTGTAGAAGTAGGTCAAAATAACATAACCTAACATAAAATAAAAGGACAGGAAAGCTGCTGGATAGGGAAGACACTGGTAACGTACACCCTTTTCTAACAGAGCCACACATGTAAAAAAAGAGACAGGACCAGTTCTGCCCAGAGTGTAAGTGTAAGTGTGTGTGTGTGTGATTGTCTGTGTGTATGTGGGTATAAGAGAAAGTGTGTGTGTGTGTGGGAGGAGCTCCCCCACCCTGTGTCCTTAGTAAGCATTTTCAGTGCATGATTGAGATCCTCAGCTGACCCCCACCACCACCCCCATCACCGGAACAGTCCCACGGCCTTCTTCTTCTTGGGCCGAGCAGCAGGTCGATCAGAAGGGACCGAAACCTGGGGCACCGTCTGAAAAGAGAGAAAGAAATGACTCACAGAAAGTGTTCGGCATTGACGTTCTCATTTGGCCCTTCTACCACACATGGGGCTCTCAGTATGTGATGTCATGCTGACGTGATGTGATATCATATACGTCAGGCTATACTAACATGACAAGAGTTAGTGTGTGATTCCACCCCCTACGACAAGCTGAGGGTTACAGGGGGAAAAGGGCCCCATAGAGAGAAATAACGGAGTTAGGTGTGGCTAGTAACAGTACTGGGTTGGGTCAGGTTAAGCTTAGAGGACCAGTGTGGACAGTGAGGGTTATGGGTTGGACCGGTACGATTCTAAAGAATTAGGTTCACTGCCCTGTAAAGGTGAAGTGCAGAAACTGAGAAAAATGCCTTTAAAATTGCCATACTGCCCAGTCAAACATGGTATAAAAGTGGTAATGCTTATATGCACTTTCTTAATAGGAAGAAGGACGAGTTCAAACAAAAGATGTTCACAGAGCAAAAAAATAGGTGTTATAAAGTGAATTTGCAGTCTAAACTCAGTTTTGACAAAATATGTAGTTACTGCCCTTTGGTTTTGTAGGGCAGTACAGTTCTAAGGAATCAGGTTCAGAGTTCAGGTTCTACCTGCTCGCTCTCTGCGTTCTGAGGTTCTCCACTCGCTCCTCCACGGCTTGGTTCCTCATGGTTCTGCTCCAGCAGACTTGGCGTGAGGCTCTGGCCTGAGAAAAGAGAACAGAAGAGAAACCATTGGAAAGGGTGGGGGTGTGTGTCAGTTTCTCTTTGAAGAACCTTCACTGGAACCTTCAATTCTCAAAGCCCACAGTACCATAACACACTGATGTAAGTAGCCATAAGTGGTCCCATGTGACACCAGCACTCATTTAGAAGGGGTAAAAGCTGAAATACAAAGAAAAGTTCACACACTAACCTCTTTCAACTGCCTTTAACCATCTTTTCAACAAACCTCTTTCAACCACCTTTTGAAGGCCCAAATAGGGCACCACTAATCCTGTTTTCTATATTTGCTTACCCTGGTGTTGTTTATGTATGTATGTTTTCAGACATTTGCTTATTATTATGCTACTCTTGTTGTTTTTGTAGTCTTTTTAAGCCCTGTTAGTCTACTTAGAGGTTGTTCCTAGAGGTTATTTTCTCATTTTAGTGTGAGAAAAAAAAAGAGTTAATTTTAGTGATAGTGTTCAAGGGGAAGTTTATTTAACTCACTACTCCAACTATCAACAGACACATGAAAAGAGAGGTGACGGAAATATAGATGTGCAGAGAGAGATAGAAGAAATAAAAAGACAGAGGGACAGAAAAAAAGATAAAAATAATAGAGGGACAGATAAGAAGGAGAGATGAAAGACAGAAGGATGGAGAGACGAGACATGAGATGGAGATAGAGTGAGATGCACTCTATCTTTCTAGCACTGTGCATTACTGCATGCTATTTCTTAGGTCAACGTGAGTTGACTTAGCATAGTACACTTAGGGACACACAGGGACACTCAGGTACACACAGGAACAGGTAATGAACTAATCAGAATAACAGATGTGGGAGGAAAAAGTAGGTAGGTGTCACAATGGAGGAAAGAGAGAAAGAGAGAGGGGGAAGAGCGAGAGTGATGGGAGAGTGATGGAGGTAGAGAAAAACGGGAAAAAGACACAGACACACTGACTATGTGGGTGTAGCATGATGTGTGTGGTGTATGTGTGATGCTCACCTGAGCTGCTGCTTCTGAAGCTTGTGTCTCTGACGCCATCTTGGTGTGCGTGTGTGTTGGGTCCAGCTGTCCGGTCCTGTGCTAGTGTTTCGTCCTCCTCTGGGGTGTCTGTTGAGGCGCTGGAGCGCCTGCGTTTGCGCAGCCCTCTCTGGCTGCTCACGGCTGTGTACAGATCCTGCAGCTCTGGGCTGAAGTCCATACACTCCTGTAAGGCATCCATCTGAGGCAGCATCTACACACACAGAAACACAGACACAGGGAGAAAAAAAAACGTTTACCCAGGCTCTCTCTCTCTCTCTCTCTCTCTCTCTCTCTCTCTCTCTCTCACACACACACACACACACACTCACACAAACAAAACTCAGACAGGAGCCCTTACAGCAAACCCTTTAGTGTGTCTGCATACAGGTGCTGATCATATAATTAGAATATCATGAAAAAGTTGATTTCTGTAATTCCATTCAAAAAGTCAAACTTGTATATATTCACTTTACACAATATGACATATTACACTGAATGACATATTTCACATATTTATTTCTTTTAATATTGCTGATTATAACTAACAACTAATGAAAACCCCAAATTGAGTATCTCAAAAAATTAGAATAATGTGGAAAGGTTCAATATTAAAGACACCTGGTGCCACACTCTAATCAGCTAATTAACTCAAAACACCTGCAAAGGCCTGTAAATGGTCTCTCAGTCTAGTTTTGTAGACTACACAATCATGGGGAAGACTGCTGATCTGACAGTTGTCCAAAAGATGACCATTGACACCTTGCACAAGGAGGGCAAGACACAAAAGATCATTGCTAAAGAGGCTGGCTGTTCACAGAGCTCTGTGCCCAAGCCACATTAATAGAAAGGCGAAGGGAAGAAAAAGATGTGGTAGAAAAAATGTACAAGCCATAGGGATAACTGCACCCTGGAGAGAATTGTGAAACAAAACTCATTAAAAATGTGGGGGAGATTCACAAAGAGTAGACTGCAGCTGGAGTCATTGACTGCAGTAAGGTTTCAGCTGTCGCATTCCTTGTGTCGAGCCACTCTTGAGCAAGAGACAGCGTCAGAAGCGTCTCGCCTGTGCTAAAGACAAAAAAGACTGCATTGCTGCTGAGTGGTCCAATGTTATGTTCTCTGATGAAAGTAAATTTTGCATGTCCTTTGGAAATCAAGGTCCCAGAGTCTGGAGGAAGAGAGAAGAGGCACAGAATCCACATTGCTTGAGGTCGAGTGTAAAGTTTCCACAGTCAGTGATGGTTTGGGGTGCCATGTCATCTGCTGGTGTTGGTCCACTGTGTTTTCTTAAGTCGAAGGTCAACATAGCCATCTACTAGGAAGTTTTAGAGCACTTCATGCTTCCTGCTGCTGACCAACTTTATGGAGATGCAGAATTCATTTTCCAACCGGACTTAGTACCTGCACACAGTGCCAAAGCTACCAGTACCTGGTTTAAGGACCATGGTATCCCTGTTCTTAATTGGCCAGCAAACTAGCCTGATCTTAACCCCATAAAAAATCTATGGGGTACTGTGAAGAGGAAGATGTGACACACCAGACCCAACAATGCAGAAGAGCTAAAGGCCTCTTTTAGAGCAACCTGACTGATCGACTCCATGCGCACGCCGCAATTCAGGCAAAAATGGCCCCAACTAAGTATTGAGTGCTGTATCATGCTCATACTGTTCATGTCCATACTTTTCAGTTGGCCAACATTTCTGGAATTTTTTTTTTTTGTATCGGCCACTAACTGCGTTACCATGGACACTTAATCCAATTAGAAATGGAATAACTACTTAATTAGAATTAGAAAATGCACATATAAACACCCCAATTGTAATAAAACTTTAAATTATAAATTATTTTAATTGAATTGTAAGGGGTGGTGCAGTCCATTACAGCTGTCATGTATACATGTATTCCAATTGTTTCTGGTGGGGTTCTTTGACGTGTTCAGTCTCCAACTAGCGATAAGACATCCATCCTGCTACCTAACCTAACCTGCTACCTGCACGCAACAGTGGCTATTCCTACATATTGTATAATTTTTGTATTGTACCATTTTGTATATGTGGCATTCTGATCAGGCAATTGGATTAGATCTATTTCGATAAGGAAAAAAAAACTGTCCATGTAAATGGTGCTACTGAGATCCCTCTCAATCATCTCTCCCCCCTGAACACAAGCTATGGAGACATGGGCTGGGCTGGGGCTGGCTCTGGCCAAGGGGCAGAGGGAGAGGCGGTGGGAGGTGAGGGGAAGGGAGAGAAGCAGTGGGGGAAAGGGGTCGATGAAAGAGGTAGGGAGCCATGGGAGAGGGGGTGATGGGAGAGGGGCGAGAGCCATGGGGGCGATGCAGGCTGAAAGCTCCCGAAATAAGCCTGGTCCTGAGCAAACAGGGCTGTCATCAGAGACGGGGAGAGATAGCTAGCGGGGTGGCGCGCGAGGTAATGAAGAGAGAAGGCTTAGAGCTGTTGAGGAGGCACGGAAGGTAACGGAGCAGAGACAGGCTCCTGTTGAGAAGGCTGAGGAGGCGCAGGAGGTAAGGGAGGAGAGACAGGGTCCTTTTGAAGAGGTGCAGGGAAGAGAGAAAGGCTCCTGTTGAACAGATGAAGGGAGGAGAGAAAGGGTCCTGATGAGGAGGTGAAGGGGGGAGAGAAAGGGTCCTGTTAAGGAGATGAAGGAAGGACAGAAATGGTTCTGTTGAGGAGTCTAAGGAGGTGCAAAATGAGAGTAAGGATCCTGTTGAGGAGGTGAAGGTAAGAGAAAAAGGCTCCTGATGAGGAGGTAAGGGAGGGGAGAAAAGGGCTACTGATGAGGAGGTGAAGGGAGGAGAAAGGCCCCTGTTGAGGAGGTATGTGAGGTCAAATAAAAGAGGAAGGCTTCGGTTGAGGAAAGGTGGAGCGGTGGAGGAGAAAGGCTCCTACTGAGCAGGTGCTGGAGTTGAAGGAGGAGAAAAATGCTCCTGTTGAGGAGGTTAAGGGAGGAGAGGAAGGGTCCTGCTGAGGAGGTGAAGGGAGGAGAGGAAAGGGTCCTGGTTAAGGAAGTGAGGGGATAAGAGTAAGGATCCTGGTTGAGGTGAAGGAGGAGAGGAAGTTTTCTGTTGAAAAAATGAAGGGAGGAGAGAAAAGGTCCTGGTTGAGGAGGTGAAGGGAGGATAGGAAATGGTCCTGGTTGAGGAGGTCAGTGGAGGAGAAGAAGGGTCCTGGTTGAGGAGGTCAAGGGGGGAGAGAAAAGTTCCTGGTCAGAAGGTGAAGGAGGAGAGGAAAGGAGCCTGGCTGAGGAGGTCAGTGGAGGGGAAGGAGGGTCCTGATTGAGGAGGTGAAGGGAGGAGAAGAAAGGTTCCTGTTCAGAAGGTGAAGGAGGAGAGGAAACGGTACTGGTTGAGGAGGTCAGTGGAGGGGAAGGAGGGTCCTGGTTGAGGAGGTGAAGAGAGGAGAGGAAGGGTCCTGGTTGAGGAGGTGCATTAAGACAGGGAAAAAAAAGGCTCCTGTTCTCTTTTGAACTCCATCCCCTCACGGCATAGACAGCGAGGCTACACTGAGCACGCACCTCCTCACCACATACAGGCCTGTGTGTGTGTGTGTGTGTGTGTGTGTGTGTGCTCTAGCATTTATTCACACACACACACACATATACACACACACACACACACACACAAGCATGCATACCTGTGCAACATATGACCTGTTGATGAATGGGCTCGAATGAACACACACACTTTACGCAACGGGCCTGCATGCACAAGCAAGCGTGCGCACACACACACATACACACTTTTTTTCCTCCTGAAAGAGGACAAACTCTCCAAATTAGCTCTCCAAATATTGACCTGGAGAAATTGGTGGTCTCCCTCTGCCTCTCTCTCTCTCTCCCTCTCTCTATCTACAGGGCCCTGAATACCCGGCTCCGGTTTCAACATTTACTCAGACTTATTTTTATTATTTGTTTATTCTAAAACCGTAAACATAAACGTATGCTCTGGTCAGCATCGAGTTCCTCTTTGGGCACAGAGCGCCAATGTGTGGATAAGGGACAGGGAGACGAAGAGAGAGACAGGGCGAGAGAGTGTGCGCGAGAGAGAGAACGAGAGAGCGAGAGAGAGAATCAACGACCCCTAAGGAGAGTCTCTCACTCTCCTCATCTTTCATTTCCTCTCCAGAAAGCCATTTTTCATCCGTCCATCTTTCCTCCTCCCTCTGTCAACGCTCTGGTTTTCACCTCCGTGACCTTGCCCACACGCTGGTCTGCTTCAGTTCTTCCTGGGGCCCGTCATCAACCGCTGGACATACTGAACCCACTGCTCAAGCCGTTCCACTGAGTAGCTTTCCTATAACCAAGTTCAGGAACCATTTTACGCAGCTCTGAATAGCTTTTTCGAAGACCATGTTTAGGAATCATTTATACAGCTCTAAATGTTTTTTTTTTTTTTTTTTTCGAGAACCAACTTCAGAAACCATTCAAGCAGGTTTACACCACTTTAAAAGGATCAAGTTCGGGAACCATTTGGATAATTTTACTGCACAACTTTTAGAAAGATCTACATGGAACCATTTCACAAAGTTTTACTAAAATAGCTTACTGTGTAGGCCTAAAGCACACACATCTGCCTCAAGTAGCCTGGGTGATGGACCAAAAAGCAAAGTCAAAGAACAGAGACAAAGTCACCAGCGACACCAGTGTGCTCCCACCAAAGTTTTTAATCATGACATTTTGTGACGTCTGATGAAGGGCACATGCCTAAAAGGTCATGATGTGTGTCATTTGATGAAGGGCACATTGGCTGAAAGGTCATAATTAAAAACTTTTGTGGGAGCACACTGGTGTCATGGACTTTTGTGTTCTTTGACTAAAATAGCTTCTCTAAGACCAAGTTCTGGAACTGTTTTGAGCAGTTTAGACTAATACCTTCCCCCTTAGATCAGTGCTTGTTAAACTTGGGGTACGAGTACACCTGGGGGTACTATGATCAATTCTAGAGGATGCGCAAAATAAATCTGTGCATAAGTTCTTCTAAAGACGGAGTTCAGTTACAGATTGTATGTGTGAAAAGATTTTATATTCAAACTGTCCAATATTTGGTAATACAACCTAAATGCAACTACATTATTGTGTGATGCAATCATGCAAAATGGGTTAACATTTGGTATTTGCAGCAATAATTGTGCAAAATAATTCTTCATAGTAATCTGTTGGTGGTACAGGGAGTACTTGGTAGAACATAGTATATAGCAGTTTAAAGTTTGCAAACCACTGTCGTAGATCAATTTCTAAAACCATTTCCTTAATTCTACTAAAGAGTTTTTCTAAGACCAAGTTCAGGAACCATTTGCCTGCCCTTCCTCTCCCCCAAGACCAAATTGGTGGTTTTTCATGTGCTGCTTTTTTGTGTGCTCAAGTTCAGGTTACAAATGTGATGGAAAAACACATTTGCTACTAAATTCTCTCAACATTCAGCTCATCTGTCCGGCGTTGTTCCTTCTGGAAAATTCCTTCTGTGCTACCTTTACATGGCCAAGTTTATGGCCGAGCAAAGTCCCGCTGTGCCTGCACACACACACACACACACACACACACACACACACACACACACACACACACACACACACACACACACACACAAATTACTTGACCTGATTCTGATACATGTTTATCCGCTCACCTGGGCCTCCCTCTCTGCATGAGCAGTGGTTTGGTCCACACCTGTGCGTAATCGTCTTTGCCCACCCAAAGCCCCCCTGGGACGACCCAAAACAGCCACGTCCGGGGGAGAGCAAAACCATTGGACAGAACAGTCCACACTAGAATGATGCAGTGAGAGAAATGCATCCTGGAGTTGGTGTGTGTGTGTGTGTGTGTGTGTGTGTGTGTGTGTGTGTGTGTGTGTGTGTGCGCGCAAACCAAGCAAACGGAAGAGTCAGACAAAGATCTTTGCTCTTCCTGTGGGATGACTTATTACCACTGACCACGTGGAGAGGGAACATGAAGGACAGAGAGAGAGAGAGAGTGTGTATTTGTGTGTGTATGTGTATGTGAGTAAAAGTTTCTGTGTGTGTATGTGTGTAAGAGTTTGTGCGTGTGTGTGTGTGTGTGTGTGTGTGTGTGTGTGTATACACGTGTTGGCTTTCCTATTATTAGCCTGTAAACATGTGAGGTTTCACAGGAGTTTGTTGTTGTTGTTCTGTGGAAAGTTTGGGGTCACCCCATCCCTTATTTACCCCCGAGCTCCAGCCTCAGCTTCCTGTCCCACCTCAAAAGCCAGCGTGCACCTCACAGAACATTCTGGATCTCATACACATACACACACACATACGCGCGCACACACACGCGCGCACAAACTCTTACACACATACACACGATCCATCCTGTACCTCATCTGCCATTATGCACCTTGCAGAACATTTTTAATCTCTCTCTCACACACACACACACACACACACACACACACACACACACACACACACACACACACACACACACACACACACACACACACACACACACACACACACACACACACACACACACACACACACACACACACACACACACACACACACACACACACACACACACACACATACACACGCGCGCTTCCAGACAATCCATTCTGTGTCTCATGGAAAATTCTGGATCAAACACACACAGCCCATCCATCCATTCATTGATGCCCCCTGACCAAAGACCCTGGATCTCATACGCAGATGCTCAGAGAGACAGTCCATACATGTACCTCCTAACATTACATTGCATTTATCTGACGCTGTTATTCAGAATGCCTTATTGAATTTGGTACAGGGAGGGACAGTCCCTCTGGAGAAAGGTGGGGTTAGGTGCTTTGCTCAAGAGCACCTCAGCAAGGTGCATGAGCACACCCACATGATCCCCACAAGACCAACTCCCTAACCATTAGGCCACAGCTGCCTTAACTTGAGGGTTGACTTGGGCACAATCCCTGGTGCTGAACAAGATTAAATTATGTTTTTGAAAAAAGGTTCGCACACTTTTTCTTTTTAGGACTTCTTTTTAATCATTTGGCAAAAAAATAATCCAAAGGAGTGTGCGAACCTTTTTTCAAAAACACAGCTGCCTTCCAAGTCACACAACCTCAGATGGCAACAGGGCTGACTGACCCACAATGCATCTCATGGAAGACTCTACATCAAACACACACAGACACTTTCAGAGAGACGATCCACTATTACTCACATGTGGATCACTGGACTGGAAAGTGGTTGACGTCACCATTCTCTTACTGTAGTTTCAAAGAGCAGGAAGTTGTGCCTGTGGGTGGGACCAGGGTGCTAGGCTACTCGGTGTATTTTTCTTCCACTAACATGAATGCAAAACTGTTACTTTGTGTAAGCTCTTCATTTATCATGATCAGTGACGTTTTGATGGGGGTTGTGTCAATTCAAGAAACTTGAGAATACAACAGCCATTGAGCTGATCTTTTTTTAAATGATTATGAAATAATTCACTGAAATGATATACACAAAAATTATATGGTGTGAGGGCACAATAAACATGCAGAAATTGCCCCAGAAATTCGCAAAATAAACACATTTTCATTGTTCTAGGTTGGTGCTTACAATGCACTTCACTGAAGACCACAGATCACAGATGGCAACCCAGCTGACCCATAATGCACCTCACAGAAGATTCTGGATCACCTGGAGGCCCACAGTGCTCAAAGTGTTCTTAATACATCCTAATCTTGTTCTTAGCATACTTTAATATGTTACAAAGAGCACCTGATCCCAGATCTGTGACTGTATGCGATCTGCACCTTCTCTCACATGTTGTGCCACTATTAGGGGAGGTAGACCTTATTAAAGTATTGTGACGGAGCACCTGATCCCAGATCTGTAATTGTATGCGATCTGCAGTTTCTCTCAAATCTGTGGCACTACCAGGCAAGGTAGACCTTTGTACAGAAATTATTATTATTATGATTATTATTATTATTAATTAGTATTATTAAAGCACAGTGATATAGCAGCTGATCCCAGATCTGTGGCAGTATCAGATGAGGACAGGCGGATGTGGGGGTGGCTTTGAAGGAGATATGACATATCGGTCACACTGACATAGCAACAACAGACAAAACACAGAATCACATCACGCACACACATAAACACACCCATTAGTCACGTTTTCTCTGT
Source organism: Setipinna tenuifilis (assembly GCA_030347295.1). Taxonomy (NCBI): domain Eukaryota; kingdom Metazoa; phylum Chordata; class Actinopteri; order Clupeiformes; family Engraulidae; genus Setipinna; species Setipinna tenuifilis. The sequence goes on along the minus strand of CM059275.1, from coordinate 8,633,020 downwards.
CTGGTAC
>CM059275.1:8608013-8630513 GCA_030347295.1 Setipinna tenuifilis | reverse complement strand
ACGGACACACTCCATGCAAACACACACATACACACGCACTGGCATGGTTTGCCATCTACACATGAAGTCTAAGTCAGCTATACATACACATCCACACACCTGTAGCTGTGTACATCTACACACACACACACACACACACACACACACACACACACACACACACACACACACACACACACACACACACACACACACACACACACACCTGTGCCTGTGTAAATCTGTATACACCCTGACACCTTCAAAACAATACTCATATAGTTGTGTTGTGCATGGCACATACCAGCATGAGCTAGAGAGTGAGTTAGACACCTACACGGATCTGCCCACACATACACATGCAAACATACCCACACATGCACACATACCCACACACAGACACACACCCACACACAGACCACATTGCTGCAGTTACTGAGTCAACTCATGGCATTTCCTTATTAGATTTCAAACCCCAACCCCATCTCTACAATTTAAACACACACCACACACACCCAGACATTTTGAACAATCTGTTTGGCACTGAGGGCTTCTCCACAGGGCACCTGCCTACTCCTGTAACATGAATACTTATTTAATTTGGAGCGGAGTTTATTTGTGTTACATTTATACTTTAAGGTAAATATATGCCTATTCATCTTACATGAATCGTTTATCCTGTAGTTAAATGCATATGTAATGAACAACTAAGCTTTTATGTTCCGTAAATGCTTTTTGAAGTTAATAGGCTGCAAATACTTTATAAACATTTAGCTTGCAGGTGTCTCTACTGTATATAGAATATCCAATATTTTATCACACCTACATGAATGACAATCAGTGCAGTTACATACAAAGATACCATTTCAGTCTAATTATTGTATTTGATCTGATTAAAAGATGTCATACAACATAAATTCAGTATACCGCTGAATTAAGTCAAGTCAAGTTTATTTACAAAAGTACTTCAAAAACCAACAACCGTTGACCAAAGTGCTATACAAGCAAAACATTATAAATTAACAATTCATAGGAAAAAGTAATAATAATCAAGACTTTAACCCTTTTTTTGTTTGTTTGCATGTAACTGCACTGACTGACCAATGCGAGAGATAGTTTAAGTTTCCTAAGGAGCGATGTAGGAATACTGGTCACTTCTTGTGTGATGTGGGAACAGGACTAGTCACTGTAGTGTGTGTGTGTTTCCCGGAGATAGACACACGCAGACACAATACCAGTGGGAACACACAGCTTAGATCAGAGAAGAAGCAGTTCAGCTTCAGACTGATATCTGGAACCCCAACTTGCTACAGACCAGTCTCTGTGAGTATGGACACACGGACACACACACACACACAGCACTGCGGTGAGTTACGCAAGCATGCACACATGAGGTACACCATAGCATGGCCCCTAAAGTTGCACTGTGCACTGACTCATGCGAAAGACACACACACACACACACACACACTCATATACACACACCTTCGCTCCAGTGCACCCAAACAACCCCACAAGGGCACGTCAATACCAGCCCACTAAATAACACACACACTGACACACGCGCAAGTATACAGACACACACACACACACACTTATTTCAGACAAACATTTCTTCATCAGATCACCGTTAATCTATTTTCTCTCTCAGCCCAAAAACCAAAAGTATGCGTCATCAAACGTGCACACACACACACACACACACACACACACACACACACACACACGACAGCTTTCACTCTCTCTCGCTCAATCACTCCAATGCAGACATACAAGGACCTAAAAACCAAGACTTACGTCACTGTTTCTGAGTCAATTCCACATCCACACACACATGCGCTTTTACTCTAAGTCTAAGGCATACATACACACAAGCACACACACACTCTCACAAAAAAGGACAACACAGAGATCCAAACCAAAGCCTGCGTCACTGAACTGGTAGCCATACGGAGAAAGACACACACACACAGTCACGCACACACATACACACACACCACTTATGCGTCACCAGACCTGATCCAGACTGGGCAAACAGAGGCTCCTCCCAGTTGAGGTGAGCTCACCCACTGGCTGTGCCCAAATATGGGCAAGACAGGAAACTGGCATAAACAGTTGCAGGGGTCATGACCCCAAAACTCAACCTCAAGCTAGTCCGCTAGCTCTGGCCAGTGTGTGTGTGTGTGTGTGTGTGTGTGTGTGTGTGTGTGTGTGTGTGTATGTGTGTGTGTGTGTGTGTGTGTGTGTGTGTGTGCCCCTTGCGAGAGCATGTGTGTGCGTGTGTGTATGTGACAGAGTGTGTGTGTGTGTGTGTGTGTGTAAGTGTGGCTGGGAGCCTTATAATTACTCCAGTGGTAAATATTGACGAGAGGTAGGTGGAGGTGTTTTTCTGAAAGAGCTATGGTTTGGGAAACAGAACACGTCTTTCCATCACTCCCTGTCTCTATCCATGATCTCTCCATCTCGACCTCCATGATCTCTTTCCCTCTGTCCATATCCCTCTTCTCTCCATCTTTCTGCCTCTCCTGCAATGATCTTTCCATCTTTCCCCATCCCTGTTCCTGCCATCTTCTCAGATGTTTCTTTCTTTCTTTCTTTCCCCCCATCATTGATCTCTCAATTCCCCTCACACTCTTTCTCTCCATTCCTTCATCTCTCCTCCAATCCATCATCTCCCCATCTTTTACTCTACCTCTCCCCACGATCTCTCTATTTCTCTTCCTCTTTCTTCCACTACCCGATCCACAACCTCCCCATCTCTTGCTCTCCCTTTCCATGATATCTCAATCCCTTCATCCCTTTTACATCTCTCTTTCGCTCACTGCTTCCTTCACATGGTTGTGGCCCCAAGCTTTGTTGATCAGTGTCCCAGTCTCCCACCAGGAAAATCTTTTCTGTCAGAGTGGGCATGAGAGAAAGACAAAGAATGATAGAGGGAGAGAGAAAGGGATAAAGAGACAAAGAGAGGGAGAGAGAGAGAGAGTGAGAGAGAGAGAGAGAGAGGAAAAGATAGTATGATAAAATAGTCAAGATGGAAGTGTGGAGAAGGTGGATGAGGGGGTCCACAAACCTTGTATATCCCATGCAGGGAGGAAAACAAGGTCTGCACACTGCTATATGCTCTAAAATCTTGTGACGAGTAAAATGTGTTTTCTCAAAGGATTTGTTGCTTTGTTGCTTCTTATCTCGAATAAGAAATATTAATAAAAATCAGCTGATAATGTAGCAAACATGTAATAGATATAGTAATAGTAAGAAAATAATGTAATAGATATAGTAATAGTAAGAAAATCAGATTTTTAAAAATTATCTTAGCACAGAAACCTGACCTGATCAAAAGAAATCAATGTCATTTTCAGATTTAGCGGTGCAAAATTGTCCTAAATCAGTTAAAAAAACATTGACAATTGTTGCCCAGTGTTATTAATAACTTCTGTACATAGCCCACTTTCCTTTTACTATTGATTATTTATTATGTCCTTGTATATACTCCCTCCTGTCCTTTGTTTCTACAATGCTTCCTCACTTGACACTTTCACACTTTCACTTTGCACCTTTGTGGCCTTGCTATCTAATTGCGTTGTACAGGCAACTGTTCAATGACAATAAAGGTCTTAAATCTTGACTACCATGTGGTCACCATGTTGCCTTGTTTTGTCAGTTTAGAGCATATGTGCAGACCTTTCCTGATTTCTAGTCTGCAGCCATTGTCTGGAATATTTTTTTTTTTTGGATGTGCACCCCCACTCAACTCTCCCTCAAAACACCCTGATGGGGCTCAGGCAGGAAGTAGGGACACGTCTGACCATTGCTGGACCAGAGGCTGTGTCACACTTAATATCCTCCCCCCCTTGGTGCATATTTTGTTGGTGCACCGCGGGCATACTATGGAACATACTGTTCAACAGAGACACAGATGCAAATGTGACACACACACAGACACAGACACAGACACAGACACACACACACACACACACACACACACACACACACACACACACACACACACACACACACACACACACACACACACACACACAACCACAGGCACACCTCTCAAACACAGACACACACATTTCCTCTATTGTGCAGAGGCAGCTTCCTGGGTTTTTCAGGGCGTCGTGATGTTTGGTTGATGCTCCTGTGAGACATTCTTCCAGATGATTTTTTCCCTGAAATCCGCACCCCTGTGGAATTTCCCAGCATTCTGTGAGAGGTGCCGGGCTGTCTCCCTTTGATCAGTCTGTGCACACACACCCTCTCTCTCCCTCTCTCTCTCACACACACACACACGCACACAGTCATGACACATGCATACAGGACGGATATAGCTTTTCTCTTCAAAGCCTCTCCTCAACCTCTCCCCAATACAAACACAGGCGTCCTAAGGAGGAGTGTGTGTGTGTGTGTGTGTGTGTGTGTGTGTGTGTGTGTGTGTGTGTGTGTGTGTGTGTGTGTGTGTGTATGTGTGTGTATGTTTGTTCAGGGGGGTTCACTCTCAGTATGGAGCCTCTCCGTCTCGCTGCGACACTGACCCCACACCAGTGTCCCAATCTGCCCCAAAATGAGTCCCATTGGAGGGGGGGGGGCAGGACAAGCAGGTCCTGGGGCAGTGGTTTGTAAAAAGACTACCCTCCCTGTCTGCTATGTGAGTGTGTGACTGTGTGTGTGTTTAGTAAGTATGTGTGAGTGTGCATGAATCAGTGTGTTTGAGTAAATGTGTATGTTTGTGTGTTTGCATGTAGGTATGTATATATGTGTATGTGTGTGTGTGTGTGTGTGTGTGTGTGTGTGTGTGTGTGTGTGTGTGTGTGTGTGTGTGTGTGTGTGTGTGTGTGTCAGTTTGTGTGACAGTGTATGTGAGTATATGTATGCCTATCACCAGGTGAGTGAGAGTGTATGTGTCTGTAGAGCATAAATATATTTAAATGTATGTATATATGTGTTTGTATTTCTATATGTATATGCATGTATATGTATACATATGTGTATATGTATATGTATAATGTGTGTGCTGAGGTGACAGGCAAGGTTGTTACTGAGTTAAATGCCCCCCCCCCCCCCGCTACGTCACTGGAGCCTGTAAGGGAGCATGGTGGCCAGAGCGCCCAGGATTGAGGCCTCCTGCTGGGGTATGGGCCATGGAGCAGGCCCCCTCTCTCCTCCACGCCTCCTAGTCCTGACCACATATTCCTCACACACACACCAAATGCCAACCAGACTGGGGGCTGTCTGCTGCTCTCTCTCTCTCTCTCACACACACACACACACACACACACACACACACACACACACACACACACACACACACACACACAGACACACACACACACACACACACACACACACAGAGCAGTGACTGACAGAAAACACCTAAACAGCACAATAGTCTGGGAAAACCACACACATGCGCGCGCACACACACACTCACATGGCACAACAGTCTGGAAAAAAACACTGACCTTAAATCCACGTACATTCACCTTCTGTTCTGCACACACATCTATAGGTCACACACCACGTGATGCACAACATATTGTGAAAAATCATGTGGCTATCTCGTTATTGGTCTTAATTAGCAGTGCCACTCTGGACCCTCCCCTTTTGACCACTTTCGTTCCTGTGGCATACAAGCTGACAGCATTCACACTCCAAAAACAGTGACTCACAGTCGCACTCACAGACACACACACACACACACACATACACACACACAGAATTGCCAAAGGGCTTGTTCAGTCACAAGCAGAGCTGTTAAAGGACCATGGCAGCAAACACACACTGGCTGCCACAAACCAAACCACAGCCTAATTATACACTGCCTGTGTGTGTGTGTGTGTGTGTGTGTGTGTGTGTGTGTGTGTGTGTGTGTGTGTGTGTGTGTGTGTGTGTGTGTGTGAGTGTGTGTGTGAGTGTGTGAGAGAGAGAGAGAGAGAGAGAGGGAGAGAGAGAGAGGGGGAGAGGGAGAGAGGGAGTGTGTGTGTTACTTTCTCTCTCCCTCAGTCACATAAAGACATCCAGTCTCACGCCAGTCCAGTCTAAGAGCTGCCCACTAAATCAAGCTGTGTCCATTCAATATGCCTGCCTGCCTGAGTGTGTGTGACTGTGTGTGTGTGTATGTGTTTCTGCATGTATCTGTCTGAATGTGCACAAATGTGTGTATGTGTTAATGTCAAGTCTGTCATCACAGTGTGAATTTACATAATATGTCTCTTTTAAAACCTCTTCATCACCAATGTGTGTGTGTGTGTATGCATGTGTTTAGGTATATGTCTGTCTCGATTGTGTATGTATGTGTGTGTCTCTCACAATGTGTGTGTGTGTATGTGTGTGTGTGTGTGTCTGTAGCCCACCTCTGAAAGGAAGTTCTGTCTGTAGCTGTCCTCGTCAAACACATCAGTCAGTAGCCTTCCTGCAAGACATAAGACATGTACATACACACACACACACACACACACAAAGTCAAGTAGCTTTTTTGGAAGGTGTGTGTATGTATGACAGTGTATGCTAGTGGGTGTGCATAGAGTGTATGTCTATTACCAGGTAAGTGAGTGTGTATGTATGTCTGTGTGTGTGTGTGTGTGTAGAGCACATGTATATTAAAATGTATGCATGCATGCATGCATGCATGTCTAATCTCTGGCTTTCGCGCTCTGTCTTTCTCACTCTCTCGCTCTCTGTGTACCTCTGGTGAGCACGGCTCCGTTCTCCTTGTAGTCCTGGATCTCAGCATCCTTCTTCACCAGCAGTCCTGCCAGCTCCTCCACCTGCCTCTGCAGTACCCGTGTCATGACCAGCAGAGGGCGCACTAGCTGTCTGCACACCTGCACCACACAGACAGCAGCCACAGGTGGTCACCCAGAGTGCTGGAGAAGCTACACGGATTTATTGTACTAAGATCATGTCACATAGGACACTGTCAAAGGGCTTTTTTGAAATAATGGAGAAAGAAATACATTCTGGACTTGAAATGGTGATTTAGTTAAATAGTGATGTTTTTGGACAATCTCGTCTGAACGTCACCGTACCACACTGTACCCACCCATGTAGCATGGTGATGTTTGGATGAGATTGTCCGAAAATGTGACTATTTTAAGTCCAAAATGCACTGGTTTAAGCCAACCACCTGATTTCAAACAAGCCAAAAACAAGAGCTGATGACAAATATTAACTAGGTGACATCAGACAAATTTTAAAAACCACGTCCTTATGTTTTTGTATCACTGTGTGATCTTACTCTAATGGCCTTTAGCTGTGTATCCATCACAGCTAGAACAACAACGCTTGGATGCGTCATTGATATGATTAGCAGAGGACAATAACACAGGTGCAAAAGGTAAGGTGCAACGACACAGCCGTTACACAATAACAGTGGCCTCATTTTTAAAGGAGTCCTTAAATTACTGTAAACAAAATAGCCTACTCTAGTTTTGATTCACATTAGGGTGGTAGTGTCAGTCACTACGTTAATCCAGTTATTTGTTTTCCAACTGATATAACACCGAAGTCCATTTAGCTAAAAAACAGGCTACTATTGCCAGGTGGTCAACGTTACCTCGCTAGCCTTCTGTATTCAAACGAGCTGTTAATGGGTATTCAAGATCCATAAATTGTATACAAAAACCAATAGTAGGTACTAGTGTTTTGTGAGCATGTGTTCAGTCCGGTCTGTAACTTTCAGATACCATCCATCAGGTTTACCATTACTGAAATTCTGTTAAAGGGGTCCTTCCGCTAAAAACCACTTTGAGTAGCTCTATTTACAATGTGGTGGGTCACAACAAGCAGTATATGCACGCAGCATTCCAAGACGTAAAATTCGACCCTCATGGTTCTACTGGTCATTGAAGGGTCGAGCTAACCAAAACGAGCGGATCAGAGCAGGCTAAACCTATCTACGTCACTAGGTCGTAAGCTCCGCCCAGGGACATGTATGGCAAGCCCACATCCCAGAGGAAGAACAGTGGACAGAAGCTAGGTGAGCGAAAGACAGCGAATTTGCCCAATCAGAGGTGCCTTATTGACATGTCATGGATATTCACGAGGGACACCGGAAAAGCCAGTCGTTCAACCACTAGACCTGTTATAGCTTACAGAAAACAGCGTCAAGCAAGAGAACTAGGACATAATTTTTCACAGAAATGACGCACAATGCATTCAACCATAGTGGCGACACTATATTAATGGAATATGGAAAGTCAGATTCTGTCACACGGACAACAATTTTCCCTGAAAAAAAGGAGAAAAGGGGGTGGGGGGGTGAGGTAAGAAAACAAAAAGTCAGGAATTCCTGATTAATCAGAAGAATTCACATGTGATTCTAGTGTGTGACTTGACTAAAAGCCAAAAGCATAAGTAGAAGCATGTATGTCTGTTCAAATACAGGCTGAACTGTATGTCCCTCTCACAGAGAGGCTGTCGCTCGAAGAGATGAGATGAAGTCACCCACTGATGAGCAGATTTATCCCATGCTGTCACCACAGTGCAGTTAGAATGGCTGTGATGACTGGGGTGAGGCCATGCTGTGTTATGATGGAAAATGGGGGAGCAATATTAGCCACACTGCTGTGAGAATGAGTGGACTACCAATGAGTGGGCTAGAGTTGGACAGTGAAGATGGGTTCACTAAGAGAATGCATGGGTGATGTAGTTGGATATAATGATGGGTGTGTGTGTTTGTGTTTGTCTGTGTGTGTCTGTGTGTGTCTGTGTGTGTCTGTGTGTGTCTGTGTGTGTCTGTGTGTGTCTGTGTGTGTCTGTGTGTGTGTATGGGGGCGGGGGGTGCATAATAAATTGAGTTGGACAGTGATGATTTATAGATGTGGGGCGTGTTAGTTGGGCTGAGATGGGGGGTATATTTATCCATGTTGCTACTAGAATAAGTGATTTAGTGAGCAGTGATGGGGAGGCATTTTTTTTAGCTGTGCTGTCAATGCTTCTGAGTGGGAGGGTGTATCATCTGGCATCCGTACCACTGTGACGGGGGCTGGTCGCAGGCGGAACTCCCAGTGGAAGGGCACCCCCACCAGCTCGCTCTTCAGCCGCACCGTCAGCCGGTCGTCATGGCGCCGGAGAGAGAAGTGGGCGGCCGTGGTGGTGGCGTCCTGGTTGGCAGCCTGGCCGGAGAGACGAGGCAGCGCCACACTGCGCAGATGGGAGAAGACAGCATCTGCCGGAGCACGCAACCTCTTATTCAGCTCCTGAGAGAGAGAGAGAGAGAGAGAGAGAGAGAGAGAGAGAGAGAGAGAGGGAGAGAGAGACACAGAGAGAGAGAGAGATGGGGAGGGACACAGAGTAGGAAGGGCGGAGGAAGAGATACAGAAATAGAGAAAGAAAGAGAGGGAGGGGGAAAATAAAAGACAGAAAGGGAAAAATGGAGGGAGAGAAAAAAGCAGGGAAGTGGTGAGAGAGGGGAGGAGGGAGAGGGAGAAAAGGTGTTTGGGAGAGATATCCTCATCAATGGCTATGCCAGGATGTTAGGATGGCTCCAGATTTAGGACGTGTGTAATATGGTTAAACTAGAGAAACACTTAATACTATCTGGGATTGTTCACTCTGCACTTTTATTGTTGAGAGGTAAAGTAAAGTGAGGGGAATGCCGGAGAGTGAAGAAATGGAGTGGAGAAATGGTGTCGGGCGAAAAGTTAACCTGCAAGACGTCTTCAGAGTCTTTATAAGGACTTTGAGGCCTCTCTGAGTCGAATTGTGAAGCACTGCAGCAAGGTGATGGGAGTCTGTTTGACTGCACTGTCTGTTTTATTTGAGAACCTGGTTCTGCAGGAAGCCCATGCAATACTCAGGGATGATACTCACCCTGAATTCCACACACTTCCTTCAGGTACCCATTTCAGAGTACCAAAGATGAAGATAAACAGACATTTATTCAGCACTTATTCATCTCTGAGGCTGCAGCAATCAATATTCCTAATAAATAGGCACTAGGATTTTGCTGCAATGCACTTTGCTGGAATGTGCACTATAATATGCACTCCATGCACTTCTTGTCCCACTTATGCTGTTTTTAATCATCTATTTCTAACCGTATGTATGTCTTGTGTTTTCTTTTTTTAAGCTGTGTGATGCTGTGTTGTGTATTTTATTTTATTTGTGCGGTCTAGTGTCCATGGTATTATGTTGTCTTGGCCTGCAAAACTATTTGGCCTCTCTGATTACAATAAACTAACTTGAGTTACCTGCGCTCTGTCTGCTATGACGTCTGCGCGCATTTCCTCCTCCCAAACACAGTGCAGATCACTCAGCAGCACCCGGTACTGTGTGTCCCCGAACCAGGCTTTGGCGAGAAGTGCGGTGGTCTCAAGTCGCACCGGCGCCCAGGACAGCTCTGTCAAAGCCATCTCGCTACGCCCAACGTTCTCCATACAACCGGGTAGGGGTTAGTCACAGAGGATTCGATCCTGGGGTGTGAGCACTCGTGTTAGCATGCACTGCTGCTGTGGGTTAGAGCAAATACCTATCGTACAAGCGTAATTTACACTTTCACAACACCATTCAACTGTGCTAGCATGATGGTGACATTTGGAGGGGCTGTTGCCTACACTATTTAGTGGTGGCAGGTCGTTTAAGTTCAACCAAGTTATGTCGGAAATCCAGAAAAGTCATCTTAAAGGAATGCGCTCGGAAGCCACACGGATCTGTAAAATTGTGTTTTGACTCCTTTTCACCGCGTAATGACCGTCTTTACTCAGACTATGGGCTGTTTGGGGACCGGTTTTACGGTGAGAGGGGACTTAAAGAATTTTGGTTAGACCAACTAAAACGTTATGACTTTGAAATATAGCTAGCACCGAATATCAGTGGTTTGGGTCTCATTTTACGAAAGTCTGAAAATGATAAGAACAAGTAGGCTACACTTACCGATCAGGGGACCGTTCCGACTCTCGTACATGTCCGTCGTCCAAGGGGGAACCACAGATATCGTTCCGCTTCATCAAACTGTTGCTGGCAGCGGCGGAGTAGGCAGCGGCTGAGCTGACAATGGGCTGTAAATACCCTTTGCCAACATCAGAAATTTTCCGTTATGAGACTTTTTGTCAGAAACCGAGACGGGGCAGGAAAAATGGGAAAGATTTGTGACTCTTCAGGGCTCTGAATGAGCTGCGAGAATCCCGCAAAGAGCCGAGTTACTGCCTGCAGACAGTCCCTTGAGACCTGAAGCTGATCTTTCGGTTAGGCTACACTGTAGCCAGCCGTGGTAAACTTGACGATAAAATAGTTCTCTAAACACACACACACAAACAAACACACTACTATAGACTGAATAGGAATAAAACCTCCCTTACACCACAGTTATGCTGGGAAAGTTATTTATTTTTATTTCATATGAATGGGTGGCAGTGAGGGGATAGACTGATAGAGAACATAGCACTCGACAAAAATAGTTGAGGACCCCTTTGGTTGGTGTTATCTGTGCCTGCGGTAGGGGTTGATGGCTGCCTCCTGGCTCTTCAGCCTGTCCCGGCCGGGTTTGGGGGCTCGCCCAGAGGCCAACAAAGAGGATGCAGACTCGGCCAATTGCGTAGATGAGCTGGAGGGGGGCAGGTCGAAGGCCAGGCTGCTTCTGATTGGCTCGAGGTCCTTCTCTGACAGCACTGAGCTCAGGCTGGGGATGCTGCTGGGCTTACGAAGCCACATTTCGATTGGATCTTCATCCTGGGGGGCGGGGCTATTCACAGCACTGGTTGCACCCACATGAGGTGGCTGGGCTGGGGGGTTCTGGTTCTGACTAGAACCAGGACTCACATGGTCTGCTCCTTGGGCGGATGTGCCAGGGCGGACCTCCTCCTCCACTGCCTGCTCTGTGGTACCCAGTCGTTCCCCAAGTCTGGCCCAAGGGGACTTGAGGCCCAATGGGCTGGATTTCTTTGGGCTTTCCTGGACCCCTCCACCCAGGTGGACAGGGGTGCCCTGCCCAGAGAAGGCTGCCTGGCCCGGGTCAGCCATGGGGGAAGCGCCCCTGCTGCTGTTGGTGGGGGGTGATGCTGGAGGGGACGGGCGACTCGGGGGACTCAAAGAGAGATCGTTCAGGCCTCTCACCACCTTATCCTCCTGTGCCTCCTCCCTCGGCTGTGTCTCCACCTCTCCATCTCTCTCCGTCCTTATCCCTTGCTCTGTGCTCTGTGGCTTTCTTTGGACGGAAGAGAGCCATTTCAGTGCTGATGTTTCCGCTGCATTCCCCTGGTCTTCTGCAAAGGAGACCTTGGGGTTGGGGGAGGCACGCCAGACACTGTCAGGATGACTTGCGTCCACCTGCCCACCAGCCTGGAGTGCTGCTTCCCGCTTGGCTGCCAAGACAATTGCCCTGAAGTTTGAGACTGGCTGGCTCTCCTCTTCCTGAGAGTCAAGAAGAGCATGAAATGGACAAAGAGAGAGACAGACAGAGAGACAGAGTTTGGGAGAGGAAGAGAGAGCACCTCCATTTTTACTGAGGGCTACTCTTAACTCAAGTCCTAATTTAATACTAATTTAGGGCTAGTCTTGTGTAAGATCAAAATTAGGACTAATTTAGGACTAGTCCTGTGTCAGACCTGGGTCCATATTCACAAAACAATGTATCTTAGCTCTATGAGGAGACCCAGACCCAGATGCAACTTTTAGTGCTAAATTTCTTTGTCAATTGCTCTTTGTCAATTAATTAAAATGAGGTGTCCTAAAGTTACTCTTAAAGTTTCTCATAAATTTGCCCATTAAAAGCTATTTTTAGCCTTAAGAGTCTTTGGGAATATCGGCCCAGAATTCAAGTCCGGTGCTAGATTAAGATTAGTAGGGACTAACTCAGTGGTAGAGCTGGGTTAGTGCTAGAGCTCAATAAGGACTAAATGAGAATGACTGACATACATACCTCAGCAAGACCCGATAGATCTGGAGAGAAGAGGAGGCAAGGCAAGTTTAATGATGTGACACAAATCATACATACAGACAACTCAATGCCCTTAACATGCAGTAACAGATACATGCCTGTATTTCGTGTGTGTGTGTGTGTGTGTGTGTGTGTGTGTGTGTGTGTGTGTGTGTGTGTGTGTGTTGTGTACTTACCACGCTTCCTACTCTCTGGAAGTTGGAATCCAAGGAGTTTAGGGATCAAGCTTGCTTTTGTCCTCCACCTGCTCAAAGCTTTCTGCCACACACATATAAAAACACACAGACAAAACACAGATGCACACAACATCATGTACATAAAAACATTGTGGCAAATAATGATAATAAAAAACAAAATTAAAATAAAAAATGTCGCAAATGAAACCGCACCACACACACACATACATACACATACACACGTGCACACGTGTGTGCACAGCCATGCACTTGCATGCACACAAACGCAGACAAATGCACACACATACACACACACACACACACACACACACACCATACCTTGGCCTTCCTGGTCTGCCTCCAGGAATTGCCACTGGGAAGTCCCCTCTTCTGGATGAGCCTCTCCAGGTCCAGCACCACATCAGACGGGCTCTCATACTCCTCAAACTTCTCATGGAGCTGAAGCAGCCTTTGACACACACACACACACACACACACACACACACACACACACACACACACACACACACACAAATACCCACACACAGGTAAAGACACTCATACATTCACACACATGCATGCCCACACAAAAGTAAAGACAAAGACTCAGACATTCACACATACATTTACACACAGGTACACACACACGTGCCAGAAAACACATATTTTACCCTCTTGATAAATCTTTAAACTTTGACTGTGTATCCACCCGCCTTACAATCATACTGTTACATCACCTGCCCTGTCTAATCTGACTGGTAGATCATCTACCACATATCTGTAATCTGATTTGTCGATCACTAGTGTATGTCTGTAGTCTAACCAGCAGATTACCTTATACATGTCTATAACCTGATCAGTAGATCACCTAGCACTTGTCTTTAACATGATTGGTAGATCACCTAGCACTTGTCTTTAACCTGATTGATAGACCACCCTGTACATGTCTATAACCTGATAAGCAGATCACCTAGCACTTGTCTATAACCTGATTGGTAGATCACCCAGCACTTGTCTATAACATGATTGGTAGATCACCTAGCACTTGTCTATAACATGATTGGTAGATCACCTAGCACTTGTCTTTAACATGAATGGTAGATCACCTAGCACGTGTCTGTAACCTAATTGGCAGATCACCGCCTGTCTGTGTGATGTGATTGGCCGTCACCTGCCGCGTCTCTGCAGCATGTCCATGAGCACCGGGGGGAAGATGCGGTTGGTGTCCCGAGCCTCTGGCCCCACCGCCTCCCTCTTCAACAGGGAGCCAATGATGTCCAGGAAGGGGAGGGGCTGGGGGGTTATCACATTACTGATTGGTAGAGGAGGAGGAGGTAGAGCATTAACGGTGGTGGTGCAGAAGTTAGCACATTACTGATGGGGGAGGAGTTATTACATTACTGATCAGGGAGGAGTTATTACATTACTGATGGGGGAGGAGTTATCACATTACTGATCAGGGAGGAGTTATCACATTACTGGTATAGGGAGTTGTTTCTCTGAGAAGAGAGGTGGACAAGAATGACAGCATCTGCCCGTGTATGCTTGTGTGTGTGTTTGCATGCATGTGTGTTGGTATTTTTCACTGGTAAAATACTAAGGAAGTTGGACAAGACAGTGTATGTGCATGTGTGTGTGTGTGTGTGTCTCACTAGTGTGGGTCCTTGCGTTGCTCAGGAGGTGGGCACCGCAGAAAGAGTGAGCGATCTACAAAACTGTCGATGGTCCTCCGTGGATTCCCAATCTGAGGATTCATCATTGCTGTCATCATCATCATCATCATCATCATCATCATCATCATCATCATCACTACCACCACCATAATTGCACACACACACACACACAAACACACACCTGATGGGAGTATCCATAGCCAAAGGTCCCGTATGTGATCACCAGATCGAGGTCCAGTTTACAGACCATCTAAAACAGACCCAAACACACCCACAAACACACAATTGTACTGGTATTGCCGGCAGGTAATAGATTAGAAGACAAACACACTCTTCACTGAGAGGTAGACCCACATACCTGTTTACTGAGCTTCAGGTCCACATGCATGGTCATTCTGTCTTTCTAGAGACAGATGAAAGAACCCTTCAATTCACAACTCAAACCAATAAATTATTTGATAGTATGTTAAACTCCTGTATATTCATTTAAAATATATATATATATGTGGCCCTCTATTTCATTTTTAAATACAAGCATTTAAAATGTGTCTTATCATTATGGCCACTCCATATTACAGTATTACAGATGGAGTGGACTAAAAACATGTTTCACCAAACATGTTTCACCACAGGTGAACTCTTTTGTGTTTTTTCTTTACCTGAAATATTTTGTCACATTGCATAAAGATTATGATACAAGGTGACATTACAGTGTTGGAACAAAAAGAGAGAATAATGGCTTAAATAGAATACAGTAGAATAAAACGTTATTTATCCCTTTGAGAGGTCCCTTCAGGGAAATTGGGATCCCAGCCGCAAAAGCACCAAATCACAGTAGACACAAATAGATAAAAGTATTGCAGGGGTAGAAGTGTTAATAAATAAGGAGACACCCCCTGTGTGTGTGTGTGTGTGTGTGTTTGAGAGTCTTACATTGAGAATGTCACATAGTTTGATGAAGGCCTTGCCTACGAGCTTGGGGGTGCCTGAGTCCAGCTCAAAAAAGATGAGCTCCACGACCACCAGCCCATGGGCTGGGTCCAGCGTCTTCTCCCCCTCTTTGGGAATCTGCATGTAGGACCAGAGTAAGGCTGTGTGAGTTTGTTGTCTTGTGTGTGTGTGTGTGTGTGTATGTGTGTGTGTGTGTGTGTGTGTGTGTGTTGTGGGGGGGGTGACTGTATTTTGATTCGCACCTGTATGAAATAATTATTTTTCATTAAAGGCCAGGTTGATCTTGTGTGAACATGCCTGTAAACATTTTGTGGATATGTGTGTGTGTGTGTGTTGTTTTTCACCCGTATGGAGAAGTACTTCCACTCGTTGAAGGACATTTTGGTCTCATTGCCTTTGGGGTCCTTGGCGGGCTGCAGGCGGGTACACTTGACGTGGCCCCCCACACTGAAGCGCAGGAAGCCTTGGGCCCCCTTCTTTGCCGCCGCTTAGGAGACCACGCTCAGGATACACACACACTTGCACACACATACACCCTGGGCTACTGCTTCTTCCTCTGTCTCCTCTGTCTTTAGAACACACACACTATACACTGCAAGAGGCACTGCTTTTCTTTCCCTTTGTCTGTAACACTTAAGTCACTCTGTCTTCCGCCAAAGCACACACCACACACACACACACACTAGTAAGGGGTACAGTTTTTGATTGGCTATGTCTACCACACTAACCACTAATACAGAAACACGAACACACATTCTACTGCGTCTCATATCAGGCAATTATCAGCTTGACACCTGTCAAACGAAACAGGTCGGGGGGCAAAGAGGAGGCAGCCCAATATCAGTGAAGGATACCGGTCTTGAAGTCTCTGCAGGTTTTGACGTGGATCGTAAGCACTCCTCTCTGCGAAGACAGCACGAGGTAATCAAAGACTGCACGCTCTCTCCGGGGCGCACCATGTCGTCACACGCGCCAGCGGAGGTTGAACCTAATGTAGGCCTAAATTCATTTTTGGTGGGCATTGTGGATCTTTATTTTAACAAATCTACATTTAGGAATAATTATCCTATTGTTGTTTGACTTACATGGTAAGGATGTACATAACAATATACCCCGAGTTATATTCCCTTTTTGCACTGAATTAGTTGACTACTGTAGGCTAGGACTGTAATTGCTCCAATAGCTTATACGTTGACTGCCGTGTAATAGGCTATTTGTGCGCAATACCTGAGTTTCTCATAGCCAATGCAATGTGCTTTAACGCAAGCTACTAAGTTATCATACCGGGCTGCGGAGACGACGCAAACTCGTTCCGCTGAGGCACTATGCTTACTGTGTGTAAAAATGGGGCATGCACCAATACCTGAATTGAGCTACTTACCGCTGAACCGCGAATGACCAGCGTTTGAAAATAATCATACTCCTCATCCATGTCGTTCTCAGCCATGCCAAACCCACTGCCACTCAGCATTCCCTCTCCCTGGTGGTGGGAAATTCGCGTAAAGGAAGATCGTGCACTGTTATAGTTGTTTTTAAAAAGAAGTGATCAACCAGACTCTAATTTATTAATTTTGTAATGTTACTTTGAAAGGCCATACCTGCCGTCGAGCAGATTTTTTCCGTGAGAAACTGCCATTTTCCGAAGCGACGGACTCTTTCTTGTTGCCACGCATTGACATCATTTTCAGCTGATGAGGTGCAGATAGATCAATATTGTGATCATGGGGTATAATAATAAGTAGCCTACCTACTCCAACAGCTTTTAGTTTTAAAATAAAATGCACAGTGAGCGCAGGCAAGCGGCAGGAAGAAGCAGATATGCCGTGTCGTCATAACAGGTTAAATCGAACATAAACAAAAATGCTGATGTTTGTGAGATTTTCACCGTCTTCAGTCATTAATTAATTACATAGCCCCAAGTGACCAATGTGACCTTTGACATATGAAGAGCAATGGCCCCACCTAGCGTTCACAGAACGAAAACGAGTTTACGATGACTTGCATCAGGCTCCGTACGGTCAAGACTCAAGATATTAGGCCTACTATTCGGTGAAAAGGGACTATTTTCACAGCGCATCAATTTTCATAATCAGTTATTCCTAGAGTAGACCTACTCAAAGCTGCACATATGGACACATTAAGAAAATAGGGACAAACAAACAACAACAACAAAAAACAATACCAAAACAAATCACACCCCAGGCATATGTCACTGATTTCAATAGGGCTTTAATTCTCATTTTCCACTGGTGTATACAAAGCAGTTTGTCTGTACAGATCAAGAAGCCATTTAAAACAATCAATCTCAACAATTGGTAGTACCTGGAAAGTGCAAAAAAATACAATTCAAATACACAGAAATAAAAATCATGCTGTACATTTCATACCGTATTTATAAATAAGCACACCATTACAAACACACACGCACACACACAGACATAAATTCATACCCATTGATGACAAGTCAAATCTAAAGCAGCTAAAGTTTAAGAGTCACATAGATTCTGGTTAGATTCAACCTATGATAAAAGCTTTAATAAGCTAGAATCTCCAAAAGAAGCATTTTGTTTCAATTATTTTTTACTTTGTCTAGTGGAATGCTGTCGTTTATGGAGGGCAAAGTCTGAGGACAGGGAAGGGTTCCTGCACCAGGAAGCACTGATGCATTATGGGAGAAAGGCACTCTGTTTTTTTTTTTTTTACTTCAGTGGTGAAATATATTGCAGTAAGCAATATCTCTAGGTCATAGAACAAAATAAACACAACAAAAAATCAAGGACACAATGGTAACACACACACACACACACACACACACACACACACACACACACACACACACACACACAGAAGTTTGTCATTACGTCACTGATGGTGTATCTTTGTATTACCGCTCTCATGTGTGTTCCTCTGTAGGTGCATAGGATGAGCAGAGGCACGTAAATACACATGCCTTTGACTGACCACTCAATGACCACTCATATCACTGACACATGGTGCAACTGCACCACCTCCTGACCAGAGTATGGTGTCACAGCCTACAGCCACCCCCCACCCCCACCGCCCCCCAGATCTCACTTTAGTTTGGCATTCATGAACAGAACCGTTTGAAAGTCGAATTAAAAGAGAGAGCGGTGGCGAAGAGAGAAAGAGTGAGGAAGAGAAGAGAGGAAGAGAGAGATGAGAGGCAGGGAGCCAGAGGGGGGATAGAGGGAAAGTGGGTGATGAGGCTATTTTTTGACGATTAAACAATGGGACAGGAGAATATACTGGAACACAAAGGTCTATACACAAACCAACGCTCATCAGCGCTGGGCAGCAGGATGGCTTGCCCCTACCACCCACCCTACTTGGCAAAACTGGCTTTGAGCACTGCATAGCTAACTGGCACCAAAGGAGCTGATGGGGCGTGTGTGTGTGTGTGCGTGTGTGTGTGTTTTAGGGGCATCCAAGTTCCCAGACACCAACACCCCATCTTATATCTGAGCAGCAGAGCCCAGCCCTTCCTCAAGACAAGATGCCCTGTGGAATAATCAGGAAGACTAGGGAGAGTTTTCAATTGGTCAGCCAGAGGCTGGAATGTACCATGTGGAGGGGAGAAGGGGGGATGGGGTGGGTGGTGGTTGATGGTGGGGTGTATAATGCTGCTGAAGAACCTTGGCAGTCCCCCTCTGTTTTGGAAGAGAGTGGGTGAGCCCTGGACACCTGAGGGGGCTGTGGATGGGACGTAAGAGGGTGTGGTGGGTGAACGGCTAAAACTAAATAACCAAATGAGCAACTAATGGGTCCATTACACCTTGTTACTGGTTAACCCTATAGACCAGTCAGAACAGCTGCTCAGCCTTCTTCACATAAATAACAAACAAACAAAAAGACAAACAAACATGGTAATTTCAAGTAACACGCAAAGAAGACATTCTATGGTTAAAAAAAAGTTAAGCTCAAAAGTGACAAGCACACATTGCACAGCACACTGTTGGCAGGTGTGTGTTGGTGTGTGTGAGAGCTTGTTATAAAATATTGCTTCACTGAAAATCAACAAAATGTCCTTATAACTTCATTAAAATGTGTATGTGTGTGTGAGTGTTAAAACCAGTGAATTGTGTGCACTAGAACACCATATAGGGTCCTTAGCATCAAAACACAAACAAATATTTACATCACTAAACATAAGTGGAACTACCTATAGGTGTGTGTGTGTGTGTGTGTGTGTGTGTGTGTGTGTGTGTGTGTGTATTATGTAATGTGACAACACAAACACACACAATCTCTGGGTATCCACTGCATCATACATGGCCTTTGCATACCCTGCACCAAAAGGCAAACAGAAAAAAACAAAAGGCCACCATGGGAACACACACACACACACCCCAAACAATGCCCCACTGGACAACATGGATGTAGACTTCTACTCTTGTACGCAGATGACGACGATGACGATCTCAAAACTGAAGGATTGTGGGATATGAGTGACGGGATGAGATGGTACTGGGGAGAATTTATGGAGTACAGTGACAGACAAACACACACACACACACACACACACACACACGAAAAGCTGAGTCAGAGCGCCCGCGCCTGTCCAGCTGTCACAACACACACACAAACAGACACACACACAGACACACAAGGAAGTATATCAACCGCCATCTTCAGACAGGGTCCAGGCCCACCGTCCTCCATTTGAACTGCATGCAGGAAAAGGGCCAACCACTCAGTCATTCTGCAATCACACGTGGCCTGGCCCGCTCTGGTTGGATGATTGTCATGATTGGCAGGGCAGTGGGCCAGTCGGGTGGTGAGGGGTGGTGGAGGGAGGGTGTGGGAGAGGGCGGGGTCAGTGGTACTCCGTCTCTCCTGAGGATATCTGGGTCAGGCGCTTGCTGGAGCCCCACAGCTTCAGGGTGATCTGGCCAGAGCGCATCTGAGACGCACGAGAGCAGCACAAGCAGGAGAGAAGGAGCGGGAGGAGGAGTGGAGGAGTGGAGAGGAGGAGTGGAAGATGAGTGGAGGAGGAGGAGAGGAAATGACAGAAGGATGAGAAGAGAGGAGAGGAGAGGAGGGGGGGAGGGGACAAGAGATGAGGAGAAGGAAGGGAAGAAGAGGAGGAGAGGAGGAGGACAGGAAAGAAGAGGAGAGAATAAGAGAGGGGGAGCGGAAAGGAAATGAGGAGGAGGAGGAGAAGAAGAGAAGGAGAGGAAGAGGAGGTGGAGGAGGAGAGAAAAGGAGAGGAGAGAGTAAGGGGAGAGGATGCAGAAGAGAAAAAGAGGAGCAGGAGATGTGGAAGGGGAAGAGGAAGAGGGGAGAGGAAAAGAGAAGGAGAGGAGGAGAAGGATAACAGGAGAGGTGAAGAGCAGAAAAGATGTGAAGACGAGAAACAGAAGAGAACAGGGAGGGGGGAGAGAGGAGAAGTAGAGGAGAAGAAGGAAAGGAGAGAAAAAATGAACAGATACAGGCAGGTGAAGTGGGAGCGCACAGTGAGCAAAGAAAAGAGTGAAAAAAAAAGAAAGGATGCAGAACAGAAAGGAAGAGGAGATAAATGATCTATGAGTCAGCTGATTGTTAGTTCATCTAGATGTGATTCAACTCTAAGAACCAATCAAATCACCAAAGAGTCATTTGATTCAAATAAAAAAAACACAATCAAATCACCCAGGAGTCATTTGATGATTCAGCTCTAAGAACCAATCAAATCACCCAGGAGTCATTTGATTCAACTTTAAGAACCAATCAAATTCCTACAGGAGTCATTTGATTCAACTCGAAGAACCAATCAAATCCCTACGGGAGTGACTTTCAGATGCGCGAGTCGGAATCTCAATGCCCATTGCAAAATGATTCGGTGGAAGAGTCCAGGTCTGGAAGACCAATGGCTGACCCCACAGGACTGTGAGGGAAGTGAGGCCTTAGTATTAACATCATCTAGCACTAAGCTTCTAGAAGTTTCTACACTTCTCTAGAGGTACTGCTGGTCAAATGTTGACCACTTCTTATCTAGCGATGACCAGTAGGAATATATATATATTTTTTTTCTATATATTATTAGTAGTATTATGATGTCCAAGTCCAATATTAGGATACAGTCTATGTTTTTTTTTTTTTAAGTTTCACAGTAGTTGAGAGAAGTAAACACAGCACAGTATTAATATTGGTTTTGTAAACAAAACATGACGGTTAACACCAATAACACAAGGCCACAATAAAGCAGTTCACAGTCCTTGGCGTATAGGTCTAACCTATTAAACATCTTCTAGAAAACACCCACCCACACACACACACACACAAGACACACAAACACACACACACAGGCATTATATTTCTGTTTCCCTTTGATTGAGAGTATTAATGTTTGTAAAAGCATGGTCTGAGTTGAACCTGTCTTGCCCCACTGTGGGTTGAGCATCTATGCATGTGTGTGTGTGTGTCTAGCTATGGCTGAAACTGTGTGTGTGTGTGTCCTGGCATCTTCAGTCAGAACCGACTGTTGTATATTTTCCTGTGTGTGCATTTTCTTATGGAGGTGTGTGTGTGTGCGTGTGTGTGTCTGTGTGTGTACTCCGCTGCTCTGTGTCTGTGTCTTCTGTGTGTGTGCATCAATGTGTCTATATATAATTGTGTCTTTAGTCTGGACTTTGTGTGTATAGAAGTGTGTGTTTAGTGTAGACTGTGCGTGTATGTAAGTGTGTGTTCAGACTGTGCTGTGCTGTGGATGTATGTGTGTATGTGTGTACAAGTGTGTTGTAAGTCAAGGCTGAGTAAATGTGTGTATGGAAATGTGTGTTTAGTGTAGACTGTGTGTGAATATAGAAAATAAGAGTGTGTGTGTGTGTGTCTGTGTCTAGTGTAG
>CM059275.1:8595513-8603013 GCA_030347295.1 Setipinna tenuifilis | reverse complement strand
TTTGGCAACAAACTACGATGAACATGCACTAGGGAGGGAGAGAAAAAGAGCGAGAGATGCAGACACACTGATAAAGGAGAGCATAAGAGCGAGAGACTGACTTGGGGTTGGCCACAGTGGGGTCCTTGATGAAGGTGAAGTAGTTGGAGATGTTCTTATCATATGGCAGCCAGCCGTGGGTCCCCACCAGGCAGTTCTGGCTCACCGTTACCTGGGCAACAACACCAACAACACAGGTTACTGTGGAAACAGATCATTCCGGAATCCCACCAAAACATCTTGAGGTAAAAGACACCAATAGTCCTTTTTCCATCAACAATATGATTCGCTTTATTGTGATGCGCATCAAGAAGTTAGTGCGATACATGTGATGGAAAAAAGGTTATATCGCTCTAACGCCTGTTTTGTTGCACAAAGTTAGTTCGCTCGAAACAGGTGGTCTTGGGCTAAGTTGTATCGCTACAGACATGATGGAAAAGGTTAATGCGATACAGTCTAGCCACGCAGGCGCAGATGGCATTCCGAGAAGCTGACAACAGCACGAGCTCTATTAAGTTCCCGCTAATGAACGTTCTAATTCGCTACTTTTTGTTATGGAAAATCATCTGTCGAGTCAAAATAATGCGCATCAGCACGTTTATTGTGACGGCATTTTATTTATTAGAATCGTCTTGTTTGATGGAAAACCAACCAAACGCATCTTATATCGCTACAAAATAATGCGATATAACTTTTAATTCGCTACAGAATCTGATGGAAAAAGGACTAATGATAAACTATTAGGCATCAATTAGCTCGTTTCCACCACCACAGTGCCAGTGCCCAATCTGGAACTGGTTCTGCTTGTTTTGACTGAAAAGTGACAGGTGCTAGTGCCCAAAGTGGGAAGCACAATGTGACAGTGCACGGTTCTGAAACCTGTGGAAATGCGTGCTGGTGCTGGTACCAGTGCTTGACTAGTACTAGCTCAACATTAGCACTGACACTGGTTGGCAGAATGGTCCTGGTGGAAAAGAGGTAAATATGTAGTGATGTGACTGAGCAGCTGGCTGTGGGGCAACTGTGGCCTAGGGTGTGGTTAGGGAGTTGGTCTTGGGATCAGGTTCGGGTCACAGGTTTGTTTTCCGTACCAGTAGGGAAGAAATGTGGTTGGGGAAGTGAATAACCAGCACTCTATTGCTCCCTTATTCATGGCTGAAGTGCCCTTGAGTAAGGCATCTTACCCCACAGTCCCTGTACCTAATTCAATATGTCGCTCAGGATAAGAGTGCCAGCTAAATGCAGTGTAATGTAATGTAATAATGCTTAACTGTCTCTAAAATGGCTGCAGATCCCACAGTCTCAGTAGCACCCAGACTTCCATAGTTTTCTCAGTAGCACACAGGGCCTTTCTGCTTTACTGGGATGTCAGAATCCTACTGCTATCTGGCTTTGGCTGAGTGGTAACGCAACCTGACAGCAGTGAGTCGAAACAAGATAAAACCGTCTAAGAACATTACAAGCCCTATTGCAGCATTGAGATGTATTTTCTGCATGGTCACAAAAGATTAGCCATCTCAAATTGCAGTTGCTAGGTTTTATCTTACTGGCTGTCCTTGCATGTTGTCATCCTTGCTGTTAGTCTCTCTGGCCTTTGTGCTTCATTGTTCGTATTATTATTATGATGATGATGGTGATAATTATTATTATTGATATTATTGTCATCATCATCATCATTATAATCATCATCATCATCATCATCATCAATATAATTATTATTGCATGCACTATTCGTTCAGTAATAGTTCAACATTTCTTCTTTTTTATCATCCTTCTCTGATTGTATGTTCATGTTTAATTTAAAATATATAAAATATAATTTGTTTTAAATACTCTTTCTTTTTCTTTTATTCTTACCATTTTAATTTTTTTAAATTTATTTATGTATGTACTTAGTTTTATTCTGTTGATGCACTTTGGTCAGCTTCTGTTGTATAAAATGTGCGATATAAGTAAACTGAACTTGAACTTCAACATTTAACAATGTGTTCAGTGGCCAGCCAGAGACATCCTGAGTTAGATCATTTTTCCACAGTGAAGGGAAATGTTTCTTAAAGGTTTCTTTCCAAACCCCAGAAGTGACATCAACAAAACAATAACATAACAAAGGTGTTGTTATGGAAACCTTGCTACTGCACAATAGCAGTAATCTGAACACACACACACACACACACACACACACACACACACACGTCATGAATTTGAATGTGTTGTTTCAGCAAGTTGCTGGTTTGATGCAGTTGGAGCTCATCCTGTCATTACACTTGGGTGTGCTATGGCCCTGCATATAGGCTCAGGGTTGGCTTTGAGGTTGGAGGTTAGCAGTGACTTACCAGCGCGTCTGGGCTGCCCTGGGAAATGAAGGAGTGCGACTGGTTCTTGGGAACCACAGCCTTCACCAGCGCAACACTGTCACTGATGCCCTGCAAGATGAGCAAGAGAAGGAGGACTTGAATTTGGTGACCCACACACAGACATGTAAACACACAGACATGTAATTACACACACAAACATACACAGACATAAACACACACACACACACACACTAGAGGTAAGATCGGGCCTAAAAAATCCAGCCCGACCCGACCCAGGCCCGCGGGATTAAAGCCCGACCCGACCCGAGCCCTACCAATTAACTTGATTTGCAGGCCCGAGCCCGAAGCAAACCCGAAATTTCATATTTTATTTGTGAGGACTCGGGAGGAGGAGGGGTGATTTATGATAACAAATTAAAGCATGTCTTTTGTAACGAACTCTAAGTTAAACAAGACTGTATGAACATTTACATCTTTTATAAGAGTTGACGAAAAATTTAAGGCCGTCCGTCATTTTGACGGGTTGAAAATTGGTCCATAAACCACAGCAGCAGTACGTCCTTAAGAATCTAGCGCGGCACTTTAAGAGAGAGAGAGGCAGAGAGACAAAGAAGAACAATGACGGGTGGATAATAGACAAGGACATGAAGGAGTTTTTTGAACTGTCATTGCAAGAGTTTAGTACAGTACGTGTTGTGATGAGGCGACGAATGATAATATAGATGTTTGACAATCATCACTTTTGCCAGTACAGCTGTTTAAATGCCTGCTCAGCGTCGGGGTGCCAGTCTTTTTGCTCTCGTATGAAAGCAAAGCGCCACATTAACTAGGCCTACACTCAGCGAAGCCAATGCAAGTTTCTGTAGCATTTTTAACAATCAATTTGAAGCTTTTCCACACCCTACTCTTACCGGTGCGTGTTTGCCTTTTCAGTTCCCCTGTCTTTAGTTTATCCTTGACTTCTTGCTGCTCTATATCGGAGATACCAGGTCAAAATAGGTGCGGACTTGCGGAGGGGAAGATTATAAAGAGGGCGGCGTTCACCTGCGCAGAGCATGCTCTGGCTCTGCGGCTCCTGTTTAGTAGTTAAATAGCAATTACCTTACAGCGCCTTCTCTGTTTTATCCTAATTATTTATTTTATAACAAGTATTCCTTAGTTTAGTATCCACACATCGTTTTAGTATACAGTTTTATAAACATATATTTATTTTTTAAAAAAATCAGCGAGAGAGAAGCCCGACCCGACCCGAACGTAATGACTGACATTTTAGGCCCGACCCGGCCCGAAATTCAGGTCGGGTCGGGCTCGGACTCGGGCTTGAGCTTAAGATCTTACCTCTAACACACACACATACACACACACACACACAACATTGTACCAAGAAGATCGACCTGAGTTCGGTGACGTGCGCGCACACACGCACACACAACATTGTACTGAGAAGAAGGACCCAAGTTCGGTGACGTGCGCACACACATGCACACGCACGCACACGCATACACGCGCACACACACACGCACACAAACACACACACACACACACACAGTACCTCCACAAAGAAGGACTTGAGTTCAGTGACATGCTCGAAGATGCTGAGGGGGCAGCCGTCCAGACGGGCCTTCCTCTTCTCCAGCTCCTCCAATGACAGACGCACAGGATGGGGCTCCTGGCCAATCAGAACTCAGAGTCAGTCACGCTCACCCGTCAATCAAGCACATCAGCTATTTTCAAGTCCAGAGTCAGTCACACTCACCAGTCTATCAAACACGTCAACCAATCACATTCAAGAGTTAGTCCTACTCCCCAGTCAGTCAAACACACCAGCCAATCAAACTGAAGAGTGACGCTCACCGGTTAACCAGATGAGCCTATTGTGCATGACCAAAAGTTTATCCCAACTGGCCACTAGCATAGCTCTGGCCAAACACACTACTGCAAGGGACACAAGGGACACACACACTGCCCACCCACTTTATTAGTCACATGACCTTACCTTGAGCAGCTGGCACGGAGTCTGTCCGAAGTTGCTGATCATGCCTTCCAGAGCCTTGCGCTCCTTCTCATCTGTAATAGCGTCCAGGTCCACGGCTCCTGAACACACACACCCACACCAATCAGTACTGTCACAGACCATTAAACTAAGCACTCATCATCTGTGTCAATTGTTTGACTTCCACCCGTAACTCTATCAATTTTAGCACTGTTAAACTAGAACTAATAATAGCTAATGTAGCATAGACGTCAACTACACTTCAAAACGTGCAGTCTTATTGCATTAGCATAACTAGAATACAGTACAGTAGCTAGCATGTGTACCTTGATAAGTGCAGTATTATATCATTAGCATAATTAGCATCTGTACCTTGATAAGTGCAGTATTATATCATTAGCATAATTAGCATCTGTACCTTCATAAGTGCAGTATTATATCATTAGCATAGTTAGCATGTGTACCTTCATAAGTGCAGTATTATATCATTAGCATAATTAGCATCTGTACCTTCATAAGTGCAGTAGTAGAAGACATTGAGGGCCTCTACAGCAGCTGGGCCTCTTTGCTTGTACCCGAAAATCAGATCAATCCACTCATGTAGATGAGCAGACACGTACTCAGACTCCTGTGAAACACACACGCACACACACACACACACACACATTGGTTAGCTATACTTTTATAACTCCAGAGATGTGTCTGTGGACCAGAGCACAGTTACTCAGCAGGTAGTGTGGGCAGCATGACCAAGGCAATGGGCACTGGACCAACGACTGAATGTACTGGATGAAGTGTACTGGAACAGGGAAGGAGTCAAAAGAGAGCCAAGTAAGCAACTGCACTTCTTTTAAAGGTTGAAATGATCAATTTCAGATTCCAAAAGAAGTCCAGTTGCTTACAAACGAGCTCTTCTTTGACTACCAGACTTTTCACAGAAAACAGGGAGGGACTTTCATACTGCATGTGAATATTGAGTATGTCTGTACATAGGTATTTTAAGGTATGGCTGTAACTCGCTAGCAGAAATACTGCAGAAAGTAAAATAGACAAAAAAGTAAACATAGGTTCTAAATGACTGGCTCTGCAATAAACACCAGATGGCGCTACTGCAAGTAAGCAGGAGTCACAGAGGACTGTATGTTTACTCTGGCAGACTGAAGCACTCGCTTGCTTTGCTTATGCGTTTCAATAAGCAGGAACTGCTTTGCCACAGAACCCGCTCGGAATCGTGGGATATATATTTCCCGGAGGGGGAGTAGTGTCAGAGAGTGCCGTCATGGTGACGAGTGATGGGGTTGTCGTGATGATGATGCCTCACCAGAGCTTTCCGGTGTTTGTAGATGAAGTCCTCGGGGGATTTGGCCCATTTGGGCAGGATGACATCATTGACCCGCTCCTTGGAGAGCTGCAGGCGACCCAGGTCAAAACCTACAGCACAACAGGAGGGGAAAGAGAGGGAGAGGTAGAGAGAGAGAGAGAAAGAGAGACAAAGACAGAAAGAGAGAGAGAGGAGGGAGAGAGACATGGAAAGAAAGAGAAAAGAGAAAGAGGGAGAGGAAGAGAGAGAGAAAAGCGAGAGAAAAAGAGAGGGAAGAGGGATAGAGAAAGAGTGAGAGATAAAGAGGGTGTGAGAAAGAAATAGAGTGGAGAGGGAGAGACAGGGACATGAAAGAGAGAGACAGGAGAGACGGAGAGAGAAAGAGAAAAGAGAGGGGAGAGGGAGAAAAAGAGAGGGGTAGAGGGGTAAAGGAAACAGAAAGAGATGGACAGTGAAGAAGGACAATGAGAGGAAACGGGTCAGGTCCCAGGCCAGCCAGCTAAAAGCAAAATGTTGGCAGCAATCCAGTCTACAGAGACAGTATCTGTGTGTATGTGTGTGTGCAAGAGAGTGTGTGTTAGTGTGTGTAGGTTTCATGTGTGTGTAAAGTATGTGTGGGTGCATTTGTGTGTGTATGTCTGTATGTGTATGCAACCGCATCTGTGAGTGTGTTGGTGATAGTCGGAATTTTTGTTACATACTGCTAGTAAGTGTGTTTATAGTGTGTATGTGTTTGTGTTAATCTGTTTGCATTACAACCATATGTGAATGTGTGACTCCTTGTAAATGTGTTTATATTAGTGTACGTATGTGTCGTATATGTATATGCCTGGCTATGTGAATAACTTGTGTGTCTGTGTGTGTGTGTATATGAGACTACTAGTGAGTGTTTGTGTGTGTGTCTGTGTGTGTGTCTGTATGTGTGTGTGCGTCTCTTAGTGGAAGCGCTCACCATTCTGGTTCTCCAGGAATTCTGGGAAGTAGAAGAATTCCGGAATAAGCTCCTTGACGTCGTTGGGATTATCCATCAGGGCTTGCCAGGTGGCAGGAATGGAATGGAACTGACGATCAGCGCAGTCGAAGCTGCAGAACACACACAGACACACAAACACAAATACACACACACACACACACACACAGACACACACACAAAGGGTGTAAATCACACATACACACAGATATGAAGTGATACAGTAATACTACACAAGCACAGACAGACAGACAGACCGTCCAGGAAGGCTGCTGACTAATGTGTGTTTGGGCGTCTTTTAGGAAGGCTTCTGGCTGATATGTGTATGTGTGTGTGTGTGTGGGTGTCTTTTAGGAAGGCTTCTGGCTGATATGTGTATATGTGTGTGTGTGGGGTTCCTCACCGGCCGCTCTGCAGCTGGATGTGGAGGGAGGTGAATGGTTCGACCCGGATGAGGTAGTGCATCACCCCCGCCGCGTTGGAGTAGTGCGTCCCATAGTGGAAGCGGTCGATGGTACCCGTGGGGTCCTCAAAACTCTCGTACCTGCACACAAAGAAACCCATCAAAGAACTGAAGGCGCACCACACACAGGACTGCCCGGAGAGATGGCTGGGATCCTGAACAGATGCAATTACTGGGCCCCCTCCTTCCCCAGAAACCCTATGGTTTTCAATTGACTGGGCCCCTCCCTGTCTGCTGGGCCCCAGAAAGCTTTCATGGATGGCTCTAACCATACATGATTATTTTCACTATTATAAAAGTCTACTTCTTTCTTAACTCTCTGAGGAAAGATTTTAAATATTTAAATAGATCAGAGACAGGTTCTAAATCTTATTTCTATTGTTTACTTCATTTACCTTT
>CM059275.1:8573013-8590513 GCA_030347295.1 Setipinna tenuifilis | reverse complement strand
AACATGTAGTTTTATAAACACAGACAGCAGACAATAATAAACAGCAAAACTTTGAACTGCTTAATGGAATGAATACGAAAACCAGAAACTTCTACTATTTTGCTAGGAACAGAAACAAAACCAGAACCTTCACAGATTTGTATGTTCTGGAACAGAAATGTTACTTTAAAATAATTATAATTGGTTAATACAGTTTTTTTTAAAAAAGATTTTCTGTTCACAATGACCTAAGGGTACTTCAGTGGCACTTCTGTGTGGATTTGAACCCGCGACCCTCCGGTCACAGGTCCGTTACCTTAAAGCAACACTAAGCAGTTTTCGTCTTCGGAATTGTCTCTCACAGAGAGAACTAGTGAGGCAGCCCACTCCTCCAAACTTAGTGCAGTTATAGCCCATGCAGGGCGGCAAAGCGAATTTACAAGTGTAGAAGTGAGTAGATTGTTTCACCTTGTTACAAGTTGATGAACCACTGAAACGATTTTGGAAACATTTCAACAAGGTTGAAAAAAATGACTTAGTGTTGCTTTAGCCACCAGGCTACCACTGTCCCCTGTTACTATGCCTCCATACAGTCATTAAGAGATGACTTAATTAAGCAGTATAACATGAGTGGGCGTGAGGGCGTTTGTGGATATCCTCACGGGTGTGGTTCGGCCGCAAGTAACCAGGATGAGATATGATTGTTGTCATTGTTCACAGTCTGAACTAGGCCTTAAGCACAGCTGCTGTTCTGCAGTCTTGGGTGTCTTGTTAAAGTCTGCCATAATTTATAAACGCACTCAATGTAACGGTTACGTAGCATCTTCGGCGGAGTGATTATCAACAGCAAAGAGTCACCCATGGTATACTGTGGCATATCCTCACTCCTAGTGACGCTTAGAATGCATCTCATCCCATCAAAAATTGCTAAATAGTTTGACTGGTCATAACCATAGCATAACCATAATCAATGAACACCAACTCATCAAAAACAAAAAACAACCCCAGAGGTCAAGTTGTGTGTTGTCATGCCTGAGTGGGCTGTTGTTCCAGCCACAGGAAGTGTAGTCATGGTAACAGCGGTGTGGCGGTTGCTCGCTTGCTTACCCAGGTTGTCTCGGAGAGCGCTGGCCTCGCGGTGAGGGTCAAAGTTGTGGTTGCGCACCAGCTTCAGACGCATGCGCGAGTAGTTCTCAGCGCTCGACAGACGCCAGTGGAGCTCACTCTGCTCACTGTGACACACACACACACACACACACACACACACACACACACACACATAAAAAAAAAACGAGGACACTCATGTTTAATACCCAACTTGCGAGCTGCATAACTATACACACACACATTTACACATTTACACACACACAAACACACACACACCTGTCTGCCCAGGGCCCCCTCTCGCAGAAGAGTCCGCGGCGCGCTGCCTTCCACTGCCTGAGGGTGGCGCTGTTGTGTGTGTGCAGCTGCTTGAGCATGCTGTTGTAGCGCAGGTTCTCCTGACGCCCGCGCCTGCTGAACGGCTCTACAAACTGCTCCTGTGGAGGGAGGGGACACAGACAGTGTGTGAGAATGTGTGTGTGTGTGTGTGTGTGTGTGTGTGTGTGTGTGGTTCACAAACTGATTCTGTGGAGGAAGGCGAGACAGACAGAGTGTGTGAGAGTGTGTTTGTGTTTCACAAACTGCTCCTGTGGGGACGGAAGACAGACAGTGTGTGAGAGTATGTGTGTGTGTGTGTGTGTGTGTTTCAGAAACTGCTTCTGTGGGGAGGGGAGACAGAGTGTGTGAGAGTATGCGTTTGTGCGCATGTGTGTGTGTGTGTGTGTGTTTCAAAAACTGCTCCTGTGGGCACAGCAGACTGTGAGAGTGTGTGTGTGTGTTTCACAAACTACTCCTGTGGGGAGGGAAGACAGAATGTCTAGGAATATGTGTGTGTGTGTGTGTGGGTGTGTTTCACAAACCGCTCCTGTAGGGACTGTGAGTTTAAGTGTGTGCGTCACCATAAAACTTCACAAGGTGAGTGTATGCCTAGGATGCATATGGGATTTCTAGGTAGTTTCTGCCTTGGCAGCAAGTGCAGACACGTGTACATGTATGTGTGTGTGTGTGTGTGTGTGTGTGTGTGTGTGTGTGTGTGTCTGTGTGTGTGTGTCTGTGTAGTATAGTGTCATCTGACCATGGCGTGGTCGTTGCCAGGCAGGTGTGTGTGTGTGTCTATGCTGCTGGACACCTGATCTCTTCCGTCTAACAGGTGCACACCTCTACCAGTCTACCACGCCGTTTATGCCAGAGAGTGTGTTTACGTACACAGACTTGGGTATGGAGCAGAGCCTGCTTCTGTGGCTGTGTGTTTATCAGCTTTAACTGCTTTACATAGATATATACAGGTTTATGGCTGTTTATGTCAGACAGCTTGTGTATATGCGTGTGTGTGTGTGTGTGTGTGTATGTACAGTTGTGCACAAAATTATTCAACCCCCAATGCTGTAAAGGGTTTTAGGGAATTCAGTGTACATTTGTAATTGTGTTCATAATGAAATCTTACAAGGACTTGTTAAAGAACCAAATGCAACTAAAATGACATCAGTTGTTTTTGTCATAAAGTATTAAATGGCTTTTTTGTGATTTCTTCATTGACACAATTATTCAACCCCTTTAAGACTACCACTCTTGAGAGGCTCTTGAGAGCCGTGCCTCATTCAAGTATTTTCAATTAGGTATTGGAAATACCTGTGGATGTTAACGAGCAGAAATTAAGCATAATAAGCACCAATTGGGCAGATTTAAAAGGACTGTGATACTCTGCTCCTTTCTAGACATTTACTGGTGTGTTTACAACATGGTGAAGTCAAGAGAATGGTCCCAGAAGACAAGAGAAGAGTTTATTCGCTTTCACAAGAATGGCAATGGATATAAGAAGATCTCAAAGATGTTAAATATCTCAAGAGACACTATCGGAAGCATCATACGAAAATTCAAAGTGAAGGGCACAGTGGAAACGCTACCTGGTCGTGGTAGGAAGAAGATCCTGACAGCAACTGCTGTGCGCTACCTGAAGCGCAAGGTGGAGAAAAATCCCTGAGTGACTGCTGAGGAACTGATAAAAGATCTGTCAGATGTGGGCACTGAGGTTTCAGCACAGACAATAGGGCGCGCACTGCATAATGAAGACCTCCATGCCAGAACACCCAGGTGTACCCCCTTGCTGACCCCAAAGAATAAGAGACGTTGACTGGAGTATGCAAAAAGTCATGTGGACAAGCCACAAAAGTTCTGGGACCACGTTCTGTGGTCTGATGAATCTAAATTAGAGTTGTTTGGGCCCATGGACCAGCGCTTGTTTGAAGGAGGAAAAACCAGGCCTATGAAGAAAAGAACACCTTGCCTACTGTGAAGCATGGCAGGGGATCAATAATGCTTTGGGGCTGTTTTGCTTCTAATGGTACAGGGAAGCTTCAATGTATACAGGGCACCATGAATTCCCTTCAGTACGAAGAGATCTTGGAAGCAAATGTAATGGAGTCCGTCACAAACCTGCGGCTTGGGCGACGTTGGACATTTCAACAGGACAATTATCCAAAGCACATATCCAAGTCCACTACAGCATGGTTGAAGATGAAGGGCTGGAACATTCTAGAGTGGCCATCGCAGTCACTAGACTTGAATCCGATTGAGAACCTCTGGTGGGACCTGAAGAAGGCAGTTGCAGTGCGCAAGCCTAAGAACCTGACTGAACTTGAGGCTTTTGCCCATGAAGAATGGGCCAAGATACCTGTAGGTCGCTGCAAGACACTTGTGTCAAGCTATGCTTCATGCTTGGAAGCTGTAAAAACTAGAAAAGGATGTTGTACAAAGTACTAAAAATTAATTTCACTTGGGGGTTGAATAAAACTTACAATGATGTGAGCACAGAAAAGACATTTGTGGTTATTTCAGTGTAAATGCTGTGTTATATTTGTAAAATTTGCAAGTGCTTCTTTAATTTAATGGTAAATAAGATGACTAAAATGATCAAAATTGATGTCAAACTGGTCAAAGACTTAATTTCAGTGGGGGTTGAATAATTTCGTACATAACTGTATATGTGTGTGCGTTTGTGTCTACATGCATGTTTGTAAGAAAAAGAGAGAGAGACAGCAAAAGTGTGTGTGTGTTTGTGTCTATATGTCTGTGTGTGTGTGTGGTTGTGTCTATATATGTGTGTGTGTTTGTTCGCTATGTGTGTGTGTGTGTGTGTGTGTGTGTGTGTGTGAGAGAGAGAGAGAGAGAGAGAGAGAGAGAGAGAAAGAGACAGACAGTGAGTGTGTGTGTGTGTGTGTGTGTGTGTGTGAGTGAGTGAGTGAGAGAGAGAGAGAGAGAGAGACAGAGAGAGAAAGAGACAGACAGTGAGTGTGTGTATGTGTGTGTGTGTGTGTGTGTGTGTGTGTGTGTGTGTGCGTGCGCGCATGTACCTGGAAGCGGATCTTGCTCTCCCCCCGACCCCTCTCCCGGCGGTGCAGGTTGACCATGAAGGCCTCGTGGCACTCCTTCCAGAACAGAGCCATGTTCTCATGGCCCAGACTAAACGTCTCGATCTCATACTGCTTCATGTACGGGATGATCTGAGAAGGGAGGGAGGGAGGGAGGGAGAGAGAGAGAGAGAGAGAGAGAGAGAAAGAGAGAGAGAGAAAAGATTCACATATAAACACCTCAAATGGAATATTTGACCTGATTCAAATTTTGAATGACTCGCGATAAAACATTTATCCCTAACCTGCTACCTGTGTACGTCAGTGGCTATTTGAACGCATTGTATCATTTTTTGTAACTGTCATGTAAATGCTACATTTGGATTAGATGATTGGATTAGATCTATTCCGATCAGAAAAAAAACTGTCCATGTAAACATAGCTCATGTGGTACAGGTAGACATCTGACTCAGAAACCCTGCAGTCATCATCCATTTATCCATCCATCCATTCACCCATCCATCTATCCATCTATCTGCCCCTACCTTTACCTATCCACCGATTCATCCATCCTTCACTGAACCATCCCTTCTTCCACCCATTATTCACTCATCCATCCATCCATCCACCTATTCATCTGCCCACACCCCTATTTATCCATTCATTTATTCATCCATCCTTCCCTCAACTATGCCTTCGTCCACCCATCAACCTCCCATCCATCCCTTCATCCATCCATCAAACCATCTATCAATCCATCCATTCATCCATCCATCCATCCATCCATCCATTCATTAATTCTGCTTACATATTTGTCCAGGTAGACCCTCCACTCGGGGGCGGTGCAGTACTGCTGGAAGTCCTCGAAGAAGGAGGGGCTGCCGTTGGTGTCGGGCAGGCCGGGCAGGTGGAGCTCCATGTAGAGCAGCCGGTGCACCTTGGCCAGCAGGGTGCGAAGCAGGGGCACCAGGAAGGAGTAGGTCTCCTCGGCCTGGCTCTCCGTGGCCCTCCTCAGGATGCCCTCCACGCGGCCCAGCAGGTAGCACGCCTCGTCCTGCGACTCGATGCTCTTGGTCTGCAGGATGCCGTTCAGCTTGGCCGTGGCCATGGCGCACACCTTACAAAAAACACACACACAAACAAAGTCTTGTGTGTACACTTATATATACACTTATGTATACACTGCAATATATATATACACTTATATATACCTATATACAAGTGTATATACTTATATTGCATATATCAAGTTATATATGCAGTGATCCTTCGCTATATCACGGTTCACCTTTTGTGGTCCCACTGTATCATAATATGATGTTTAATATCATAACTGTAACATGTAAATATTGAGCGCAGTAATAATTCAGTAGTACATACAGCCAATGTATTAAACCAGTGGTTGGATGGGGTATTTTATGGCTTAAACTATGAAATAAATGTTTTCTATATGGTCTTGCTATATCGCAGATTCTGACCTATCACAGAGGGTTCTGAGATGTAACTACTGTACCTTGTAATACAGGTGTGTGTGTGTATACAGGTGTGTGTACGTGTGTACTGTCCTTTACCGGTGTGTCCTCCTGAGCCATGAAGCCCAGCAGCAGCCTGAGTCCCAGCTGTGCAAGCTGGTGCCACTGTGCCCTTGTGTGTGTGTGTGTGTGTGTGTGTGTGTGTGTGTGTGTGTATTGTCCCCTTACCTGTGTGTCCTCCTGAGCCATGAAGCCCAGCAGCAGCCTGAGTCCCAGCTGGGCCAGCTGGTGCCACTGTTGCCCGGCCGTGTACCAGACCATGAGGCCGTCCATGAGGGCCACGGTCTCCTCCAGCAGCCTCTCGCTCCAGAGGGTGGGGCTGACCAGCCCCTCGGCCTGCAGGAAGTCCTGCACCACGTGCAGCAGCCGCACCGCGCTCTCCGTGTGCTGGGGCAGTGTCGCCGCCGGGGCCTCGCGGTTGTCCGTCACCGCCCACTCCAGCATGCGCTCCAGCAGACTGACCCACACACACATATTCACATACACACACATATGTAGAGACACACAGAGACAGACACACACACATACAGACACACATATATAGAAAGACACACACAGACACAGAGAGAGAGAGAGAGAGAGAAAGAGAGAGAGAGAGAGAGAAAGAAAGAGAGACACACACAAACAGAGAGTGAGAGAGACATACACACACACAAAAAGAAAGAGAGACAGACAGACACACACACACCCACGCACACCGAAATACAAAAGTATGTTGGTGAATAAGTGAAGTTTCTAGTCTAGTTTCATAATGATCTTTAAAAAAGGAGAAAAGAGAAAGAAGACAAAAAGAGAGAACAAAGAAATGAAGGTACAGCAATATTTTATTCTGCTTTACCTAATTCCAACACTACCTCATTCTCACAATGCCTTACAATACACTTATTCTGCCAGGGGAAATTCAGGGAAATTGATTACTCAAATTACCCAAGTCTTGTATTACCTTACACTACATTATTCTAATATTCCCTTGGCTGTGCTGTATTGAGAAACGTTTTTTTCTTCCTTGAGGTGTGAGCGCTTTTTAAAAATTTAAAAAAGACTGGATCTGCCTTTACCCGAAAATTAACGTGAAGGAAGTTACAAAGGTTTTCGGAAACTAATGGACTAACTAATAATTCTCACGAATGCTCACAAACACTCACTCTATGAGCTGATTTGGCTAGGAAGGATTCTGCCTACAACCAGCCATTTCAATGACACCAGCGCCAGACCCTCTGTACCCCTTTTGTTAAGCACACACTGAACTGCCTTTGTGTATAAAATGTTCTATACAAATAAACTTGACATGTACACAATGAAAGCCAAGTACAAGGGGCTGGTTTACCAGGCTAACACTACCCTACCATACCTTCAAACCTGGGGGCAGGGGTGGGATAGGGGGACATGGGGGCCCTTAGTTGTGCCCTGGACTCACCTGAGCTTGACCTGGTCGACGGGCATGAGCATGTCGTTGCTGGTGGCCAGCTTGGTGAGGGCGGAGAAGACCTGGCCCCTCTCCTGCCACGCCGCCTCGTCCGAGCCCTCCACCCCCCGCCACATCACACACAGCACCACCTCCAGCAGCAGCCGGCACAGCTCCTCCTCCGTGCGCTACACACACACAACACACAACACACACACACAGGCATACACAACACACACAAAAAAAAACGTTAGCAAAAACACACACATGCACACATAACGTGGTAAACACGTGGTAAAGCATGGTAAACATGCATTCATGTACACACAAACACACACACACACACATGCACAACAGACACACGCACACACACATTCACATCCATGAACACACATATACACACGGAGGAAAGACGGAGAATTAGGGAGGAAATTGCTGTATTACACAACCTGAATAACAACTTCATCAGGATAATCTGACTGTTTTGCTCTTTTGCAGTTGGCAAAAGGAGACTTAGTCCTGCACTTTAAAGAATGTCTTAAGCGATTAAGAAAGACCATGCCAGAAAAAGAGAGGGAGAGAGAGAGGGAGACAGAGGGAGAGAGAGAGGGAGACAGAGGAAGAGGGAAAGAGAGAAAGCATGAGCAATAGAGGAGAAAGTTCTAGAATGAGAGAGGGAGTGGGGGAAAAAAACAGAGGGATAAGGAGGAAGAAAGTGAGAGGAGGGCAGTGAAAAGATGAAGAAAAAAAATGAACAGATTTAGAAAGCACAAAAGCAGCAACACAGTCACTTGACACTGGATTGACTGCAGAAGGCCTGTCTTTCTCCCTCCCTAACCTGTCTCTCTCTCTCTCTCCCTCCCCAACCTGTCTATCTATCCCACAAAGCCTCCTGTCTTTCTATTCTAAGCTAAAACTGTCTACGATTTGGAAACCACCTTTCTCTGACCTTAAACAGTCTGTCCTCCCAAAAACCCCATCTCTCCTCTCGTCTAAGCTCTGTCTATCCGAAAATCCCCATGTCTCTTGACCTCTCTATCCTGTCACTTAAAAGCAAGAGGTGTCACCTGAATGTCACGTGTGGGTGGGCTCAGCTGGGGGGGGGTAAAATTACTGGAAAAATTGTTTTTTTTTGGATGAACAGAGCGTTTCTTTAAGGTGGGCAAGGCTTGTCCCTTGCCAGACCCCCCCCTCCAAAGTTGGTCGCCACCCTGCTTAAAGGTCACATCTTAGATAGCCTGACGTCCGTGTTGTCTAGAGCTGTAGACATGCAGATAATGTTATTATGGCTTCCTCACACACGACAATGGCGCCACAAGACATTATGGCTCCCTGGCCCCATTTGCTATCATTAGATATTACACACTCCATCCACACGGGAGGTAAGAACTCCCCCACACGGCTTATTTTGCAAGCAAGATTTATTTACAACGTTTCAGTCATGGATCTTTGTCAGGTTTTTACACGGAAAAAAAAGACAGTTTTGTGAATGACCTGTGAAGCAACCTGACGAAGGTCTATGACCGAAATGTTGCTAATAAATCTTGCTTGCGAAATGGGCAGTGTGAGGGAGTTTTTAATCTCCCTAAGTTAGACTGTGGTCATTTCCAACACACTGGTCTTCTTTTAGAGGTGTGGAAAGGTTCGTTTTCTTTCTCAACTATATACAGGAGGTTTAGGGCAACTAATGTGTGTGACTGTGGGTGAAAGATTAGAGTGTGTGCATGAGTTTGTCTGAGAGAGAGCAGGAGACATGGAGGGCGTGCAAGAAAGCAAGCGAGAGAGAGAGAGAGAGAGAGAGAGAGAGAGAGGGAGGGAGAGAGAGAGGAAAGGGCAGGAGCAGAGAGAAAGTGAGAGAAAGAGAGAGGAAGAGAAGAAAAAAGAGGGTAGGTGCAAGAGCGAGGGAGAGAGGGAGAGGTGAAAGAGAGATGCTGAGTCATGGAGCCCAGTCAGACATTTAGGGCAGATGGATCAGTTCAGCTTCAACTGGACCTCCTGCTGTATGCTCGCCACACACACGCACACACGCACACACGCACACACGCGCACACGCGCACACGCACACACGCACACACGCACACACGCACACACGCACACACGCACACACGCACACACGCACACACGCACACACGCACACACGCACACACACACACACACACACACACACACACACACACACACACAAGGATGAAAGAAGGCCAAACACTCTTTTTCTCACCCCTCATACACACACACACAAACACACACACAAGGATGAAAGAACGCCAAACACTCTTTTTCTCACCCCTTCCACACACACACACACACACACACACACGTTTTACAAATGCCCTCATAGAGAATGTGGCTTTCAGAGCATAAACACACCAGGATAAACAGTTTTGTGAAGTGAATACCCATAACACACACCCAAGGGCACAAACTTTTTCCACTCAAACACACACACACACACACACACACACACACACACACACACACAAACAAACAAACAAACACACAGCGAGACCATGACATCGCCATCATTTCCAGTGGTGAGCAGACCGAGATGAAAGTGGAGCAGAAATCTGCTCTTCATGGTAACAGCAAAACAAACCCCCATGCCTGTCTGAACCAATCAGAGCTCAAACACACCTCCCTCTGGCTAATCAGAGCTTGCAACAATGGTCAGCCCCTCCCCTCCCATCCCCTTCTATCCAATCACCTCTAGGCTGTTGAAGGACTCTCCCAGCGAGATGTTGTCGCTAAACAGGAAGCTGTCATCAGTGAGGGACGAGCTGTTGTCCCGCTCCGCTGCGGGGGCTCCTGGGAAGGGCTTGGCGTTCTCCAGGGGCGAGGGCGTACTGGGCATGCTCCCTGGGGTCTGGCTGCCGCTGTCCCCCTGCTCGAACAGGTGCACCTGGGACAGGTCCAGGCTCAGGCCCCCGGCTCTGATTGGCGTGGGAGGCCAGGGACGCCCGGGGGTCTCGCAGAGTGATGCCCCGTCTCCCGTGTCCAGGCTGTCCACCGAGCGCCGGTCCGCCCCGCAGTCCGAGGGGGTCCGGCGACCCGAGGGCACCTCCAGGGGCGGCTCCAGGCGGTTCCCGCTCCCGGCCCCACTGCCCCGGCTCAGGTCCAGGCTGCCCAGGCTGGCTGCGTCCCCGCCACGCCCGGCCCCGCCATCGCCGTTGCTGCTGCTGCTGCCCCCTCCTGGAAGACGCAGGAAGAGCCGCGCCAGGGTGTCCTGCCAGCACAGCTGCCTGGAGATCTGGTGGGCCGCATCCTGATGGGTCTGGAGCAGGGAGTAGATCTGAGGGTGGGGGGAGTGGGGGGGTTGTGGTAGTGAGGGGAGCAGAGGGAAGAGAAGTGGTGGTGGGGGGAGAAAATGATTTAATCATGCCATAATGTAACCAGGGCATACAGCAAAAAATAATTATATTCCTGAAATGATCAAAACATTTATGTTTCATTATTATTAAGTTATTATGACTGTCTACTAAAAAATTTCAAGATTTCAGGAACCATGCCTGAGATCTTTCAGGAACCATGCCTGAGATCTTTCAGACCTGTGTAACTAAGATTACCTTTTCACCATTACATGTGTAGAGGCTGATTAAAGATCCATTCGAGTATTCTAATATCTCAGCATGCCTCTCCCAGACATCACAGTATCCTAATGTCTGATTGGTGCATTTCTCCAAAGTATCACAGTATTCTGATGTTTTATTGGAGCATTTATCTCAGAGTAGTACAGAGCCTGTTGATGCGGGAGTGGCTACGGTGCCCCGAGTGACACACAGACAAAAGGCAATTGGAGCTTGTTGTTGTTTTTAAATATTTGGCATTTTTTGCCCTAACAACATGAAACTTGGTACTGCACTCGCTTGTGTCATTAGCAAGATACCTACCAAATTTGAGCTGTTGCAACGAATGGTTCAAGAGTGGTGTGGAACAGACAGCGTGATACACAGACAGATAGATGATCCTTGCATTTATAGATAGATATCTCCTGGAACTTTCTGGAACTTACCCTCTTGCAGACGGTCAGACGGACATTTGGTCCAGCGCGATGAGACAGCTGCACCACAGCCATCAGGTCCTTGTAGCTGATAACAGCGTCTGTTAAAGTCATAGATAACACACACATACACATTAATTCTCCCTCTCTCCCTCTCTATCTCTCTCTCTCTCTCTCTCTCACACACACACACACACACACACACACACACACATACACACATACACACATACACACATACACACATACACACACACACACAAACACACACACTTTTTGGAATGTTTGTGGCAATTTCTGTGTGTGTGTATACATGTGCTACCACTGTAAAGCAATTCTGCCCTACAAAGCAAAAAGGCAGTAACTGCATTTTTTGGCAAAAATGAGTTATTGTGTTTTTTGTAACATTCAAAGCATTCTCTGTCATGTAACAAAACATCTCATCATAAATCTATGTCGTTTTGGAGAAAATTGGTGGGCGTTTGTACAGTAACTACAAAAACTGCTAGTAAAGCAAAGCAAAAAGGCAGTAAACGCCATTGCTGTATTCTTGCCTTGTAGCGTGTCAGTTACTGTCATTCTGCTTTGTATCACTTCACGTAATAATAACACTGTTGCCACAGCGAAGTTACTGTTGCCATAGAGAACATCGAAGTGTCCAGATTTCAGGCTCGCGAGACTCTTTCGCGCTGCAATTTTACCAGAGACGGTCTGTCAACTAAGAAAATCTTCAATTTTACTACTTCGTGAAAACTACTCCATTACGATGGTCCAATCCAGGGGAAAAAAGATGGTGGAAATGGCATTAAAGAGAAAGTATCCCGACTATGGTAAGTAACGACAATGAATGATTATTTATGAATGATTAGAAACGTAGCCTGTCACAAGAAATCCTGTCAGGCCATCAGCTGTTTTCTGTCAGGCAATGTTTCTTGCCCCCTCCCACTCTCCGCCCCCTCCCAACTAGTTTATCTTCTTTCTTTTAATAACCACACTTAGGCTATTTCACTGAGGCGGAATTATTTAAACAGAACAAATGATTGGCAAACGAGTTTTGTAGCCTGTGGAATGCGTCTTTGTTGACGTTATGTTGAAGTTACCACATTACGCGTCACGCGTGTCATACTTCGCTTTCCGTAGGTGAAGATGCACATTGGGGGATAGCTTATCCTAGCCGGATAGGAATTCCTGCCACACCGGCTGTGGTCTAGCTGTCAGGCTATCCACCACAACATGTTCTTCTCGCTAGATATGTATTTCTTATTGCATTTGCCTATGAAAGCAGTATTTTAATAAGCATAGGCCTAATTAATGTACGGAAGGTTATTTTTAAGAAATGTTTTTTAATAAAACATAATACCAAGTAGGCCCTATATGCACATCCTCTTTAATAATAGGTCCATGTTCTATTATTTAAATCATATTAAGAAGTACAGAAAGTCAAAGCCCAAATAAAATTAGATGGACTAATAATCGATGTTTTTTCTTCATTTGTAGAAATACAGTATGTTTGTATGGATTAGTTGTAACTACAGTTATGATTATTATCTTGGCAAGTGTTACTACATGCATTGTTGCTCTGCATGCATACCAATAACTTTAAGTATATTTCATTCCAGCTGCACAGGGTATTCCACCAAGGAGGAGGCGGGACTGCATGGAAGAAACATGGGTGATCCCAGACACTCTGTTGGACACCAGCTTCGACCTGGACACCAGCTTCGACCTGTCCGATGATGACTCATACTACGTCCCAACCCCATCCTCTTCCCCGACACAGACTGAAGTGGAACCAACTTCAAGCCATTCCCCGACTGAAGTGGAACCAACCCCAAGCCAATCCCCGACTGAACTTGAACCAACCCCAAGCCAAATCCTGACTGAAGTGGAACTGACTGAGGAGGAA
Source organism: Setipinna tenuifilis (assembly GCA_030347295.1). Lineage (NCBI taxonomy): Eukaryota > Metazoa > Chordata > Actinopteri > Clupeiformes > Engraulidae > Setipinna > Setipinna tenuifilis. The sequence continues at coordinate 8,577,246 of CM059275.1, read as the reverse complement.
AGGCAGCAACCACATCCACCAATGCGGGGCCCATGTGGTTCCCAGTGCCGTAGGAAGTGCACTGACCACATTTCAGATGACAAGCGGAAGGAGATATGGAGGCAGTATTGGGACATGGCGTACACAGAACGGCGAACCTGGATGTTCCATTCAGTCACCTCAATGGAGACGAAGAGAGTCTGTGCTGCAGGCAGTCGACGTGGCCGTACATTCAGCTACAGGCTACAAGATCAGAGAGGAGAGCCAAGACGTGTCTGCAAGATGATGTTCTTGTCAACGCTGGGCTACCATCCAAAAAATGACAGTCTTGTGATGACCATGATGGGCAAAGAAAGCAGCAAGCCACTCGCTCCACCTCAGGACCAGAGAGGAAGGCAGGCCGCTGTGAAGAAACTGGATACACAGCCATTACTGGACCATATAGAGTCATTCCACCCTACAGTAAGTCACTATAGGCGTGAACATGCCCCAAATCGACGATACCTCTCTAGTGACATCACTATGAAGATGATGCATGCAGATTATGTGGAAAAAGGGCACAACTGCTCGTATGAGGCGTAGAGGAAGGCTGTCAGGCAGAAGAAAATCAGTTTTGCAAAACTCGGAGAGGAGGAGTGTGAGGCTTGCTTGCAGCATGCGGAGCATGAAAAGTCCCACACGGAGGAGGTGGTGGATTGCCCAGAGTGTCAGCAGTGGCAAAAACACAAGCAGTCTGCCCTGCAGAGTCGTCTGAGGTACAAGGAGGATGCAGAGACCAGCTGGCCCGACGGCACCTCAGTCCGGAGTGCAGACCTCCAAAAAGTCATCATGCTACCACGTATGCCTGGAGTCAAATCTTGTGTTTTTACGCGACGTGTTGTGGCATTCCACGAGACATTTGCCTCTGTGGGGAAGGGGAAAAACAAGAAGAACACCATCTCTGTCTTGTGGCATGAGGGCATAGCAGGGCGAAGTGCTGCAGAAATCACATCTGCATACATGGCAGCATTAGAAAAAGAGAGGGATACACGCCACATGATTCTCTGGGTGGACAACTGCAGTGCCCAAAATAAGAATTGGTGCTTGCTCTCCTCACTTGTCACTCTAGTCAACAGTGGCACAACTTCACTGGAGGACATCACCCTGAAGTACTTCGAGCCTGGCCACACGTTCATGAGTGCCGACAGTTTTCACCATGGTGTCGAGCAGGAAATAAGGAAGCATCCAGGTGGTGTTGTGTACGACTTCGAGGACTTTGTCAATGTGGTGGCGAGCTCCAATTCGAAGAAAGTAGATGTCGTCGTGATGCAAAATATGGATATGCCTGATGAAGATCCACAAGGATCGAAACGTTGCATTTTAAGTAATAAAATTTAACTTTTGGAGCAAACGAGGCAGTGTGCAGACCCACATCTTTATACTGTCGTGATGCAAAATGCCAAAGTGCTGAATTGGAAGGATGGCCATTCCACTGCCAAGGTGAAGAAAGCAAAAGGACCAAAGCTGGGGGAGATGGCAGAGATTCAAGTGCAGCGTGGCTCCAAGAGTCTTTTCTACAAGCTGTCACATGTCGAGGCCCAATTCACTGAAATGGACTTCCTACTCAAGAAATTCACCCCAACCATACCCACTCTCTTGCGACCACAGGACAGGGGAGTTGACGAGATCAAAAAGAGGGACATCATTGACAAACTCTGTCCACTCATGCCCCCAAGCAGAAGGGGGTTCTGGCATTCCCTGCCTGTACTGAAGGATGTCCTGGAGGATAAGGAGTAATGAAATTAATGTTTTGTGTATTGTTTGTGCCACGTCTGTTGTTCTTTCATTATCCCCTGATTTCGGACAGTTGTATAATTATAACTATTTATCAAATTAATATCACATAAGCTGATTTACTCATTTCTATGTATTCATGCCTCACTCATGCTTCATTCAGCAATGTTTTAGTCTTCCACACCATATAAAATGAACTTGCTCAAAGTTATTAAAAAAATATTTATATAATTATTTAATAAATATTGTTTAATGTAATTATATACATGGATGGAAAAAAATGGCATGTATGCCATGTTAAATCAGTATGATTCTTGAGAGTTGTTTTCACAATCTATGACTTCATTTATTATTAAATTAATATATATATTTTAAATGTATCCTGAGTATTCACTTCATTAATCACTTTTGTGTATTCTAGGGTTAGGGTTAGGGTTCTCAAGGTCCGGGAAACCCTTGCAGTCTGTGGTGCATTGACAGGGGGGTCTATGAAAAAGGATGGTCGTGTAGGCTATGACATTTTAACAATGTCCATTTGGGCCCCTGCCCCAATCGTTTTTAAATCCCTGTATTAGATCAGTGAAACAGACACTGAATTGTGTAAAATCATGGTAAATCAACTTGAACAACTACTTTGACGATTAACTTTCCAGTGCATATTATGTATTGCAGATAATGCAGATTTGTTAAAGATTAATGAATACAAATTAACTTAGAATACATCCTAAGTACACTGCTATAATTGTGTCATATGAACACTGCTCATTTAGTCCTTGATGCAGGTTGTAAATGTGATATACTTTTGAGATGTGATGAACACCAGAACAATCTCCGATTGAACTATGAACACCTTAAAAGGTTTAATTACATTAGCTGTGGCATCCCTGTATTGCAGGAAACAAATGGTTCAAATTAATACAACTCATATACAACAAAGCCCTTGCTATGACAAAAAAGGTTTTTGAAGAATATTGAGTTACTGCCTTCTTACTTGGTATGGAACCTTCAAAAGCAGGAGTAATACAAAGCAAAAATACAGTAACTGTAAAAAGGGGGTAAAATTTTAAAAATATTAAAATTACTGATATCTGCAAAGAATAAGGTTATATGGAGTAACAATACTGCCTCATGTCCAATAATCTACCTACAACTACTTGGGCTGGACAACAAGAAAACTTTAAGGTCATTTTTCTCAGTTTAGTGCTCTGTGCAGTTACTGCCTTTTTGCTTTGTAGGGCAGAATTGCTCTACTTGGGACAAATTAGGAACTACTACTACTACTACTACTACTACTACTAGTAGTAGTACTACTACTACTACAACACACACACACACAAAGCCATCACACTGAACCAAACCATATGCAAAGCCCTTCAGGCAGGCCTTGTACTAATTCACTCAGGATCCCAAAATAGTTGTATTTATCAAACAAAGCTTAAAAACACTGAGATATTTTGACATGAATCAATGTGGTGGTTCAGGGTGGTTCTGTTGACTTTGCTTTTCTGTTTATTCATTTATACAGCAGATACTGCAGAAAAGAGATTTGTTTTTTGGAGAGAATAAAGTCCAAGGCACTCTTCATCTCTCCATTAAGCTAGTTCATGTTTCAACAGGATGTATGCAGCCTACCTTTATCCTGTTCAAACATAAACTAGCTTAATAAAATAAAAAAAGCTTTTAAACTTAAAAGACAAGGAGTGCATTGGACTTCCTTCTTTTCTCAGTATTGTTTTCTCGACCAAACAACACCTTTACACCAACTCCAGGAATGGCACAGCCCTCTGGCTCCTTTCCATGAGGATGTTTTTATTATTTAAAAAGACCTGCACAAACACGGTTATGAGGTGTGAGTTGTGAGTCACCTGTGTGGATGACCTGGCTGTAGATGTGTTAAAGGAACACTCCCAATTTTTCCTGGGAAATAGGCTCATTTTTCAACTTCCTTAAGAGTTACAACAGTTGAGCTGTCCGGTTTTTTGACCTATTCAGCCAAACTCATGCTCTGGCAGTAGGAATAGTCTGATTTAATGATTTATGCTAATATGCTAAACTCATAGCTAAAATGCTACTGCGCGAGCCAGAAATCAGCTGAATGAATTCAAAGAAACATATCAACAAAAACGATCTGAGTCCACGGGAATAACAGCCATGGTCACAAAATGCAGAAACTGAGAAAATGCAATTTATAACTTTGATTTTTGACTTGGGTTGCTTCTAGCTCAAGACTATGGTCATTTATTAACAGTATTACTTAAAAAAAAGCTGGGGTTTTGAGGCAACTACAGATTGGGGGAGTAACTTGAAAAATGTGAGTTTGTGACTATGCCCGTTTTTCCCATGGACTCATTTAGATATAAGGGATTTGGAAAATGATCCTATTTCCCCTCAAAAAAGGTGAGTGTGTTGTGTTGAGGCATGTTTAAAGTGCAGCTGTGTTGTGTGCAGGTGTGTGTGTATGTGTGTGTGTGTGTGTGTGTG
>CM059275.1:8558013-8570513 GCA_030347295.1 Setipinna tenuifilis | reverse complement strand
AAAACAAAAAGTCATCCCCAGGCCCCTCCCCCCACCTGGTCCTCGTCTCCAATGGCGGCGATGTATCCCAGCATGCTCTGCAGCTCCTCCTGGGTGGTGCCCTTGCTGATGTAGTACTTGAGCAGGCCGCACAGAGAGGCCCTGATGGTGCGCATGTCGTCCTCGCTCAGGATCTCTCCTTCACGGGGGTTGCTCCTGTGGGAGACACAGACACAGGTAGAAACTTTTGTTATTATTGAGATGAAATCAAGAGATAAGTAAAAGAACAAGAGGGAAAGTAAAAAAATAATAAAGAAAAGACAAAAAGGCAGAAATAAAAAGAAAGAAAGAAAGAAAGAAAGAAAGAAAGAAAGAGAGAGAGAGAGAGAGAGAGAAAGAGAGAGAGAAAGTGGGGGAAGTGCAAGAACAGAGGCAAACTGGAGCTTTGAAAAACTGTGTTATCTCTACACAGCAGATAAGTAGAAAAACTGTGAATTATAGGAGATGTAGGCCCAATGCCACTTGCAAGGCTAGCACCCCTCAAACAGGGGGGTCATAACATGGCATAACATTGAGAAAAATTGACGAAGGCAAAATGCCAAAAAGCATCTGTGTGAATAAATGTTGTACATGCAAAGTGAGGCCTCCTTTTCCTGTCTTTTAATTAAAATTAAATTAATTTAAATAATATTAAAATGTAATTGTTCATTAAATGTTAAGGTTTGGCCAACATAAAAAATAGTCTAAGTGAAGCCTGCTTCTACCCTTATGAGCTGTTATGACATGGCACAGGAAATGGCCAAAGGGCGGGGGTGGGGGGTGGGGGGTGCGGTGCAGGGTGATAGGTGTGGAATTGGGTCTTGGGTCCTCCTTGGCCAGCAGTCTTACCCATAATACAGCCGGATGGTGTCCAACAGGAACTGGACTCCGTACTTCTTCCTGAACTGTTTCCTGTTGTCTTTGATGACTGTGGACATGTACTGGATGTGGCCTAGGAGAGATTTTTCAAAATAAAAGAAATGTGTGCTAAATGATCTCCTTATTAAAGACACAAACAAACATACAAGCACCAAAGATTTAAAGCAACACTAAAGCACTTTTCCTCATCGGTCGCCCTATAGATTGGAAGTGGAATTGTTTTTGTCTGTGTCTTATTCGAACAGATTTTTTTTTTTACAGCTTTTGCAAACTTGCATAATGTGGTTATAGCCCATGGAGGGACACAATGTGAACTCAGAAGTGCCGTTCACCGTGGTACAAGCTGATAAACCACTAAAAACGATTTTGGAAACATTATTTTAAGGTTAAAAACACTACTTAATGTTGCTTTAATATTAACTATCCATGTTATCACTTCCATGTGAACACATGTATTCATACACACACACACACACATAAAAACACACACACATGTGCTCGTGCACACACACACACACATACAAACACACACAAACACACAAACACTCACACACTCACACACTCACACACGCACTCACCAATGCGCAGAGGGAAGTCTCCCTGGTTCCAGATGCTGAAGTTGAAGAGGAGGTGTGTGTGGAGCTGCTGCAGCAGCTGGCTGTTCTTCTCAAAGGTCACCTGCTCGATCAGCAGCTGCACCGCCACCAACACACTCACATCCACCAGGAAGGCTGGGAGCTACACACACACACACACACACACACACACACACACACACACACACACACACACACACACATAAACATAGACATAAATATTAACATATACACACACATGCATATGACACATGCCCACACACACATCCATACACACAAAGAAATAAATCACACACGTTTATATATATCCACAACATAGCTCAACATGTACAGACACGTGTGTGTGTGTGTGTGTGTGTGTGTGTGTGTGTGTGTGTGTGTCAACCTCTGTAGTAGTGCTCCCAGTGTAGAGACTGTGTGTGTGTTTCTGTGTGTGTGTGTGTGTGTGCTTCTGTGTGCGTGTCATCCTCTGCAGTAGTGCTCCCAGTGTGGAGACCGTGTGTGTGTGTGTGTGCTTCTGTGTGGAATGCGTGTGTGAGTGTGTATGAGTGTATGAGTGTCCGAGTGTGTGTGTGTGTGTGAGTGTGTGTGTGTGTGTGTCTCAGCTTCTGCAGCAGTGCTCCCAGTGTGGAAACTGCATGTGTGTGAGTGTGTGTGTGAGTGAGTGTGTGAGTGTGTGTCTCACCCTCTGCAGCAGTGCTCCCAGTGTGGAGACAGCGTGTGTGTGCAGCAGACTCTCCTGGTTAATGGGGTGCCTCTGGAGGAAATGCTTCACCACCAACAGGAAGGTGGCCACCAGATTCTTCTCCAGACGCGCCTCTGAAACACACACACACACACACACACACACACACACACACACACACACACACACACACACACACACACACACACACACACACACACACACACACACACACACACACACACACACACACACACACACAGTTGTAATCACACGGAGAAATCCAATTCAATTTTTGTTTTCTTGAACACGAATATGACTTCCAAAATGCTGTAATCTGTTGAATCACACCAATCACAGTCACACACAGACACACACACAAAGTTGTAATCACATGGAGAGATCAAATTCATAAGACACATGCAACACTTTCTCAAACACTTTCAGAATATGACTTGTGCGGAATGCTTTAATCTCTTTAACACACATCTCACAGAGACACACACACACACACACACACACACACACACAGTTTAATGCTTTTATTTGGATCTTGACTTAAGGAAATTGTTACAGATCCAAACACTGACAGAAGCACATCGTAGTGACAGTTAGGCTTGACCAAACACCAGAATGTTCTGTACTATAGATTGTCCTGTTTACGGGTAGACATGGCATCTCCTTCTCCATATTGCTAAACTGCCTATTATGGCAGAGATTGAACACTACTTAGCAAGTCTTTTTGAGGTGTTCTTATGCAGTCCACACACACACACACACACACACAGTTTGAGTGGCTCACCTGATGCCCTGTTGGAGGGGAGGATGACCCAGTCTCCGTCTGCAGGAGTGGAGAGGTCAGGGGATATGACCTCTGACCCCGTGGGCTCAGTCTGATCTGGGGTCAGCAGGGTGAGCTGCTCCAGGATGGGCAGCAGCACGGGCATCCCACCCACACAGTTGATCATGTCCTGACACACACACACACACACACACACACACACACACACACACACACGTTACAAATACAGTTTATTATGTCCTAACACACACATACATACACACACACACATATTACAAATACAGTTTATTATGTCCTAACACACACACATACACACACATACATATTACAAGTACACTTTATTATGTCCTGACACACACACACACATTTTACAAATACAGTTTATTATGTCCCAACACACACACACACACATTCCAAAGGGACAGAAAGACAAGAAATGGAGAGAAAAACAGCAAATGTTTGTTTAGTGTGTGTGTGTGTGTACAGAGGCTGATGAGGTTGTGTCATCATTGGTGTGTGACTGTGTGGTATGAGGGGTGTCTCTCTACCTTGATATCCCAGTTGACCACCTTATTCCCAGTCAGTCTACCATGCAGCAGATTAGGGGATAGATCCAGACAAATAGGGTTCCTACATGCCTGTGGGGGCAGGAGAGACTCATTTTAGTGACGCACCACACAAGAATACAATCAAATGCAAACGTTACCCCTTCCATTAGCTTCCAAAGTATATGAATAAGTCTCCACAAGCCCACTTAAAAAAAAGCAGGTCAATAAATACTCAAGATGACTGTTTTTAACTGAATAACATGTTTTGATTGACACAAGGTATCAGCCAATCACCTTTGGGGAGTAGTGGAGCAGGAGTTTGGTTGGGAGGTCTCCCAGCTCTGCCTCCTGACTCTTGAAAGGAGAGATGCAGTTTGGCCCTAGAGGACGGGAAGTGATTTAGACACAACACACAATGGCCACTGAGTGAACAGAAAGACAACTTCTCCCTTCTTCATTTCTGCTTTTCAACACTGGAGGTGCACTCTTCATTCCTTAAGTCACTAACTTGGCCAGTAATGTTGTGTGTGTGTGTGTGTGTATGTTGGTGGGTGTATGTGAGCATGCATATTTGGGTGTGAGTGTTAGACTTAAACAAGTACTTATACAAACACTCACACCCAGACATGCCCACACACACAGACTTAAACAAGTACTTATACAGTGTGTGTGGGCATGTCTGGGTGTGAGTGTTTGTACAAGTGTTTGTATAAGTCTGTGTAAGTCTCTGTGTAACTGTATGTGTTTGTTTGTTTGTGTGTTCATCCCCTCTTTCATCCTCCCTCCTGTCTATATCTCCCTTTATCTCCCATGGCAACCCCGCCCATACTGTACCTGCGCTGAAGAGCGCTTTGACGTGATTGGCCGTGAGGGCCTCGTGGAAGACCATGACGTTTCCCAGCTGCCCCTGCAGGGAGGTGGGGCTGCCCCACTCGCTGTCCTGCGTCCCCGCCGAGATCAGCTTGGTCACCGACTCCGGCTTGCCCCCCCCCAGGATGCCCCAGGCCTGCGGAGACAGGATGCCCCCCAGGGAGGAGCGCCCTGCTGGGGAGGCCCCCGAGAAGGGGGGGTCGGGGATCTGGGAGGGGGGAGGGGTGGTGGTGCGGTGGCCTGCAGAGCCTATGCAGCAGGAGGTGAAGGGCTGGAGGAGGGGGAAGAACACACACACACACACACACACACACACACACACACACATGCACACATACAAGCAAACACACAGGAAGTATGAGAAATATAATATTACAAAGACAACGAACACACTCACACGTGCATTCACACACACACAAATACGCACATGAAGTATGAGAAATATAGTATTACATAGAACAACAAACACACAAATTCACCCATGCCACATATTCGCAATGAAATTACTATAGGTAAATATGCACAGGTACAACATGTACACAAAAACACACACACAATTCATATGCAGACAAGCCCCAAACCAACCAAGAAACACACACACACACGCACGCACGCACAGTAATGTACCTCAGCCATGTTGGGGAACTTGAGAGGGGAGGAGAGCTTCTGTTGTCCATCCACAAAGATGTAGACCAGACTCTGGCCAAAGGGCCTCTTCCCTGGAACATGCACCACGCCAACACTGTGCTGTTCCAACACACACACACACACACAGCAATGGTAAATAAACACAACACACACAGGCACACACCCACATATGGGTCACATTCACTATCTTTCTTTGAAACACACACAGAAACCTCGCTTTTTCTCTTCCTCAAACACACACACCAAGAAGTGCATGCAGGACACACTCCCACGCACAACATTCATACACACCCACATCCACACACACACACACACACACACACATACAAAATATTTGGACTGAAATGCTTTGCACTTACTCAATTCTACAAGAAGTGTCTTTTTTAATGTTTTCTGACCAGATACACAAAGATATGCACTTAAACATCTCATCTAAAAACACACGCATACACATCTAATCTGAAACACAACAGCCAATGCCGTGTTGATAAGGGTGGCTGTGGGGGCGGGCTTTAATGACATCACTCACCCAGAGCGAATCACAGAAGCAGTAGTCGGGCAGCATGACGGTCACATATTCCTTCTTGGTGCACACGGCCACCACCAGCAGCCCTGCTGCACTGATGAAGGCCTCAAAGCCCGTACCGCCTGGAGAGAAGAAGCTACACACACACACACACACACACACACACACACACACACACATTATCATCCACACATACACAATACACAATGTTGTAACTGCCTCCTTACACTCACTCACTCACTCACTCACTCACTCACTCACTCACTCACTCACTCACTCACTCACTCACTCACTCACTCGCATTATCCACACATATACAACACACAATGTTCTGCTCTGCCTCAGGGAGAGATCGAAATCTTTCTGTTGTTCTTTCTCTTCTCCTCCCTCTCTTCTTCTTCTTCCTCACTCTCACACACACACACACAGGCACACAGGCCCACACACACACAGAGGCACACACACACAGGCACACACACAGGCACACGCACACGCACAGGCACACGCACAGGCACACACGCACAGGCACACACGCACAGGCACACACACACACACACACACACACACACACACATTCTCCTCGTGTGTGCCTTTGGAGGTTAGGGACTGATCACATATAGTGCTGGCTGGGACTGTACATACAGATCCTATTACACTCACATGCACAGCTTTCTCTCTCTCCTTCTCTCTCCTTCTCACCCCTGTGGCTTTCGCTCTCTCCATCTATACGCTATCACACTGTACATAAACAGCCATATCTCAGATCATGACATACTCCATGACTCACACGCACATTATGTGGTATTAAGTACACTATCCACTGCCCCTTATTTGCTCACTGTGTGTTATCTAATCAATTATGGTTGTTTATACTTTTTAAATACATATTGCATTTTATATTGTATATTGGTTTGTGATGTCAAGGTTGTGCTCTTTTTCTTCATTGTGTTATTGTCTCTGTGTGTCTTGGCTCTGCTACGCTGTAATTTCCCAGCTTTGGATTAATACAGTACATCCGTCCATTCATTTATCTATCTATCTATCTATCTATCTATCTATCTATCTATCTATCTATCTATCTATCTATCTATCTATCTATTTATCCATCCATCCATCCATCAGTCTACTTTCTTACACCCATCTTGTGTGCTGTCTGTATCTCTCTTTCTCGCATCTTTCACTCACCTCTTCACTGTTCTCTGTATCTTACACCTGTCTAGTGTTCCCTCTCTCGCTCTCGTTTTCTGCCCCATCACCTGTGTGGTATCTCTCTCTCTCAGTTACTGCTTCTCTCTTTCACCTGGCACCTGTGTTGTATCCTCCCTCTATCTGGTAAACCAGCCCCTCATACTACATCTCATTTCGTACAGAGGGTCTGGCTGTGATGTATGGGGAAATGTTTTGCCTGAGACAACTATGTCAATGGAACCTTAGCCAGACCTTTTGTACAAAATGGAATAAAGGACGAGGGGCTGGTTTACCAGGCATCTTACCTGCAAAGCTGTTTACCCGTTTTCCCCTCACCTGACTAGACTCAATCTTTCTCCACCTCCCCTCCCAAGTTTTAACTATGGAGCTGTTTTTAGTTGTCCTGATTCTGCCGACAACAGTGCCGCAGGTTGTAACCAAAACCAAGGGCCACACGTGTGCATGCTGCAGCTGTAACTTTATTTTTGTTCCGTGCGAGTTGCGCCACTTGGTCTAAAGTTCTGTCTACCGGCATAACGCATATATTTTATTCTCTCCATCTCTCTCTCTGCTCCAAATCACCTGTAAAACTGTTTACACAATAGTATCTCCTCTATCGTGCTCCCCCCCAGCAGAACGGTTTACTCTACTTCTTCCCACCTAATTAGTGTCTCCTCTCTGTAGTCTCTCCTCTCTTTTCCTTTCTTTCTCTCTCAGGTGAAAGCTATTTACAGAACAGTCATCAATCCCCTTTCTCTCTTCTCTCTCCCTCTCTCCATCTCTCCCCTGGGTCTCACCTGTAGAGCGGTTTCCTCTTTGTGCTCTTACCTGATTAGTCTCTCTCTCTCTCTCTCTCTCTCTCTCTCTCTCTCTCTCTCTCTCTCTCTCTCTTCAACCCCCCCCCCCCACACACACACACACACATCACCTGTAAAACTGTTCACAGAGTAGCCTCACCTCTATAATCCCCTCCCAGTACAACTGTTTACTCTCCTCCCTTCAAGTCTTTCTCTCTCAGCTGAGGACCTATTTACATAATAGCCTCCCATCTCTCCCCTCTCTCTCCCACCGTGGTCTTACCTTTAGAGCTGTTTACAGAATAGTCTATCATTTCTTCTCTCTCTCTCTCTCTCTCCCTCTCTCTCCCTCCCAGGCATCACCTGTAGAGCTGTTTACATAATAGTCTCTCATTTTTTCTCTCCCCCCCCCCTCTCCACATCTCCCTCCCTTGGGTCTCACCTGTAGAGCTGTTTCCTCTTCTCCCCTTTGCCCGGCGGTCCCAGCTGCTCCTGGTCGAGCGAGAGCCAGGCCACGAAGCCGAAGGCCGACCCGGGCCACCTCTGCACCGTGGGCACGGCGATGCCCGCCATGCTGGGCGCCAGGTCGAAGTACTGGGTGGCGCTCTCCAGGCCGGAGGTGCGGCGGGCCATGGTGAGGAGTGACCGCAGCGCCGCCCCCACGTAGGGGTGCGGCCGGCCGGCCTCCTCCTGCCGCAAGAGCCCCAGCAGGCTGCGGAGCTCGGCGCCCCCTAGCGACTGGGAGCCCAGCGAGCCCAGGAGGGCCAGCAGGCAGTGGGCGGCGGCGCGGTGCAGGCGCTGGTGCTGGCCCAGCGTGGCCAGGATGCGGGCCGGCATGCGGGCGTTGACGCAGGTGGAGCGCGTGCGGCGGTCGGCGCAGCACAGGCGGCGCAGCCACTCGGAGGTGGACACCTGCAGCTCGCCCGACGACAGCTCCGGCAGCCAGCGCAGCAGCAGCAGCAGGGGCTCCACGTTACTCAGGCCCAGCAGGCCCACCGACGAGTGCTCCCCCTCCACCGCCTACACAGGGGGGAGAGAGATGGAGAGAGAGAGAGGTAGAGAGAGAGGGGGAAGGAGAGATAGGGAGAGAGAAAGAGAGAGAGAGAGAGACACGAGGGAGGATGAGGGAGAGAGAGAGATGATATAGGGAGATAGGGAGGGAGAGTAAGGTAGGTAGGGAGAGAGAGAGAGTTAGGGAGACAGACAGAGAGAGAGGTAGAGAGGGGGAAAGAGTGAGAGAGGGAGAGGGAGCGGGAGAGAGAGCGATAGGGCGAGAGAGGCAGAGAGCGAGGGAGAGATAGATAGGAAGCGAGAGAGGGAAATAGAGATCGATATAGAGACATAGGGAGGGAGAGAGAGAGAGGTAGACAGACAGAGAAAGAGACAGAGAGAGAGAGAGAGAGAGGTAGGAAGACAGAGAGAGAGAGAGACAAAGACAGAGAGAGAGAGAAAGAGAGAGATAAAGAAAGCGAGAGAGAGGTTTAACACTCGCTGTCTTTGTCTCTCAGACAACACATTATTAAATCATTGCCAGACAATTCCACAATACCACATCAACTGCACAGCTCACATGCTGCTGTGAATTATAAAGGTGGCTGCCACACTTAAATGTGAACTACTATCCTCTCAGCACAACACTTCCCACACAGCCACAAAACAATCACTGTCATCAATTAACTTATAATAAGCATATTCAATTTTCACCCAAGCAGCCACCATCTGCTTAAAAACCTCAACTAGGTCAGAGGAGAATCATTTTTTTTAGATGCATTAATTCCTTCCACTGCAAACCAAGAAAAAGAAAGAGATGGGAGGGATCAAGGCTACTTATATACCTTTTAATTTTTATTTTTCTATCTTTTTTTTTTAATCCCCCCCTCCCACGCCACTTTCATTGTCAAGGAAGAAAGATGGCAGATGGGGGTGGAGTCTTTTATTTATATTTGAATTACATTTTTATCTATTTGTTCTCTTTTCCATCTGTTCTTCTTCGGGTTTGTAAAGACACACTGAATATGCCTCTAAGGTTGAAATATGTTACGCAAACAAAACTTTCTTTGCCCATGCTGGGATTTGGTAACTAGAGTACAAGAAATGTCCTTGGAAAACAGCAGACAAAAAAAAAAAACAGAGAAGAGTAAACAAACAAACAGTAAACAGGAAGTGATGGCACAGAAAGTTCTAGAAATTCTGAAAATCGGGCTAATAAACATACAATTTTAACATTTGAGAATAAAAAAAAAAGGCCAATCGTTAGGATTCCCATCGGGGCATGGCAAGTAGTTTGATGTTTTAAATTAAATACAGGATAGCCTGTAAGGAAGTGAACGTCTCTTCTGCCACATACAGTAGCATACCACATACACCAGCAGCCAAAATGTGACATTAAAATAGCCTATTATATATGGTCATGTCAGAGTTTCTTGCAATTTTCACTAGCTACAGTACACTGTTGCATTTGTGGCTGTTTGTCATGCAACCCTACAAAACTCTCCTCTATGGGGCTATTTTAATCATCATCCTCATCCTCATCATCATCATCATTATTATTATTACTATGATTATTGTTATTATTATTTGACGGCACAGACGATCTGAGGCTATATCCTGGAATGGCCAGGTCTACTAATGCCCCTACTCACCATGTTCATGAGCTCCTTAAGCAGGTGCCTGGAGGGCTGGCCTAGTGAGACGAGCACCTCATAGAGGTGATTATAACCAATCCGCTCCTTAAACACCTCCTGTAGGGGCGGGATATCACGGTTAGCATTCAGCACTCACATGTGTATCCACGTGTGTGTGTGTGCGTGTGTGTGTGTGGGTGGGTGTGTGTTTGTGTCCATACTTGGGGGAGATTAAAGTTTGAGTAGCGTCATGTGTTGTATATGGGAGCATCATACTTTATTGATGAAGGTATGTGTGAGCGAAAGAGTGCATGCACTCTGTGTGCATGGTTTATTATTTATGCAATACGGTGTGTGTGTGTGTGTGTAAGTGTGTCTGCACATCCCTGCACCAACGCGTTAGGTGTGAATCTATGGTAGCTGGGCAGTATGCATGTGTTTGTGTATTTGTGTATGTGTGCATGTGTTTTTGTACGTTTACAGAGGTGTGTGTGTGTGTGTGTGTGTGTGTGTGTGTGTGTGTGTGTGTGTGTGTGTGTGTGTGTGTGTAGGGTCCGTACCTTAGCAGCTGGGGATTTGTGCATAACTGTGGTCAAAGCTTTAATGGTCGCTACTGCCAGAGAGTCCAACCTCCCTTGGAACACCTATGGAGAGGGAATGTGTCAATCAAATTCCTAAAACAATTAAAATGCACCATGCTCTAAAAGCCTTAGTGACACCCCATTTCTTTAGTCACACCTCTTCACCAATAAAAGTGTGCAGTGATATGAAAATATCTGCTTCCACGGCAACCACAGCGAGGCATGATGGATGACAGACTGGCCATGGTTAGGATCATCTTCATCATCATTATCACCACCACCATTATCACCATCATGTCTACTATTGCACATGAAGTGGCTAGGTAATGTCACACATCTATGTAGTGTGGCAAAGAGGCGGGACTGAATATGCATTAGATATAGCAGACGTATTGCTGATTTTACTGAATCATGCTGGTAGCTATGGTTTGTGACAGGAGTTGATTTGATTGGGGGGATGTGAATTTCGCTTTCATGGTAGCAAGCTTATGTCTTTGTTTTAGATCCAGACACCCATGTTGATGTTTTTAAATGATTCTGCCCCAATCTTTAAGGCCACTGATGAACTCCCAAAGACATCAAAGTGTCTATGAGTGACCCTGTGCCTTCATTTTGGACGCCACATATTCAACCCAGCTACTTGTGTGGGACAAGCCAAGATGGCAACCAAGATGGCAGCCACTTGCCTTAGGCAAGGAACCCCACATCCCAGCTCACTCTGAAAAAACACATTAACACACAAAAATACACAACAGGACATACACACACATGTAGACACAAACACACACATTTCCCGTAAATTGATCCCTTGATTGACAACAACCAATCCTTGTCCAGCATAGCCTTGTTTCCTAGAAGAAAGTGAACTCTAACTGGTGGAGATCCAGTCATGTGACTTTGCCTAGGCACTCTGATTGGCTGGTCAAAAGTCACATAGGAAGTCTTTTAGACTGGCTGGAGAGGAACTTAATAAATGTGAGCAATCAAGTAAACAAAAACCAATATAGCACAAACAAACACACACACAAACAAAAAAAAAGATTCCCAGAGCAACAGAAAGAAACTTTCCCAAGAAACCTCAAAGACACACACAGAGACACACAAGCGACGGTCTCCATGGACACACACACACACACACACATACACACACATACACATACACACACACGTACACACACACGTGTCAAGTGACAGGGCAGCATTCCGAGCAAACCCGCATTCCACCCCCACCCACCCGCCCAGCAAGAATGGGAGGGTGGTTAGCAGGGAAAGACAGAAGGAAAGGAGAGGAGTGGAGAGGAGAGGACAGGAGGGGAGAGGAGAGGTAAGGCGGGAGGAGGAGGGGGCTGATAACCAGACAGGAATGATGGGGGGGTGGGAGGGGTTTTGGGGAGAGGAGAGTGTGAACACACAACCGAGAGAGAGACCACTCCATCAGGAGACAGCCTCCTGCCCAAAGAGGAAGGTTCTCTACAGTTCTTTACATCCTGCTGATATATGTGATTGCACTGTTGCTTAGAGTCCTACAGACAGCGACTACACTCATTTAACCCTCTGGTTAGTTCCTAATTAAGTTCCATCCCAGTTTCTCAATAGTGCAAATGTGGCCTTCATTGTGAAGATTTAATTTAGATGTGAAATCTACCATTAAGTCTACTAATAGTAGATAGTGTTACATGTGTATCTACTATTTTATAGACAAACATTATAAGCTCATTAACTCAAACCAAAGGTTTAC
>CM059275.1:8540513-8555513 GCA_030347295.1 Setipinna tenuifilis | reverse complement strand
TTGAGGTAGAGTAGGTGTGGGGTAGAGTAGGTGTGGGGTAGAGTAGGTGTGGGGTAGAGTAGGGGTTGAGGTAGAGTAGGTGTGGGGTAGAGTAGGTGTGGGGTAGAGTAGGTGTGGGGTAGAGTAGGTGTAGGGGTAGAGTAGGTGTAGGGGTAGAGTAGGTAGGTAGGGAGGTAAGTAGGGTTTGGAGTTTAAAAGGAAGGGTTTAAATACAACATGCAATATGGAATTATTAGGGTGCATTGTCTCCACCTATGGCTGTGTGCAATACAATGTGATGTTTTTTCAATATGTGTGGGGATGGATTGGGGGGGGGGGGTGGTGGTGGTTGTCAGTGTGTGTGTGTGTGTGTGTGTGTGTGTGTGTGATGGGTTTAAGTGGGTGGATGGGAGGCTATTCTATATGTCTACACGTCTGTGTCAGTTATGTATGTGTGTGTGTGTGTGTGTGTGTGTGTGTGTGGCTGGAAGGGTGTGTAGGGGGGTGCGTGGCTGTTCTATTTCGTTTCTCCTGACCGCCAGGCGGTGCCTTCAGCACTGAATGTTCATCACATGCTCCCATGCAGGTCGAGAATTGTATATCAACAAAGTCACGTGTGACCGGGTAGGCGTGTATCACGGAAGTTTACTTATGACACGCACTTCCCGGAACCGGTCTCTTGTCATCTTCTCGTGCTGAAGCAGGTTTGTTTGGATACACGTCGCTATTGACGGCCTGTGTATGGAGCTGCGGTTTTTCGCCCTCCGATAGGCTGCAGACGTTTTCCCAACTTCTGACGGTGAGATTAAATTCATTTCTCGTGGGTGCTTTCGCCCCTTGTAGTTTCGTTGTGTCGGATGTCTTGGTGTGTTCGCCTGACGACTGCTACTGCTACCTTTTGGCTACAGCTAACAGCTAGCTCTACCTGGCATTGAGTGTGTTCGCTCGTTCTGCCATTTGCACTACGGTTTTTTTGTTTGTTATTTGTGTGTTGTAGGTGAGTTCGGCTTGGAGTTTGGTAAGTTCTTCGCCGCTGGTGGGGCATAGCCCGCCTGCCCTCGTGCTGTGGGGTTGCCGGTTGCTTCCGTGCCTTTTGGCTTTCGGTTTGTCAACTGCTAGCCGTGTCACGTCTACTAAGTGGCTTCGCTCTTAGGCAGATTATTGGCATTCGTTTTGCCGGTTCTTATTTTTTAACATCGGCGATTGTGTGGGCCTTCCCTGTATATCTTGGGAGGTCCTTCACGCGGGGTTTCGTAAGTATCCTCTTTCCCCTTGTAGTTTTTGTATTGTTGTTAATTATTGCTACGGATTCCCCCCGCCACCGCGTCACTAGGGTTGCGTGGGTGATTACGCCTGGCACGACCAGTGAGTGGCAGTTTCTGGACTGGCTTTGCTGCGCGGGAGTGTCTTCGCTCCTTGCGCGTTATCGCCTGCCTATGCGCTTTCTATGGGACGGTTTACACAGTAAAGTTGTTTACACAGTGGGTGTGTTCGCCCCGGGTACTATTACAGGTAGTGGGTGTTTCCGCCCCGACTGATTATTGTGCAGGAGTGCTTTCGCTCCGCTTGCTGTTACTTTGTTTTTTTTCCAAAAAAAAAAGAAACAAAAAAAAAAAAAAAAAAAAGTGGGTGTTTCCGCCCCGACTGATTATTGTGCAGGAGTACTTTCGCTCTGCTTGCTGTTACTTTGGTTTTTTTAAAAAAAAAACAAAAAAAAAACAGAAAAAACAAAAAAAACAACAAAAAGTGGGTGTTTCCGCCCCGACTGATTATTGTGCAGGAGTGCTTTCGCTCCGCTTGCTGTTACTTTGGGTTTTTTTCAAAAAAAAAAAAAATAAATAAATAAACTTGCTGGGTGCTTACGCCCAGACACTGCTGTTGGCTTTGCTCGCATTGGCCCCCTGTGTGTGCAAACAATGTTTATGATTTGTATTGATTGTCGGGCCCCCCTCGAACCAGACGACGGGCACGAGCTCTGTCCAGATTGCCTCGGCCTTGACCACCTCAGGCAAGGCCTTACGGGACTGGCATGCGCTAATTGCAGCTGCCTGAGCGTGGCCCGCCGCAGGGAGAGGCTGGCCCGTGTGGAGGGCGAGGAGTCGCCCTCGGCGCAGGGTGGCACTGTGCCCCCCAAGCCTCTGAAGCGGCGCCAGCGGGAGAAGCGGGCGCCGCCTGGTGAGCCTCCAGCAAAGCTATCTAAGGTGGACCTGGTTGCACAGAGGGTGGACACCATGGCAGCTGAGTTTGCTGAACTCAAGGCCATCCTATTGGGCCAACAGCGGCCTGCGGCCATGCCCACAGCGGCTTCGGCTGTGGGGGCCGCGTCCTCTTCTGATTACGGGGGGCCTCCGGGGCTGTCCCCGGCTATAACGGGCCCTGAGGAAGATGTCCTCTCTACCAGGGCTTCGGAAAGTCTGGCGGTCGTCGATGAGTGGGCGGGCCAGTCTGAGGCTACTGCTGATGTTGGTGTGGAGCCCCTCTCTGGCCAGAGCTCTCCTAGGGGATCGGTGCGGGCCCAGGGCTCAGTGGTGGTGCCCACCCTGAAGGTGGCCCTGGCCCGGTTGGGCCTGGATGTGCCTGCGGCGGAAACGGCCCCCCAGAGTGCCTTTTTCCAGCAGGCCACCGGCCCGTCGGGGTTCAGCGTGCCTCCGTCCGCCCCGTACGTTGCTGAGTTGCAACGGTGCTGGGCCGATCCCAGACGCTTTCCGCACAGGACCAGCGATGATCGCGTTTTAGCGAACATGCGGGATGCCGCTACCTACGGCCTTGGCTCTATGCCGGGCGTCGAGTCAACCCTGGCTGCCATCATTGTCTCGCCCGATGAGGCGTTGAGGCCGGACGCACGCTGCCCCCGGCCGCAGTGCCGTATTACTGACGACTACATTTGCAAGAGCTACGATGCTGCTGCACGTGCTGCACGCATTGGGAACTCTATGTCCCATATGTTGCTGGCCTTGTCACAGTCCCTCCAGTCGGCTGAGGTTGAGACGCCCATCCGCGACCTCACTAGTACGCTGTTGCAGGCGTTTGCCTACATGGCCAGAGAGCAGGGCAGAGTCATGTCCCACCTGACCTCTGCGCGGCGGCAGGTGTGGCTTGCGCAATCGCCCCTGTCAGAGCAATGCAGGAGGTCCCTCCGTTCTCTGCCAGTGGTCCCCGGACATCTCTTTGGACCGGCTGCCCAGGATGCGCTACAACGCGGCCTGCAGGTCTCTCAGGCCAGACGCCAATTTGCTAGCCTCCACCAGGCCCGTACCCAGGCCTGGAGGCCTAGCCCCGTGGTCCACCGGCCTTCCCCTGGACCTTCTCCCGCCCCACAACCTCGTCCGTCTACGGCTCGTAGGTTTCGCCGGCCTCCAGCCGGCCAGCGGGAACAGCAGGGAGGAACGCCGGGCCCCCGCCCCAGTAGGGGCGGTGGGAGGCGTGGGCGGCGACAATGACTGCCCCCTCCCGGCGGTCGGGCGCTTCACCAGTCAGCGGATTGCTTACTGGGAAGCCACTACCTCCGACCCATGGGTGTTGTCCACCGTATGCCACGGATACAACATCCAGTTCGGGTCCCGACCGCCGAGATTCCAGGGGGTGAGGATGACCAGGGTCCGCGACAACACCAGGGCCTTGGCTTTGCGCCAGGAGGTGCAAGCCCTCCTGGCCAAAGATGCGATAGAACAACTCGAGCCGTCCTCACAAGACAGTGGGTTTTATTCCACTTATTTTATCATTCCAAAGAAAGGGGGCGGGCTTCGCCCCATTCTAGATCTGCGGCCCCTGAACCGACATCTCAGGGTGCTGACGTTTCGTATGCTGCGCACCTCAGACGTGCTGACAGGCGTCAGAAGGGGCGACTGGTTTACTTCAGTGGACCTCACGGACGCCTACTTTCACATTCCCATTACACCTCGGCATCGCCAGTTCCTGCGCTTCGCCTTCGAGGGGAGGGCGTACCAGTTCAAGGTCCTGCCCTTTGGGATGTCCCTGGCACCAAGGGTGTTTACAAGGTTTGTGGCAGCGGCGCTTGCCCCGTTGCAGAGCAGCGGGATGCGAATTCTCCCTTATTTGGACGACTGGCTCATCTGCTCAGCGTCCAGGGAGAGGGCGCTCGGGGATTCCTCTCGGCTGCTCAGGCACATTGCCGACCTGGGTATTGCGGTGAATCTCAGGAAGAGCTCACTGACACCGATGCAACGAATAGTCTTCCTCGGCATCCAGCTGGACTCCCGACTCATGACTGCGCGTCCATCCAGCCAACGCATAGATGCCATCATACAGGAGGTGAGTTTGTTCAGACGGGGTACGTCACGAACACTCCACTCCTTCCAGGTATTGCTCGGTATGCTGACCGCAGCATCCCACATTGTCCCTCTCGGCCTGCTTTCGTTGCGGCCTCTTCAGAGATGGGTGAACGCGCTTGGCCTGCACCCGCAGTTCCATCGGCACAGACGGATTGTCGTCACGTCCGACTGCTTGGACTGCCTTCGCCCATGGAGGCGGCGCTCACGCCTGGCTCGTGGGGTCCCCCTGGGCGTGATAGCCCATCGCAGGGAGGTGGTGACCACCGACGCTTCCCTGAGCGGATGGGGCGCTGTTTGGCAGTGCAGAGCTGCCCGGGGCTCGTGGCGCCCACGGCAGCAGCGGTTGCACATCAACGACCTGGAGCTACTGGCGGTGTTGTTGGCTCTCAGGCATTTCCTCCCCTATCTGGAGGGGAGGCATGTCCTGGTGAGGACGGACAACACGTCCGTGGTGTACCACGTCAACCACCAAGGGGGGACGAGGTCTCTGTCCTCCCTGACACTGGCGCGGCGACTGCTTTCATGGGCGCACCCGCGTCTACTGAGCCTGAGGGCAACCTACCTACCAGGCGTAGAGAACTCGGTCGCCGACTTTCTCTCCCGGGGCCAGCCTCATCCTGGGGAATGGAGGCTTCACCCGGATGTGGTGCAGAACATCTGGTCCAGGTACGGGATGGCGCAGGTGGACCTTTTTGCCTCCCTCGCCACGACACACTGCCTCTGGTGGTTCTCACTAGGGACACCGGCAGGGCCTCTGGGCCAGGATGCGCTGGCTCACAGCTGGCCCAGACTCCTCCTTTATGCGTTCCCGCCTCTCTCGCTCATACTGCCCACCTTGGAGAGGATCCGGCGGGAGGGCCACCGGGTTCTCCTTGTGGCACCCCGGTGGCCCGGCAGGGTTTGGTTCCCCATATTGTACAGCATGCTGGACGGGGAGCCCTGGTGTCTCCCCCAGCGGACGGACCTCCTCTCTCAACTAGAGGGTCGGCTGTGGCATCCGAACCCGGCACGCCTCCAGCTGTGGGTTTGGCCCCTCAGGGGCCGGAACCGCTTCTAGCGTTATGTGATCCGGCAGTCGCTCGGACCATTTCACACTCTCGGGCGCCCTCCACAAATGCGCTATACGAGAATCGGTGGAGGCTCTTTGTTACGTGGTGCAGGGTCCGGGGCTTGGAACCATCGGCCTGCCCCATACCGGCCGTCCTTGCCTTCCTACAGTCCCTCTTTGATAGAGGGCTTGCGCCCTCCACCATCCGGGTGTACACTGCGGCGATATCGGCAATGCATGCCAAGGTGGACGGCCTTACAGTGGGTTCTCATGCACTGGTGAAACGCTTCCTGAGGGGCACTCAGCGGCTGAGGCCTCTGCGGCGAAGCTTGGCACCTTCGTGGGATCTACCCCTTGTACTGGAGGCATTGAGAAGGGCGCCTTTCGAACCTCTCGGCGTGGCGGAGCTTAAGTGGCTGTCTCTTAAGACTGCCTTCCTCCTGGCAATGGCGTCGGCTAAGAGAGTGGGTGAGTTGCACGCCCTCTCAGTTAGCCATGAATGTCTGCAGTGGGGCTCTAGTGACACCGGGGTTACCCTGTGGCCCAACCCCTCGTTTCTTCCGAAGGTTTTGCCTTCGTCCTATGTCAACCAGCCTCTCAGGCTGGCTGCTTTTGGTTCCTCCGCCCAGGCGGGTGGTGAGGAGCGGACTGATGCACTGCTGTGCCCAGTCCGGGCACTCAGATTTTATGTCGCAGCGACTGCCGCATCCCGACGGTCTGACTGCTTGTTCGTCTGCCACTCGGGACATCGACAGGGACAGGCGTTGTCCAAACAACGGCTGTCCAAATGGATTGTGGACACGGTTTCCTTTGCCTACACGAGCAGTGGCCGTGTTGTACCTCGGGGTGTTCGAGGTCACTCTACCCGGAGTGTGGCAACGTCATGGGCGGCTTTGAGAGGGGTCCCGCTCCCTGACATTTGTGCCGCTGCATCTTGGGCCTCATCTTGTACCTTTGCCCGGTTTTATAGGGTCAATGTGGCGACGGGCGGCTCATTGGCCGCGGCGGCCCTTTCTGGCTCTGCGTAGCCATCTGACTGGGTGAGTGGGTCTTCCTCGTGACCTTGTTGGTATTAGTCATCCAGTGCTGAAGGCACCGCCTGGCGGTCAGGAGAAACGAAATAGAACGATGGTTACGTATGTAACCGCGGTTCTATGAGTTTCGGATGACCGCCAGGCCTTGGCAGTCACTCGGAATACTCGAGAAGATTGCCAAGAGACCGGTTCCGGGAAGTGCGTGTCATAAGTAAACTTCCGTGATACACGCCTACCCGGTCACACGTGACTTTGTTGATATACAATTCTCGACCTGCATGGGAGCATGTGATGAACATTCAGTGCTGAAGGCACCGCCTGGCGGTCATCCGAAACTCATAGAACCGCGGTTACATACGTAACCATCGTTTGGGTGGATGTGAGTCAAATGTTATTAATGTATTTTCGGTAATCATACCCTCATTGCCCAACACAAACCTCTCTAGAGAAAATAAAGGCTTATCTTAGCTCATCTTATCTAGTCTTACCTCCCGTAGGCAATCTTACCTCCCGTAGGCAGCCCAGGGTCAGTAACGCTTTGCGGTCCGGCGCCTCGCTGTCCCAGTCCTCGCCTGCGTCCCCCTCCGGGCCACCCCCGACCCGCTCGCACCCCCCCAGCACCCCCAGCAGCACCTCCATGGTGGCCGGGGAGATGGCCAGCAGAGCGTTACGCTAGAGGATAGGGGGAGACAGGGAACAGACAAGGGTGTGTTTTAGAATGTGTGTGTGAGAGAGATAGCGTGTGTGTGCATATAGTTTTGTGTGTGTGCGTGTGTGTGTGTGTGTGTGTGCGCGTATATGTGTCTCAAGAGTCCCTCAAAAAATTGTGTGGTTTACGGGAAGTGACAAGTGTGTGTGTCTCTTTGTCTGATAGCATTAGTGTGGTTGGGTGTGTGTCTACCTGCATGTGTGTATGTCTCTCTGCTTGTGTTTTTGTACGTCCCTCTATGCCCCATGTAATTATGTGTGTGTGTGTGTATATAAGTGTGCGTCCCTTTGATAGCAGGCATGTAAATGTGTGTGTGTGACTACCTGTGTGTGTGTGTGTGTGTGTGTCCTTCTGAAAGCAGGGGTGTCATTGTGTGTATGTGTGTGCCACTAATAGCAGTCCTGTGACAGTGTGTAATGACAAGTGTGTGTATGATGGTGTATGTGTGTCTACATTACATTAAATTAGCAAATGCTTTTATCCGAAGCACCTTACCAGTCAGAACAAGCACCTGTGTGGTCTGTGTTCCTTTGATGGCAAGTGTGGTTTGTGTGTGTGTGTGTGTGTGTGTGTGTGTGTGTGTGTGTGTGTGTGTTCATTCATAATTACCACTCACCTGGTCCCCGGCCACAATAGCCCCAAAAAGGTGTAGCAGACAACATTTTAGGCTGTCCTTCAGGTGCTCACTTTCCTGGAAACACTCTGTGTGTAAAACACACACACACACACACACACACACACACACACACACACACACACACACACACACACACACACACACACACACAGACAAAAGGCATACTGTGACTCTCAAAGCTATTATCATTACACATGCAAATAATTCAGTGCTATGACAGGCTTCTTGTCTGTCACCATAAGCCTTTGGCAAAGCTCCATATACATCCTGAACACACTCACACACTCACACACTCACACACTCACACACTCACACACTCACACACACACACACTCACACACACACACACACACACACACACACACACACACACACACACACACACACACACACTCACACACACACTCTCACACACACACTCACACACACACTCTCACACACACACTCACACACACACACAATGTCATTCACCTGCAGGGCACATTCCTCAGTCCCGTATTAACAACTCTGTCAACAAATCCCCCCCGGGGCCTTCAGTAGCAAGAGTGTGTGTATGGGGTGCTCATGCAACAGGTGCTCTGTACAAAGTCCTGAGTGTGTGTGTGTGTGTGTGTGTGTGTGTGTGTGTGTGTGTGTGTGTGTGTGTGTGAGTGTGAGTGTGAGTGTGAGTGTGAGTGTGAGTGTGAGTGTTCCTAATTTACGGGCCATTAAATGCTACTGTACATGACTGAACGTGTGTGTCATTGTACTTGCGTGTGAGTTTATTTCGTGTTTATCTGCCTCGTATTTCTTACTCATGCGCTACTAAATGGTAATATGACGTGTGTGTGAAGTGTGTGTGTGCGTGAGAGGGAGGGAGAGAGAGAGAAAGAGAAAGAACACGATACGCATCATACACTATGAAAAAATATACCACATGCTTAGCCTACATAACGTGTTCCTATCTCTCCCTCTGTGAAACACACACACACACACACACACACACACACACACACACACACACACACACACGGCGGCTTGTGTTTGATAGCCTGATAGTACCACAGACAGATTGGCCCTGAACGACAGCCTGGTGACAAGGAAGTAACAGACAGGCCACACACAAAGAAATGATTCAGCTACTGGAGAGGGAGAGAGGGAGAGAGAGAAAGAGAGAGAGGGGGGGGGGGGAAGAGGGAGAGAGGGAAAGAAGAAAGAGAGAAAAGAGAAAGAGTCTAATAGGGGGAAAGAGAGAGGGGAGAGGGACAGAGAAAAGAGAGGGAGGTAAAGGAAAAAGTAAAGAGAGGGAGAGACAGAGAGAGAGAGAGAGAGAGAGTGAAAGAGAGACTTACGGTAAAAGAAGGGGACAAACTCCACCGTAAGAGGGGCGGCCTTGTACTTCTGTCGACTCCTCTCCACTGTGCCGAGTTGCTGCCTGGAAACACACACACACACACACACACACACACACACACACCACAGCTAAATTACTAGCTAAATTACAGTGAACACCTCCTTGGACCACACACACAAACAGGGCCACTGGAAACCCAAGTGAGGAGTAGGAAAGTGAAATGCTGTAATTTACCCTGGAAGGCTAATTGTACATTTGGGCCTATTAGTCTGTACAAGGAAGCCATGTCTCTGCTACACCACCCTTCATCAGCAGTTAGCAGTGCTAGGAATAATATTAGTAGGTTAGCATAGCAGCTCTCCCTGTACAACACTGCTCTTTTCCATGCAACAGCCAATAAGGCTAGGAGTAATATTAGCTTGTTAGCATAGCCGCTATCATTATACAGCATTACCCTCTATTCTGAAGCGGTCACTAGAGCTATTATGTATTATTAGCATTAAGTATTATTAGCACATTAGCAAAGCATCTCACACTAATCTCTACCATGCCGCAGCCTGTAATGCTAGAAGGAATATAAGCATGTTGGCTTAGCTATTGTCACTATAAAACACTATTTTTTACCATGCAGTAGTCACTAGCCCTATGATTAGCATGTTAGCATGTAACAATGGTATCTTTTTTATTTGAGTTCTAAGGGAGCGCTACAGTGTTAGCGTACCCGTGAGCGCGGTGCCTCCAGTTGTGGTAGGGGTCATATAGGCTCTCACAGAAGGCCAGAGCGTGGCGCACAAACTCCTCCGCCTGCGTTTGGTCTGCTAACTCCTTCTCTTTCGTCTTGCTCTTCAACTGCAGACACCAACAAAAAGAGAGAGAAAAAGAGAGAGAAAGAAAGATAGAGAGTAACACATACACACAAACACACACATTTTCAAAAACACAGCAGTGCATATCCAATGAGTAAGTGGGTAAAAAAGCAGCGCTCGAATTAAGGGGGGATAGGGGGGTATCCTTTCTTTCACTTTCTTTCTTTCACCGACTCCCCCCTGACACCCCCAGAATGCCCCGGAAATCCCCTATTCCAGTCCTTGTGCCATTCTATCAAATGAATTTGTAAAATACTGCTATTTTAACACTGGAAATATCTATCTTAGTACCACCTCACAGTCTTCTAAACTGCCAACCTCTGCAGGTTAGGCTGGTGATTTTAAGACTGAGTTTGTTCCTTTATATATTCAAAACCTATTACAAGTCACCATTTTACAGTGTTTTTTGTTAAACTTTTCCCAATGTGGGGGGGGGGGGGGGGGGGGGGTGTTGCATGCCCCCCAACCCCCTAGCAGAGCTCAGCCTGCACATGCGTCCTTACCCCTATCATTTACCCAAAAGCCACCACTGGGGTACATAGTTAGTCTCCCACCATATGTGCCGTCATGACCACAAAATATCTGCCCTAAACGATAACATCCACCATTCCCCCATTTTTTAACAACTTGACTACTGGGTAAAATTATATGGAGTGGAAGAGAGAGCAAGAAGAAAGAGAGAGAGAGCAAGAGAGAGAGAAAGAGACAGAAAAAGACAGACAGAGTGAAAAAAAACAAGTGCTGATCTCAGACCTGCTGGATGTAGAGGGTTGTCATGGTGATGATATGGTTGATGTAGGAACAGGTGCCGATCTCCTCGACATTGGACAGATTCCTGAGGAGAGACAACACAGCTGTTAGTCATGCTTATTTGTGAGAGTCTGGGTCTCTTTCCCACACACAAGGATTCTCTCTGTCTCTTTTGATCTCACACACACACACACACACACACACACACACACACACACACACACACACACACACAACAGAATGATCTCACAGATCATTGAGAGTGTCTGTCTCTTTCCCACACACAAGGATTCTCTGTCTCTCTCTCTCACACACACACACACACACACACACAACAGAATGACCTCACAGATCATAAACTTGAGGTGTCAGATTGTTAAGTCGTTACTCTCACACACACAAACACCCACAAATGATGATGACGAACTTGAGGAGTAAAAGGTCAAGTTGTTGCTCACACACAGACACACACATACACACATACACACAAACACACACACAAACCTGCAGATGATAATGAGGAACATGAATCAAGTAAGAGAGCGAGCTATTGCAGAACACACACATGTTTGTATGTGCGAGCATACACACATATGTACACACACACACACACTTGCAGATGATGATGAACTTGAGAAGTAATTGAGCGAGCTGTTGCAGAACACACACATGCATGCATGTGTGTGTGGATGTACAGTCACAGTCGCACACACAAACACACAGACACAGACACACACACACAGACCTGCAGATGATGATGAACTTGAGAAGTAAGAGAGTGAGCTGTGGTAGAACACACACACACACACACACACACACACACACACACACACACACACACACACACACACACAGACACAGACACAGACACAGACACACACACACACACACACACACACACACACACACACACAGACACACACACAGACACACACACACACACACAGACCTGCAGATGATGATGAGGAACTTGAGGAGCAGTAGTGCGAGTTGTTGCTGCTCCTGCTCCAGGCCGTCGGAGGCCTTCTGCACACACTGGAGCAGCTGCTGGCGCAGCACCTGCAGGATGGTGTCTGGGAGCAGGGTCATCACCGGGGGCACCTCCTCCAACCTGCACACACACACACGCACAGGCACACACACACACACACACACACACACACACACACACACACACACAGGCACACATACACACACATACACACACACATTATACAACTAAATATATAATAGCTCATAAAAGCATGTACAAACACATCTAAAAACATGGATATATAATCACACACACAAACAGGGCCTGAATTTCGTTTTTCAAAATGGGGAGGAATTCCCCCCCTAAATGACTCAAATGGGGGGGATTTAAACAGTTTGGGGGGGGATTGTCGTTTTTGGGGAACGATTCTTGCGGGCTTAAATCGTCATATTTTAATAATCTTATTTGATGTCTCTAAATAGGCCCATAGGCCCAGTATTGTCATACAAAGTGCAGGTAAACACAAGTTGTATTACCACCAGCTGTCAAAGATAGAATGTATTGTTCAGTTTCAAATTCAGGGTAGTAAACCACTACATAGATTTTAGTATTCAATTTGTTTTAATCATATACTATAAGCCTGCTGGATCCTCTACTATGTATGAGTTGCTGTGTCTTATTTTAGAGGTCAGGTCATCTTTTATCCGTGACATTGGCTTTTAACTTACAGAAATCATTCTTCTATTCTCACATTTAATTTCATAAGTCCTGTTTGTCATCTACAATTAAAATACAAGAATGCTTTCAGAATATTCTTCAATATGAATGAATTCATACATTTCCTGTCCACATTGTGTTAGCAAAGCAGCCTGGCTGAAATGTATCCCTGCGCTTCAGAGGAGATTTCTCTAAGACTGCAAGGGAAGCTCTGCTTCCCCTAAAATGTAAAAATTAAATTGTAATGGTCAATGTTTACAAAATGCCTTAAAACATGTTCATTTCAAACACCAGTTTGTTAATAATAGGCCCATTATCACAAATCAACTGAGTTGGTGTTGTTAACTTAGCATTCCACTTTGTTCTCATGACCTATGGCCAACGCATTTCTTCATAGACGTCCAGCGTCAATGCACTTCAATGGGCCAGCACGGACCCCTAATTTTCTATGCATGGAAACTGGATGGTCATTGGGGAAATGTCATTTTTTTCTCCCGCCCCCGGACGCAGAGCGTCTCTGGGGGTGAATGGAATGGTGGGCGGAGTTTTGATGGTGTGGACCATCGACTGTGTGGACTTAAAGCAGTCCCGGTGTTGATTGGTGAACCTCTGAACCAGTTTTGATTGGCTGGTGTTTTTGATACATAGACTGTCACTTGGCTGCTGGAGCTCAGTCCCATCGCGCATGTTGCATGCTTGTTCATTTCTTACACTGACTGTATATAAATCACACTCACTCTTATTTCCGGTTTGGTTTATTACAATTTTCTTGTTCGTTTTTAATTTCGTTTCGTTAGAATCATACTGTTAGGTAGGTTGGCGCTAGTGCTACTTAACTAGCCCACTAGCTCTCCTGAACTAGCCCGCTAGCGCACCTGCACTAGCCCACTAGCAGAGCACTATGGCAGACCATTTTCTAGAGAAGGAACGAAGGGTAGAATTAACGTAAAAGTAAATGGACAGACTTTATGATTAAGTTGGCAGTGAGCTTCCCCTCTTTGGAATACCAGCATCCGCAACTGCTGCGCTTCTCCTGCACGCTAGCCGTCTCCTCAGAACTGTTAACTGCATCATCACTCACACTACTGCTGGCAGTGCTGCTTGTCGGATCAGATTCCATCGTTTTCTTTTTTTCGAAGGTGAAACTTCTGGAACTGTTGCACGCTTTAACCAGCGCTCCAGGATAGCATAGTTTTCAGAATGATTATGAAGAATGAAAGACGTTTTATTTAGGCTAATTCGACTGTCTGAGAGGGGGAGTTGAGGTGTGCACACGATTCCTCTTCTGTGTCTGAGTGTGTGTGTGCGCGCGCGTGTGTTGTGGTTTAAAACTATGTTATGTCTATGCGCTGTTTTGTTTACTGTACGGCAGGAGAGGGGGCTCAACAATAACCAACAGCGAAAATACCGTAACGATTTCACTGTGATTCGTTATTTTGACGTTACAATCTGTCTCCCCATTCCTCTTCATTGCATTGCAACGTAGTGGCTCCATCCACAGGGCGGAACGGGCCTAGGCTATCGGCTGCCAAAGGAAACAGGGAAACTCGGGTGACTCGGTAAACGTAGATAGATAGATAGATCTGAAGTGTAATGGAGACGTGTGTTCCTGGTTGATCTGCATAGATGAAAAAAAAGGCTTTAAAAAAAAAAAAAAAAAAAAAAAACACACACACACACACACACAGACGTGCGCGAATCTCCCGCTCTATGATCACTGAAGGAGCGGGATTAGAATAAAATATGCGCAATTCCCGCAATCGCGCACCCAAATTCAGGCCCTGACAAACCTATTATACCACGAAATACATAATAGCTCATACGAGCATGTACAAATACATATAAAAATATGGATATGGAATCACACACACACACACACACACACACACACACACACACACACACACACACACACACACACACACACACACACACACTATTCAACCAAATATGCAATAGCTCATATAAGCATGCACACATTCATATAAACACATGAATATGCAATCACATAACAGTGAAAATTTGTCATTGTGATCACACAGCACACCACAGCATACAGTGCACACAACGAAATTTAATCTCTGCATTTGGCCCATCACACACATAAGCAGGGGACAGCCATGACAACAGCGCCCAGGGAGCAGTGTGTGGGTATGGTACCATGCTCAAGGCACCTCAGTGGCACCACTGGCAGTTGTTGGATTCGATCCTGCGGTCACCTTAACCGCCAGACCACCACTACAAACACACACACACGCACGCACGCTCACACAGACGCACTCACACACACACAGCTTGCAAAAATATTGCCAGACAAGACAAATTACACACCCAGGTGACATAAATGCCTGAGGTACACACACACACACACACACACACACACACACACACACACACACACACACACACACACACACACACCTTTAACATTCCATGTTGCACTCCGACAGACGACATACTAATAGCCTGACAGCAGAATGAGTGAAAAGATGCTATTACCATGATTACAGTAAGAGCACAGACAATATTAGTATGAATACTGGATAAGCAGAAATGCTATTACAGGGATCAAGGATTCAAGGATTCAAGGATTCAAGGATACAAAGATACAAGGGTGGTTTATGGTCACATGCATAAACAAAACTAGGTAGAGTACAACATG
>CM059275.1:8518013-8535513 GCA_030347295.1 Setipinna tenuifilis | reverse complement strand
ACACAGACACACACACACAGTCATTTACTGCGCTACTGATGAGGTGTCCTGGAATTTTTTACAGACCAACTAGACCCTGTGACTTATCGAACAAATCCAACAATAAACCCTAAGTCCTAAGTGTTCTCCCAAACAAAAGTATCCTAGAAAAAGGTTTGTACTTTGTAGGCAGGAAGGCTTAAATCTCTTCTCCCAAAGGTACTCTTCCTATTTGCAAGTATCTTGTGTTTTCTTAAAACTTTATATACACACACACACACACACACACTTCTTCTTGTCCCATTTCACTCCATCTTATATATATATACACACACACACACACACACACACACACACACACACACACACTGTTCCCAAGGCCTCTACTTTATGGCTGGGTCATCTGACCAGTGGGAAAGGAGTGAGGGTTGCTATGGCAACGAGGGTGCGTCCAAGCTGATTGGTCAGTAGGAGTTGCACTCTAATGCCTGGCATGTGACCCCTCCCACCCTCGGAGCCGCCCGGGTCACATGACCTCGCCACATGACCCTGCGTACCTCGCCACCCCACCAGGGCTCTGGGAGCATAAATTTAATTACACACACACACACACACACACACACACACACACACACAAACCATCCCCTCATGGCTCTGGCAGCATAAATTTAATTAGGCAAAGAACACTCCCTCCCTGTCACCCTCTTACTTTGCACACACACACACACACACACACACACACACACACACACACACACACACACACACACACACACACACACACAAACACACACACACACTTGCCTTCCTCCATCCTTGTGGAGTTTAAAAGGTCTAGAACACATGAAAAGGTCTTTGGCTGTGTTTGTGTGTGTGTCTATAAAGTGTGTTGCCTGTGCAACATGAGGTCAGTGTGTATGTGTGTGTCATTAAATTGTGTAGGCTGTATGGTATGACATGAGATCAGAGTGTGAGTGTGTGTGTGTGTGTGTGTGTGTGTGTGTGTGTGTGTGTGTGTGTGTCCAACACTTCCTGAGTCAGTAGACAGGCGTGGTGGCTTTCCCAATAACAAGAGACGTGGTCCTGCACTGACCACACTCCTCCTCCTCCTCCTCTTCCTCTCCCTTTTCTTCCTCCTCTCCAGATCATCCCTCGCCCCGCCACGTCCCCTCTTTCATCTTCACCTCTTTTCTGTCCTCCTTTTGCCCCCCCCCCCTCCCTCCCTCCCTAATCTCGCTCTCCCTCATCCCTCATTACACATGCACACACTCTCAACTTGTCTGTCCTTTAATTTAGAAACAAAATGGGTTTGACTTGTTGAACATTCAGTGTAAAGTGGCGATGTTCAGGTCTTCTCAAAATAAAAATCCAGAAGCACACTGCAATGCTTTTACTTAAAAAGTCTTTAATAGAATGGGCTTACGTGTTACGGCATCCCACTCAACACCTTGTCTTTCTCTCTCCCCCCCCCCAGGTATCGGTCACACCAGGAACTACAACGATATCGACAATTGTAACAATATGAGCGTCCACACGTAAGAACAACATTTTACATGACAGGATTTACATCAGGAGTGTGAACCACTAAAAGAATGTGACTGAATTCGGATTGGCTGACAGTGCTTTTAAAAATTCACAAAATCGGTCTGAAAGTGACATCACAAAAACTGTTTAGTGTTGCTTTCAGTGGAACAGCAAATACAAATGGCTGATAATAGGCACCATGTCGATAATAGGATCACTTCTACTACCGATGGCCTTTGTCCCTACCATCTGTCCATCAACCCCCCTCACCCTCCTGTTGCCTGTCTCACCCTGCCCCTGTCTGTCTGTCTGTCTGTCTGTCTCACTCTCGCCCCATCTGTCTTTTAGCCTGTCTCACCACCCCAACCACCATCTGTCTGTCTGTCCATCAGTCTGTCCACTCTCATCCCCCAGCCACCATCTGTTCTTTCATCAGTCTCCCTCACCCTCCTGCTATCTGTCTGTCTGTCTGTCTCTCTGTCATTAGTCCGTCTCACCCTCACTGTCCTTCCGTCTGCTACCCTCCTTCTTATCATTTCAACCTCCATCTCTCACTCTATCAACCCACATGATCTGGCTGTCAATTTCAGACTGTGTGTGTGTGTGTGTGTGTGTGTGTGTGTGTGTGTGTGTGTCTGTTTTCTGTCAGTCTGTCTGGGTCGCACCCTGCCCCTGCTGAAACACAGTGGGCATTTCTATAATTACACCCTCCACCAGCTATGAGCACTACGCCCCCGCAACACACACACACACACACAGTTTGCCCTCAAGCACTGCCAACAGTTCAGACAGTGACATGACCAAAGAGTGTGTGTGTGTGTGTGCATGCGTGTGTGTGCGTGTCTATATATTATATAAAACATACTAGCTGTAACTCAAAAATGACATAAGGTCATTCTGTGTGTGTTTGTCTGTGTGTGAAGTTTGGGGCAATGACAGAAGCAGACAGAGACAGAAATACTACAACAGAAAGAAAGACAAAAAAAGGCTGGTGAACCGTGTGTGTGCGTGCGTGCGTGCGTGCGTGCGTGCGTGCGTGCGTGCGTGCGTGCGTGCGTGCGTGCGTGCGTGCGTGCACATCCGCTATGCAGACCTGCTGTGCGGAAGATGACCAATCTGAATGAGTGTGTGTACAATGTTCCAATGGGTGTGCATAATCACAGCACAGTCTAAAGGCTGCAGCATGGCACTGTGTGTGTGTGTGTGTGTGTGTGTGTGTGTGTGTGTCTGTGTGTATGTGTGTATGTGTGTGTGTGTGTGTGTGTGTGTGTGTGTGTGTCAGGGCTGGTGACATCACTGTCCTGAGAGTATTTCTGGAGCACGGAGGGCAGGGGTGTGGCCTCGGTCCTAACCCAATGACATCACCACATCAGCAGTATTTATAGAGCAAACACAAGTGATGGAGAGACGAGAGAGGGAGAGAGAGAGAAAAATAAGGGATAGAGGGAGAAGACAGAAAGAAGGAAGGAAAGGACAAGACTTTTGCCCAATGTGATTGTGTTGTGTGTGACGGAGAAAGGGAGAAAATCTGTGTGTGTGTGTGTGTGTGTGTACACAAGTAAGCTCAACTCCTCTCACACAACTAGCGCTCACACTCACACACTGCACTATTACACACACACACACACACACACACACACACACACACACAGCGCTTTCTCAACTTCACCTGATCCAGACATGCACCTAATCACATAGGCCTACTTTTTTTGCAACTTAGACACGTGACACACACACACCTTCACTTTTCCAATTTGCACACAGGACACACACACAAACACTTTTTCCAGCATCACCAACCAACACTCTCACACAGACTTTGACAGAAAAATGTGTTTATCTAAGTGTATGTGCAGTGTGTAGGCTTGTGTGTAAGTGCTGTGTGTGTGTGTGTGTGTGTGTGTGTGTGTGTGTGTGTGTGTGTGTGTGCGTAAGAGGCTGGATTAGGCTGTAACCAGGAGGCAAACAGTGTGTGGAGTGCCCACAGTAATCTGCTTTGGCAAATATGTGAAAGCACAGCGTTTTTACTCTTTCAATCCCCCTCTCTACCTCCATTCCTCTCTCCCTCTTTCTCTACTTCAACCCCCCTTTCCTTCCCTCTTCCACCATCCCTCTTTCTCTCTTTTTAATCCACCCCCTCCTTCCTTCCATCCCACTTACTCTTCTCTCATCTTTCTTTTGCCAAGTTCTTCTGCCTCTCTTCCTAAACTTTTAAGTTCGCCTTTCCTCTCTTCCTCAGTCTCTCTCTCTCCTTTATCTCTCTCCCACTCTCTTTTACTGAGTCAGTCTGTCTTCCTCTCTTGTCCTTCATGTCTTCTCTCTTCCTCCATTTCTTACTCTCTTACTCCCACTCTTCCGTTCTTCTTTCTTCCGTTTTCTCTCTCGTCCTGAGTCAGCTTGTCTTTTTTTTCTTACTCTTCCTCCTTCCATTCATTCACCTTCAATAAATCTCTCTTCAGTCTCTCACTACCCCTCCTGCTCTCACACACCGCAGCCATCTGTCCTTCCCATGTCTGTGTGTGTGTGTGTGTGTGTGTGTGTGTGTGTCATTATCATGAGCCCTACACAGACGCAGAGACAGCTGAAACAAGAAAAGAACATACCTACATCAGCTCACACACAAACACACAGATTACAGTATTTGACAGAGACCTTGAAATGCCAGTGTGCTATGTGTGCGTGCGCTGTGTGTGTGTGTGTGTGTGTGTGTTAGCATCATGATCACTACACACACAGATAGACAGCTGAAACAAGAACAAAACAAAAGCCAGTGTGTATATCTGTCTGTGTGTGTGTATCTGTGCGTGTGTTGGTCTCTGTGTTGTGTGCTAGTACTACTCAACATGACTATGGCAACAGTGTGAAAAGGTAGACAATGCATGTGTGTGTGTGTGTGTGTGTGTGTGTGTGTGTGTGTGTGTGTGTGTGTGGATCATTTTGTTATACAGCCTTAATCTGATATGAAAATCTCAAAGTTCTTCTCGTCTCATCTGTGGTGTGACCTAGGCACACCATCACCATCGTTATGACAACACTGATGTCACAAGCCTGACATCAACACACACACACACACACACACACACACACACACACACACACACACACACACACACACACACACACACCCTTGTCTCTGCGGAAAGGCTGGCACAGGATTCCAAACTTCCGAATGTGAACCAACACAAAAGGCCCACTTCCCTAATCACCTGATTTCTCCCATGCTTCCAGATGGCTGGCTGCTCCTGTGCTTGCAATCTTCTATTGTGAATGATGTCATAACATACTGAACTGCCCTGTGCAGAGCCATAGAAAGAGAGCATCACGACAACTGTGGTTTCAAAAATTCGGTTGGTGGTCACAACACGTGGTTCATGTAAACTTTCAAATAGTTCCCGGAAGTGATTGACCATTCATTAGTATACGTTGAAAAATAACAAGCAAGATCTATGAGACCTAACTACATTTTTGAAGAAGTTAAAAGAGGGACCATATGAGCACCCACTTTAAGTCCTACATTTACCTGTGTAATAAGCAACTTTGCACATTTAGTTGGACGACTTTCCCCAAAGAAGAAGAACCACAACTATCTTCAACATCCCACTGGGAACCTGAAATGTTCTTTCAAGGGTGTGTGTGTGGATGTCCCCAAAGGAGAAGAACCACAACTATCTTCAACATCCCACTGGGAACCTGAAATGTTCTTCAGACCCCCAGGAAACAGAACTGCCCTCCCAAGCAAAGAGGAAACGATGACCTCCTCATCAACATAAACAGTACTAGAATCATACAGATCTCCCCTTGGAATTGAGATGTTCCTCTGAGGAATGCGTGTGTGTGTGTGTGTGTAAGGCCAAGGGGAGAGAATAAGGCGTAATGTTGCCAACAGCTGTGACCTCTGCCCATCCTCTGAAGGTCAAAGGTTAACTACTGAGTCTTCCTGTTGCTATCGGGAAAAACAGGAAGAATCATTCGGACATGACACAGCAGAAGGGAAAGACCTTCACTTTTACACACTCAACTGAGGAGTGGGAGGACATATACGACCACTTCCTTAAACACCAATCAAATGCATATGATAATGACCTGCAGCTGACCAATCGAAAAGCAGCTTACTGTAGAAGACATATATGCATCTGATCTGGAATACTGATCAAACAAACAGCAGCTTACTATCAGAATCTGGCCTGGAGCTGACCAATCCTACAGCAGTTGACGATAAGACACAGACATGATCATCCCAATTGAGTCAGTGTGAAAGTTCATGATTTGCCTCTATCAAGAACTGATAAGACTGACGAGACGGAACCACAATTATTGTTGTACTTTTGCTAACCTTGCCAGATAGCGGTCTTGGAATGGGACTTTCAGGGCAGCAGGGTGTCCTTTTGGTGGGGTATTTGGTTTACAGTTTACAGTGTGTTAGCCTGTATACGGGTGTCTGCGTTCTACTGTCTGTGTCTATCTGTAGTCTGCTGAGGAATGCAATGCCCAGTCTAGCCTATTGCCTGTAATGGTTAATTTCCTGTGACTCACCTTACCTGACCGGTTTCCTTGTCACACACAGGTAACACTCACAAACACAATAAACCAGGTCAAAGGTCATCACACCAATTGAGGGAAGAGTGTAAGGGATACCTGTGTGACCTGGTCACCTGGATCTGATGACCTTTCTGGTTTGGCAACAGATGAGTCGGGCCTTGGACACACATCACTCGCCACCACCTCCCAGTCGGCTTCTGCCTGGCAGGGGTATGACCTTTAGTTGGGCACTGAGCCACTACAGGGTGGCTTGAACTCAGCGCAGGGCTCAAACACAATGGGCATGTAGGCTAGCAGGGCCGGCCCATATGGATCAAAACGTATGCTATATCCCAATGTTTTTGGGCCGATTAGTGATATACGATACATATTGATCATTTAAATAGAATTTTATTGACAGTAATTAGGGTATTCATTGCTTTTTAGTAACTCCAGCACTTTATTATTACATTTTTATAGACGCATGAATGACACACTGACGGTGAGCACTTTACTTTTGTTGTACCTATGACAATGACAGAGAATGAGCAATGTTTTGTTTTCAGTCAACACCACACCTGTGAAAACACGGCCTGTTTAAACAGAGTTAAGACTGCACAGAAAAGTAAGTGGCTTTGATAAAGTGCTACTGCCGCATCAAAAATACATCAATATGGTGATATAGTCTCAACTATGTATCTCCTTCAAAATATACCGATATTACGATATCAATATATATATATTGCCCAGCCCTGACATGTGGAGACAAGATCCACTCAGGGGTATGTTGCTCATCAGGCCTGAATCTGGTAAAGGGCTGGCATTAGCCCGGCACATGCCTAGCATTGATATGGCCCTAATGTAGCCCTGATGTGGCCCTAATGTAGCCCTGATGTCACCCTAATAAGGCCTTGATGTGGCCCTGATGTGGTGCTGGCATTATCCTGGCACATGCCTAGCGTTGATATGGCCCTAATGTAGCCCTGAAGTGGCCCTGATACGGCCCTAATGTAGCCCTAATAAAGCCTTGATGTGGCCCTGATTTAGTCCTAATGTGTCCCTAATTTGGCTCTGACATAGTCCTTATATAGTCCTAATATGGCCCTGATGCAAGTCTAACCTGAATCAGATATACTGAACAAATTGAAAAGATGACCATCTAGGATCTCACCCTCATAATTATATTTTCCGAGCTACCAGGAAATCAGCTGATCCCATTTCGGTGTGGAGTGGAGTAGAGTGGAGTGGGGGAGGAGCCAGTGACCACTGAACTGAAGTGAAGTAAGGCTCAGACTGTTATGATTTTGGGCTAAAGGGTTCCCCTGGCCCTGAGGGTTAACATCCTGCTTCCACGGACCCTGCTGAGGGAGGGACGTAAGGACGTAAGGACGGCTGGATGGATGGACAGAGGCTCTGTGGCAGCTATGCTGGCCTTGGGTCTTCCCACGCTGGGCTATGAGTTACCCAGGCCAGCACCCGTGCCAGCTGGAGCAGCTGGAGACCAAGTCTCAGTCTCGGTCTCACTCTCAGGCTGATGCAACAGCTGGGCAAGGAGCTCCTGGCATGCAGAGGGAGAGGGACAGGCAGAGACAGGGAAGAGAGGAAGGGAGACAGAGAGAGAGGGAGAGAGAGGGGGGGGGCAGACATGCAGAGAGAAAGACAAGCAGACAAACCAAAAGACAGAGGCAGAGAGATGGAGAGACAAACTGAGGTGGACAAGCCGGCAGAGAGAAAGAGAGCGGGGGGGGGGGGGGGTGACAAAGGGATACAAGCAGGGTGACAGGGAGACAGACAGGCAGCCCACAGGCAGGTAGGAGGGAGATCAGCAAGGGAGAGAGAGACAGGCCATTAAAGGGGATAGGTAGAGAGAGAAAGAGGCAGCCACAGACAAAGAGTTGCAGAGAGAGAGATAGACAGGCAGAGGGAGAGAGAGAGAGAAAGAGAGAGACAGGCTGGCAGCAGGCAGCCATCTTTGTGTTTCCCACCTCAGTGCTTCTGCCTTGGCCGTGCAGAGCTTGCCACTCTTGAAACCAGAGACAGGGCCACACAATAGAGCTAGTCAGGGGAGCCAGCGCACAGGTTGGTCTCACTCACCCCACACACACACACACACTTATTCTCTTCCTCTCCATAAGCACACACACACACACACACATACACACACACACATTCCCCTGCTGATGTAATTTAAGCAAAGACAGACATGTGCAGAGTTCCTTGGCAACCACATTTGGCACTATCCATCTCTCACAAGTTGCTTTAACATACTTTCATGGAATGCTTCCAACACACACACACACACATACACACACTACGTTCGCTGTGACAGTCAGACAGACTCCCCCCTTGCTTTTACAGGGACCTGAGCAAGGACTTACAGCTGAGAAGAAACGGCTTCCGAACACACTCACAAACACACTGTGCAAACATTATCCAGACAAACACCCGTTAGACCACAGACAAAACCTGCCAAACCAACAAAGAGAAGTGTGTGTGTGTGTGGGTGTGGGTGTGGGTGTGTGTGTGTGTGTGTGTGTGTGTGTGTGTGTGTGTGTGTGTGTGTGTGTGTCTGCCTGTGTGTCAGCGCCCACACAGACAGACTGGCCTTTAAACAAACAAGCGTGTCCAGCAACAATCTGCGCAACTTTAATGAAGTGGAGTTACCTCAAATAAACAGCACTATTTATGATTACTGATTTACTGTAAACTCCTTCGCCTCAAGTTGGAGATGCACTCGGGACAATAAATCTGGGGCAAATCAAGCATGTCGGCGCTGGGGCAGTCAGCTATGTTCCTGAGAGGAACGATTTGATTTATCTGCCTTGTGGCGCGAGGAGGAGGCGGGGGGGGAGTCTGGTTCTGCGAGGTATTTGGCAAATATGTAACTCGCTCACGTGGAGACACGGC
This sequence comes from Setipinna tenuifilis, assembly GCA_030347295.1. Classification (NCBI taxonomy): domain Eukaryota; kingdom Metazoa; phylum Chordata; class Actinopteri; order Clupeiformes; family Engraulidae; genus Setipinna; species Setipinna tenuifilis. The sequence goes on along the minus strand of CM059275.1, from coordinate 8,526,585 downwards.
CTCGTTCCTGGAGTTGTTTTCCTTCTTTCTCCCCCCTTTTTCCTTCCCTCCTTTATCGGCGAGGCCACGGGAAGGAAACAAATCTTTTAACACCAAGAGGTGTACAATCAGCTAGAATCGAGGCAAAAAACTGGACCAACCACCACGACAGGAAAAACAGAAAATGAAACAAGTATAGTCTTTGGGGTAGGAAAAAATGTGATGGCATATTTGGGAGCCGCTAAAACTGTCCTAAGGCAACAATTCCTTAGAGAATCTATTCGTGTCTATTCTCAGCAGGTCTTAAATTGGCAACAACTTTTGAGGACAACCCTTGCCAGGTGCTACCATGAGCGACGTCTCAATGTCAATCGGCTTCGGCTACAGTATAATTGATTGGCTATTTAATACACCGTGATATGCAGCCGAACGGACAGAGACAATCTGCTGTTATGATCATATTTCTTGGGTCCAGGTGCATTCGAAAATAACCCCCAGAGCGACAACGAACAACCAGCTGCATTAGAGCTCGAGCCAAAACCGATTACATTCGCCCTCCATTACGTCATCCGGTCACCGCGTACTGTAGCCCCGTGTACACCTCGAGACTCCTGCCTGTCAATCCAATTGGATTGTCTGTGCCTGGTCAATGAACGGAGCTGCAGATTCACGGGATGCGAGTCCCGTGGCCAGGCCATTCATCACTCCTAGAGACAGGCTCGTGGCAGTGGCGAGATGCTGACCACACCATATCAGCCACGCATGTAATCTAGCCACTTTCCCGTATGGCAGGACTGCAGTACAGAGTATTGAGTCGTCATTTTGACGTGAATGTGTGGGTGTGTGAGAGAATGAAGGATTAGCCTACGTTGAATGATGCAATGTCTTAACATGACCTTCTAGCATACAGTAAGCTACATACTGCCAGGTCTCGCAGGTGCATATCATATCACCCTTTCCATTCCACCGACCACAGAGATGAGGCTACTCGCGCCTCTGTCAGATACTATCACGGTGATATATTCACGCCCCCATCCCGTGTCTCCCCATCCCGCAGTGCAAATTATTCGCTGCGAGGCATTCTGTCAACAGAAAGGGCTTTGGTTACCTTATTGCAGTACAGCATCCACACCTCGTACAGCCTTTCGTTTGATGCCATTCTGCAGGATTCGCGGCCGGAAAGCCAGCGAGCATGTAGGCAGCTATTAGATAATGATCCCGTTCCTCACTTTTCACGGCTCCACATTGTGTTTATGGAATAATTTTAACACAGTTCGCGATGGCACGCGGACAGGCGATTATCACCCAGGGCTAAATCGCACCAGTAGTCCACGAAAGATAATGTGACCGCGACTCCCAAAAGATCAAAGCGTCCTCCAGTAGATCTGTTAGGTTTGGCACAGCAGCGGTCGGCTAATTCCGATGGAGGTGGCATGCGGGAAGCGCTGACGGTGAGAAGTTCTCCACGCACTGATCCATCTTGAATTCCCAGGTGACCGACCGTTGTGAGGTAGTGTTTCCTGCTCAGCTGGTTCCCTTCGGTCCGTCTGAATTTGAATATCTCCTTCCCCCTCAGTGCCTTTGGGTTTAACCTGCAGGAATGGATAATGACACTCAGTTTAACACACATAACTACTGATGTCACTTCAACAACGCTACACAATACTGTGTGTTTGTGTGTGTGTGACAGGGAAAGAGAGAGACACAAACACAAATGTGGTCTAAACTGAAAGCCCAGACCTGTTCCCTTCTCACATAAAACCCGTGAATCCAGAGAGCTAGACAGTACTGTAGGGCCTATTCAGCGAGCAGAAACACAATCCTCCAAAATAACTGTGAAAGAATGACATCACTGAGGAGGCAGCTCACCAACTCCCTTGACAAACGACTACAATAACACCAACCAGAACGCAATGACAAAGGTCTAAAGTTCCGAACAATAAACTTTTATCATACAAAATTTAAGACCCACATCAGCAGCAATACTTTAAACAACCCAACCCCATCTAATACTTTGTCCAGACAAGTTTGGGCATGATTGTATTACCTCTTAAAAAATGACCCATCCTTTTACTTCGACTTTGCAAAATCTGATGACCCGTGCTTCAACTTCCAAGGCGACTAGGTTGTCATTGGGCTTGGTTAACAGGGCGCTTACAGCAAGTTATCAAAAGAACTTCGAAGTTATGCTTGCTAGTTCAGACATCGGACAGATAGTCTGCTTGTGTTTGTGACTTGACTTCAACTGGACCAGTGAAAGAACTGTCCCAGTAAGAATATCAAGAAGCTGGTTCTTCCTCTAGTAGCTTTGCAGTCGTAAACTTTCTTAATCATGAGGTTAGGCAGTGCACATCCCGATTAATTATTTGTCATAAACAATAAGCGCGAGTCTTTTTGGTTGTGTCGTCGAGTGTAAGTTACTAAGAATATTATTTAAGTAGCCTAAAATGTCAAGCTAGGTATAAGTCACTTACCAGTAGCTCTGGTTCATTCGAAACTCGGTAACCGCTGTCCAACCTGACAACCAGATATTTGCTCGATGATGCCGTCAACGTCGACTGAGAGGACAATTCCACAAGGAAACTGCACCACCACCAAAGCACTGCAAACAGCAAAGGCAGGAGGGGTCTGTTGATTTTTTTTCTGAAAGACAGTCAGGCTTTGCGACAGTCTGTGACTACTTTACGGTGCCGATGTGGAGCTCACAGTCGTTAAGGGCGTGTCTGAGTTGAGGCGGAGCTAGGCTTTTGCTGTGTTTCGATTGGCTGCTCTTTCTGATGGCCTGTCTGGTTTGGATCACTCGGCACTGTGACTGTGGAGAACTTCTGCACTATTGTTGCCTGTATGCAGAATGAAGAATAGCAGCACAGTCGCAACACTAGTGCTTAGATTTATAAGCATCTTCATCTAACGTTACCACACCACCCTCTTATTTCTTGTGCACTTGAGACCAGGTCATCCCTGTGAAAGAAGCATTTTCTCCAAATGTCTGTGTAATGTATTTGTGGGGACTGTGCATATGCATAATGTAAACACTGCCAAATCACCGTGAGTTAAAACCCGCCCCCTCATGCATTTTTTCAAAGCCTCCAGAATTACATACGATCAGGCTGAAATAATTTGGGCAGACGTTGTTAGACAGTACCCTCTACTGGTAATACCGCGACAGTACAAGAGCCGAAAATAGTCATTGGCAGCCCTAAAAATAATCAAATAATGAATAAAATATACATAAAAGATTTTTACGAATTAAAGGCTAGCAAACTTTAAATCGCGTTTAGGTACCTCTTTGGTCTTCTTTTTCCTAGTAAACCGTTTTAAATGTAACTGTATACGTTTACAGTGCCTTGCATAACAATAGATGTACCCATTGTTTAACAGGGCCCAGTGGCCTAATGGATAAGGCATCAGCCTCCGGAGCTGGGGATTGTGGGTTCAAGTCCCACCTGGGTCGAATCCTTATAAGATGCAAAGCCCTTACCTGGCATCTTAATTCTACTAGGTGTGTCTACAAATACATCTAAGTGGTTACTCAACTATATGTACGTGACAATTTAGATGTGCAAATGTGTTGAAAGAAAGAAGTACATCCATTTGTTATTGGATACAGTGCAGAAACATTCATTGTAATAGACTGCAACTGAATTTCTTCAAACATGTATACTATAACCAAATTCATATAAAGTAGATGGTCACTATAGCACATCTGCAGTTGTAAATAACTGGTGTCTGAAAAGTGATGTGAAGGCCATGCATCTCCTTGCTTACTTCATTTATTCTTCTGTACATCACACAGTCTTTCATGTGTTTTTCAAAAATGTGAATAAATGAAGTTTCACTTGTCTCCAGTAAAAACTGAAAGATAATGAAAAGCTGAGTCATCCTTTAATATGAGTTGTAATTAGTTACTATTGACCAAGACTGAAGGGACATGACAGGAGACAGTGTTTGCTGTGTCTGTGTCACCATGCCCCTCCCCACACACACGCACACATACACATCCCTAAATCCCCCCCCCCCTTCCCAGGTTGTTGCCCAAAGAGGGGGGATCTCAGGTGGATCTGACACAAGTGGTGGTCTTGCCGGGGCTTTTGGGATTGGTCGTGATGTCCCAGTAGGTGGGAATGGCACTGATGTCACGCCGTCTGCAGTGTGCCAACACATCCATGACCACGCCCTGCTTAAACTCCTCCCACCGGCGGTGTCGTAGCATCACCTCGCACAGCTCCTCATCACTAAGGCAGAGCATTAAAGACATAGTTGCATCACGCTTGAGGCATAAACACCTCCTCATCGCTAACATTAAGTTTAAAACATACACACTTCCTCATCCCTGGGGCAGAACATTAAAGAAACATTTCTTCATCGCTAGCTTACAGTTGAAAACACACAATTTCTAATCAGTACCACAGAGTTTCAAACAGACACACGTCCTCATCCCCAGCATAGGGTATTAAACACGTACACTTCCTCATCGCTAGGCAGGACATTTAAGATACAGTTCTTTATCTTAAAGAATTTAAGTCCCACACCTGGGCAAGGTGGTGTAAATTTCATCTGGGACAGGAAGAAACATTTTTTGTGGTCCCACAAAATGATGGAACAAGATACCAGTTGCTACGAGAGCAGGGCCATCCCTCTCTACCTTCAAGAAGCTTTTGAAGGCCCATCTATTCCAGGAGCACTTCCCTTTCTAACAAAGCTAACCATCTAACCTCCATTTGAGAGAACTGTCTGTGCTTACTTTGTAACATGTTTTGCTTACTCTGTTTTTCCTTTGCATAACTGTAGCTTGATTTGTGCCCTTGACTGTAAGTGGCTTTGGATAAAAGCATCTGATCAGTACAATATAATAGGTCTACCTGGGCTATTACCATGTGCTTGAAGCTTCACCTAGGCTAGTTACATTAGTTACAAGGTACATTATTACATTACACTGCATTTAGCTGATGCGCTTATCCAGAACAACTCACAGTGAACTGTGTACAGAGACAATTCCTCTGTAGCAATATTAGGGTAAAGCCTTCCTCAAGTTCAGCCATGGATGAGGATGTAGGAGAGCACTGGTTATTTGTCCCCATCCACTTTGTTTCCCTAACAGTAAAGGAATTGAACCTACAACATTTTGATCCTAAGACCAACTTCTTTTAGCCTGGGCACGCCCATACTTCCTGTGCCGCTGCATTTGCATTTCGCATGCAAGTAAGTCTGGCCAAGCTGCCTGTCTACACCGTTTCTACATTAGCAGAGAAACTGGGACCAATGAAAATCTAGCATTTCAAAAAGGCAATGACGCGGTAGTTTAGCGACCGGAAATCTACCTCAGTCACTGTCACCATGGCGAACGTAGAGCAACGGCAAGATTTCAATGCAGCTGTAGCTGCTGTTTTGGAAGAATTCAAAGAGAAGTTCTCTCTGAAAATAGAGCAAAGGTCAGCCCTTGAAGCATTCCTTACAAGAAAGGACGTTTTCGCAATGCTACCGACCGGCTTCGGTAAAAGTTTAATTTATCAGTTAGCCCCGCTGGTTGCCAAGTCGATGGGGCTTTGCGAGAACCCTGTTGTTGTGGTGATTTCAACTTTGATCACGCTGATGGAGGAGCAGGTTGGGGAGGTGACTTCTCTGGGTATTGCTGCAGCCCAGCTGAACTCCGAGAACGAAGCGACGATCAAAAGGGCATTATTTCAGATATTGTTTGGCAGTCCGGAGTCGTGGCTAAGCCAAAAATGGATGAACATGTTAGCCAACAAAGTCTACAAAGAAAATCTCCTTGGCATTGTTGTCGACAAGGTTCATCTGACTTATAAATGGTAAGTGTTGCCAAGTCAACCCAGTTTACAGTATGTAAATAGCAGAACAACACAGTAATATCTTGCAAAGTTGTGGAGCTATTTCATTGACAAAATAGCTGCACGTTACATTGTCAGCGATAGCATACGGAATTTCGAGCTTTTGTGCAGTTACGTTTTTGTTTACTCATATGCACGTTACTATTCTCTGTCTCATACATGGACACTAATGTGATTGGTCGAAGCTTCGTCCAGTAGCAAACACAGGCATTTCACACACGTGGGTTAAGCCCGCCCTCTGAGAAATGGGTTTGCAACACAGCAAGACCAATGTTCGCAGAGCATTGATAAGTCGCGTTAGCCAGGCTAAACTTCCTTAACCATTAGGCCACAGTTGCCCAAGAATGTAAATCTTGTATGATACCACTACCCTACTGTCACACAAACCACTACAATACTGGCACACTAAGTGTCAGCAGGGATAGGTCTACCTGGGGTAGCTGTTTACATCGTCTCACCTGGGATAGGTCTTCTGTATGTCCTGTAGCTTTTTTAGGGTCTCATCGTCCACCAGCTCGTCAAAGCAGGTCTTTTCCACACGCAAAATCTCTACGCTCTGACTCACCAGCGTCAGGCTGCGGCCATCCCTCTGCCTCAGAGGGATCAGGTACTCATTTAGGCCCTGCACACACACACACAGACACACACACACACACACACACAGACACACACACACACACAGACACACACACACACACACACACACACACACACACACACACACACACACAAACAAGCAAATAAACTTTCAACACATTGCATAGCAGACAAATGAGAGACAGCAACAGGAACCTTCTCCATCCTTTGGGTCATTCGGGGGTGCAGTGGGGTTGGGGGGGGGGGGGGGGGTGCTGCACAGTCACCTGACCTGGCCTGAGTAAAGTAGAGTTATGCAGGGGGAGGGGTGGGGCTTACAAATGTGCTGCCCTGCTGCAGGGTGTCAATCAGAAACCAGGCGGTGGTGGCAATTTCACTAGGTGGGGCTTTCACACGGGTGGGAGGAGCTCTGTGAGAGTAAGAGAGAGAGAAAAATAAAGGGGAAAAGGGTGATGGATATAGAGAAAGGGAGAGAGGGAGACAGACAGAGAGAGGGAGATGAGAGAGAGATAGTGAGATGGATGAATTTAGAGAAAAAGAGTGATGAGACAAATAGGGAGATAGGGAGATAGGCAGATGGAAGAATTGCGGGGGAGAGAGTGATGGATAGACAGATTCATAGTGAGAAATAGACAGTGATGGAAAGAGAGAGAGAAAGTGACAAAGGCAAGGGGATGAGGGAATAGGGACAAAAAAGACATAATAAGAGAGTGAGTGAAAATGACTTTCTGAAGGTAGTATAAAGTAACCACCTTATCATTTTTTTTAATATGGTACCAGTGAATATAAGGGCGGAACCAACCTCTGTGTACTGGTCCTCTGTGATGTAGCACAGCGTTGTTGCTGTTGTAACGCATGCTTTATGCGGCCCTCTGTTAATCATCCACAGGAAACATGTATGGACAACAACCACACCATCAGCAGAGCCTATGCACACACACTCACATCATATATAGTAAATTGTGTAACATAGAATAGTGTGTGTGTGTGTGTGTGTGTGTGTGTGTGTGTGTGTGTGCGTGCGCTTCTGTGTTTTTGTATTTTTGTGTGTAGTGTGTGTGTGCAAACCTGCATTCTGTTGCTGTTTAAGCAAACGCTGGTATGTCTTGCACTTGGTCAAGTCCACCTCTCTAAAAACATCACACATACCCTGATGAGAAAGGAGTGTATTTTTAAGGACATTATACAGCATGTACAGAGCGCACAGAGTACCAAATATATCTAAATGTGTTGGTGACCCTCATAATGTCATCAACTCCAGAAAATGTGATTTCTGCGATTTTTTTTTTTTTTTTTTTACAAAAAATGCATAAAATATATCAAAAATACCCTGTGCTGTGTCATACAATTTCACTTGTTTACAAAGGAACATTTTTTTTCTCATGAATAACCTATAATGCTTATCTAATTCTGCTGTTATTACCCGGGCGATAAATATGAGGTTGCCCATGTCATTAGTGTCCTTGACGATGATGTGGCCATAGCGGAACTGCTCGGCTTTGGAATGGTCAGCCAGCCGTTCAATCAGGGAGGATGCCCAGGATGACACAAGCTCCAGTGACCTGGGGTCAAGGGGCGAAGGTCAGACCTTTGAGGGAGCGTGGGAACTCTGACATGACTACATCAACATCACAGCCTTGCCTTTACATTACCATAAAGAGATGTCTACTGACATTTTACATGGGTCTAAAAATAAACTGATCTAAAGAGAAGAAGAAGAAAAAAGTAAAAAATTCTGTTCAATAAAACAATAAACAAACAGCAACAGAAATGATGCTTTTTCTAACAAACAAAACCAAATGTGTATTTTTAATAAGCGTCCAATACAAGCTATGTGAACCACTGAACCACTAGCAATACCTAATGTGTGTACAAGTGTGCTATCATATGTTTGGAGAGTGCTGTGTTAAGTGTTTATGGTCAAGCAAAAGGATTCCTGCACTGTAAACCCGGATAAGTGAATACAACTCAAAACTTTTGATGTAACTAATTAATAGTTTTAATCAGTCAATAGTTTTGAGTACATTAACTATATATTTTAATTAAAGTTAATTTAAAAGTTTAAGTACATGAACTTTGTACTTTTAAAGTTCACTTTAATTAAAATATATAGTTAATGTACTCAAAACTATTGACGTAATCAGTTA
>CM059275.1:8495513-8515513 GCA_030347295.1 Setipinna tenuifilis | reverse complement strand
AAACCTACCTGTCCTTGACACACTTGCCACAAACTAGATAATCAGTCACAACACTTCATGACAGTTAATGCACAGTGTAATGGTAACAGGCAGTTTACCTTTTTCACTTTGAAGTGGTTCAGGTCAAACACAAGGGATTTGCCCTGTCAAAGACACAGCAATGTTTAAACACCAGGAAACAGTATCACTTCTCAGTCCTGTGAGCGCGCGCACACACAGACACACACACTACCTCTCTCCATCCTCCATACCCCCACACATGATGTAACACACAGACAGACACACACATACACACATACACACGCACCGTTCCAGGCTGGTGGTTGAGATTCTCTAGGATGTTGAGCTGCATGCAGCAGCTGAACTTGGAGTGTGACATGAAGATGCGACACACACGGCACATGGTCATGACGCTGCGCACTGCCTTCCTGAAGCGTGCCAGCATGTTGCCATGGCTACGCCCCTGCGGCTGCAGGGCAAGGCTGAAAAATACCCTCTTCATCTGACAGGTAGAGAAAAAGAGAGATGAAAGGAAAGAAAGGATGGCAGGGAAAAAGACAACGAGAGAAACAGCAGATGTGGGCAATGGGCAAAAAAAGTGCAACCTCTGCTTACCGTTCCAATGATGTGTCGTTACTGTGTGGGGAATTGTATGGGATTACCACCACAGTCACCTAGCAGAGGTGTGCAATCTCTGTTGTCAGAGGGGGCGTGTGTAGGCTATACAGTATGTTTACTTAACCTGCCCTCTAACAATCACTTGATTGTCATTCTTTTTGTCTCATTCACTATTCTAAGACTACAGCTAGTTTTGGACAATCACAGTTGACAAGTTGACAATTCATTGTAGCCTATAAAGGAATTTAAACATAAAGAATTCATTAGACTTGAATCCATTATGTGAACCAGTTCTGTTGACATGTTACCAACGAATAGTCATATACTTCTTAGTGTTTCAGACTTTACATAAGTTAATTATGTATAGGAGAAAGTCTAGGCTACATGGCATGCCAGAAAATTAGTTCAGTGCTCACCACGGCGATTTTGTAAAGGTCGCTGAATAACGGCTCGGCTGGAACAAAACAACAAACCGTGCAGGTATGGTAACCTACGTCACTCCAACGTTCTTTTCTGTCTCTTCTGTCCTTGAGGGTGCTCACGAGGATATCACGCAGTTTCATTGGTTGTTGACTCGTTGACTTGTTGAATCGTATCGCACTGAAAAACCTAACTCTTAACACTAGAAAATTAACTCAATGAACAAAAAATATTTTATATCGTGGTATTAATGACGCGTTTATTGGTATAAAACAACAGAACAATGAAACAAATTCTAAAAACACTCCAAACACATTTACAACACAAATAAACGCTGCAGTAGGGTCGTCCCAGCGTCTGAAGAAATTAAAAACGAATAGTTTAAAATAAAAGGCTATTTCTTTGTTTTCGCTGCCCATATGTATGGCTAGGTCCAAGTTTTAGTGCAATTTAGACGACACCTCAATACCCATTGCTATATCGTCCACAGTTAAATGTTTGTTTGTTTTTTTTTCAATTATTATTATTTAAAAGACAAGTAGGTCATAAATGCAGAGAGGTTGGTTATGGCATAGCCTATAGAATTACCTACACAGTACGCCGTGCCCACACACCAAGGTACAGCCAACTCCAGTAATCAACTTGGTGACGCTCTAGCAACAATTAGTCAGCGTTGCACGTTGACAACATAAACTCACAATAAACAATAAATAACTCACAATAAACTTCTGCTACAGTAAGTAAAAAGACTACTGTCAGAATGATATGCATGTAAAGCTGGAGTTCTTATCAGACTTTGAAAAGTATTCCCCATCTTGTGAAAAAGATGAAATTAAATGTGGCTGTCTTTTTTTCAGTAGTGATTATTTAAAATCTCAGCATTTTACTGTAAAAAACTGTGAGCCATGTTTTAGTATTAATTAAATTAAATTGAATGATGTTATATCCATAAGTAACTCTCAAGAAACCAGTGGACAAATATTTCATTGATTAAAGAAAACGCCACACCACCACTGTATTGCAATATTTAATAATTAAATGCAACAAAAAAAAATAAAACAAAATAAAAATGAAAAAAAAAGAAATGATAAAGAAGAATTCTCATGTCTTATTGTCTCATTTTGAGACTCTCCCATTCAGAGTGGAGGCCAGGTCTTTCTAAACTCCCTGAAATGAAACAAAAAGACAGTTTTAGAATAAAAAAACACCAATTGGTATGGCACTAAAATAAATATCTGAAAAATTACAAAAAATATACCACACGACACAGACCTCAGTCTTCTGTAAGTATTGCTGACGGTGATACTCTTCTAGGTCCTTCCTCCTCTGTTTTTTTTCCAGGGATATTGCCAGTCTCCTCGCCGCTTCTTCCTGCTGTTTCGCCCTCTTCTTCTCCTTTTTCTCTGCTCTGTCAGCATCCCACTTCCGCCAGGAGTCTTCCAGTGTCAACCATTTGTTCTGTGTGCTTGCCAGTTCCTCCCGTTTTTTCCGCTCTCTCTCCGCTCGGGAAATTGGCTCATCATAACACCCTAAGCGAACAGAATGAAATAATTGGTTAGTTTAAAAACTACAGTGATTTGTACTAATTTCAGACTATTTGATCAAGGATACATGATTAAAAATATGCTGAGATATGGTGAGATAATTATGATATCTTACATGGCTGATATGCTTTGTGTCCCTCCTCCTTTTCTTTCACAAATGTCTTGTCAATTTTTTTCTGCAAGTAATTTGAAACCTTTTTGTTCACCCACCCAAAAACCTTCCCTCTCACAGTCTTGTACTTGTACTGTTTCTCGCCCTCTGCTCCTGCATCATTCTGGAAGTCTGCAGCATTTGCAATCACGTGCAGTGAATTCTCTTTAGCTACAGTTACTGAGGCATTCTCATCCTTCTTCTCCTTCCTCTCCTCCTCTTCCTTCCTCTCCTCCCTCTCCTTCCTCTCCTCCTCCACCTTCCTCTCCTTCTCCTTCTTCTCCTCCACAGGATCTAATGCAAGACACTGGGCCTGTGAGGGATTCCCACTGCCCTGGGAAACTTGGCCCTCACTGGTCATCTGAGCCTCAGCCTTCTTCTCATCCCCACAGACTTCATCACTTGCATTGTTCTGCATCATTCTCTTTTTTTCATATTTTCTCACAACATCTCCTAACCAGTCATTTCGTTGCCCAAGTCTCTCCACCTTCTGCCTTTCCATCTTTGTCTTTACCTTCCCTTCTCTCTTGTTTTTCTTTATCTTCACCTTTCCTCCCTTTTCATTCATAACCTGCTGGCGCTCCACCAAACTCTCTCTCTTCTTTTCCACTACCTCCTGCCCAGCTGTCTCCAGCCAGTCCTCTTCATTTCTCAGGCTCTCCTTTGTTTTCTGTTTATTCACCTTTCTCAGTCTTTCCTCTTCGGTGTATCTTTTCCTTTCCTTTCTTTCCAATCCCATCCATGTTTCATCTTCATCACTTGCCATTTCCTGCTTCTCTCTCAGCTTTAAGAGCTCTTGTTCTCTTTGTTGAGTTTCTTGTAGCTCTCTCTTCAGCTCCCCTGTCCTCCTCTCCCATTCCTTCTCCCTTGTCTCATAAAGTTCTCTCCATCTTTCTTCATTTCTGTTGTTCTCAATCTCTCTGTCCATCTCAAATGTTTCCTGCTCCTGATTAATGAGTGTGATCAACTCCTCCTCCCTTTTCTGGGCCATTGATCTTTCTTTTTGCATCTTGTGCTCCAACTCTTTCATTTTAACCTCACACTCCATTTTGTATTTAATTTCAAGCTCTCGCAGTCTCTGCTCGTGTTGCCTTCGTGCCATCTCTCTGTCCAGAGTAAACCTGAACTCCATTTCCTTAAGCTGCATTTCCAGCTGATGCTGCCTCTCTTGCCCTTCTCTTTCTAGATGCCTCTCCTTCTCTTCCATGCTCCTTATCCTTTCCTCCAGTTCTTTCAGCTCTGTCATTCTCAGCTGATGTTTTTCCATTTCTTTATATCTCTCCATCTCTCTCATTCTCATCTGATATCTTTTGACATCAGCCAGTCTCTTCATTTTCTTTATCCATTCTTCGTGTCTCTCAATGTCTTCCTGCCTTTCCATATCTCGTCGTGCCTCCAAAACAGCAATTTCGTACTCCCTTGTCATAATCGCTCTATTGTCCTCCATGTTGAGATTTGTGCTTCCTGACACTGCCTGCCAGCCACTTCTCTTTAAGCTTGCCTGCAATTTAAAGAGTAGTTGATGAAGTTCAGTACATTGTTTTACAGCCATGTAATTTGTAGTGTTAAGAACAAGACAATATACAACACATATATTGTGCATACAGTGACGGTTCTATAGTGTTTTACACCCCGGGCGAAACCACCTCTCAGCCAGTGTTAATTTTGACAGGAAATTTAAATTTAGTCTTAGTTTTAGTTGCTTAACGAAAATGTAATTTTAATTTTCAGCACAATTTAGTCCTCTAAATCATTTTAGTTTTTATCTAGTTTTAGTCGACAAAAAATTCATCACATTTTAGTCGACAAAATCTCAAGTGATTTTTATCAACTAAAATATATTACATTAACCACCCTGCACTGGCTGCACACACTGTTCAGTAGGCCTAGGGGTGTAACGGTACACAAAAATCACGGTTCGGTACGTACCTCGGTTTTGAGGTCACGGTTCGGTTCATTTTCGGTACAGTATGGAAACAAAATGCGAAACCATTTCCTTCCTCAGCATGGTGTTGTTTATTTAACCAAAATGTCAATATAGAAATGGAAACAGTAAAAAAAATTCAAAGTGCTGCTTGGTACCAATAAGTTAAATGAAATATTCTCAAATTAACCAATGTTTGAAATAAAAAAATACATTCCTTTTTACAGTAAACTAAATCAACATTTAAAGTGCAGCACTCAGTTCCAGTTACAATAAGGAATTCGTTGTAAATCTAAATCTTCATATTTTTTGCCAGGAAGATAAGTTTATTTAAATGAGATAGATGTTATGACCAATTAGATCAGCGTGTGGTGTGTTTAGTGCGTGACGTTTGCTTAAGAGAGGGGAGTTACAAAAAATTCAGACCAACATGGGGGACACTTCTGGAACCTCCAGTAGGAGTTTGATGATTAATCGACATGTGACACGTGTCAGTGACATGCCAGTGGCATGTCATTAGGCTCGTTCGTGTGGCACACCGGTCTGTCTACGGCTGTCTAACTTCGGCTACATGCGTCAGCAAGAACTCCGCCTCGCAGCATGGGCGGGTGTTTAAAAGGCGGCGGTCAACTCGGACACAAGTCTTTTGTTTACACCACCTGATCTTCGTAGTAGATGGCGGAGAAGTCATGTGCTGTGCGTGAGGGACAAGAAGGGGGCGGGCGGTTGTAGTAGGGTGCATTGAGACTTCAAGTCAAGTCCAGTCGTTTTTTTAATAGCACATTTAAACAAAACAACAGAGATGTCCCAAAGTGCTGCACAACACAAGGATGAAAAATAACACGGCAAAACCATAACCCAAAGATCATTAATAGGTATAGCCTACTGACACAAAGCAATACAATAAAAACGAGATTAACAAATACATAAATCAATAAAAGATTGAGCTTGACAGCATCAGATACACGCCCCAGAACAAGCTAAAAAGAGAGAGAAAAGATATGTCTTCAAACTGGACTAAAATAACGTACATATAAGATGAGAAGTTCCGTGACAGAGCGCTACACAACATCCGTGTCCAGACGTCAATGAACTTTAAACCAACCAGGGCACAGTTGCGTCACCACGGAGGCGTTAGTTAGACGATTGTAGCCGCGGAAAAAGCAACTGCAAGCGGCTGCACCTTTTGTCTACAGACGGCTACAGGCGGCTACATCACATGGGTTTTTTAGGTCATCTGACCTTGTGACGTTTTTGTGACAGCGCCACGCCTTTCTGGCAGCTCTGACACAAAGTCTAACCAAAATGCAACATTTCCATCCCACAATGCATCGCTGACTACAGCCGGCTGCAGCCGTCTGTAGCCGTCTACCCTTATCCGAATACGGCTAGTGGCATGTCACTATTACAGGAAGTCACTACTACCATGACATAGGATGATTTAGCGATCTAGCTTGCCATGGTACGCGTTTCGCTGTCGTTGCTACATCAAAGCTGCAGTGCTTTTGGTAAGATAAGGTAAGATAGTTTTTAGATACAAATACATTTTTGGAAATAAGTTCGGTAATGATTAGGCTGAACGTTTGTTAGCTAACTTGCAGTGTTGGATAAAACGGTAGACTAATGGTAATGGCACATGTAGGCACTTTGAAGGGTTGTCTCGACTACGCTGTTAGGATTGATATCAAGTTTTTTGTAATGCTTTCAATGATTTGGCGTAACATAAATAACTTCAAGTTAATCTATCAAACTACATAAGGTTAACTGTTACTTGCTAATGGTCGTCTTGTTGCGACCAAAGACCTATTAGCATGCATGTGAATTCCTTTTCCCTCCCCTGCATTATTTCATTTATCTTTGATCTGCTGATGTACGCATTCTTAATTTTAAACGTTTCTTGTTTCATAGTATGCCGTGTACATGGTATTTGGCATACCGTTTGACTTCACTGAGGTATGACTGGCTGCTTCATTTTTTGTAAATTTGGTTTTCGTAACATCTCTGTGACAACTTGTAAGATCTCATGCCATTATGTCTATTAATGCTATTTAGAGCGAGATTAACATAGCCAGACGATGGTGGGCCCTACAGATTCTAATCAACTTTCCAAGGTAATGTAATGTGTTGTATGTTGTGGTGACAGTCTAAATTGGTCTATGTGTTTGCTGTTATTGACATGCAAATAATGTTTCTACTATAGTACAAAAGTTTTTTGTTTTTGTTTTTTAATGTGCTGTTTGTTCAGGGATCATGAGGAGTCCTCAGAGGTGGAGGGGGAAATGGACCCCTCCCCCAGTAAAAGACCACGTACAGAGGTAAGGTAGCCAAACCCCCAGGGTGAGGTTCAAGGACTTGAGGGTATTTTAATCAATTAATGTAAGTACATATGTGTGTGTGTGAGGGGTGGAGGTGTGCAAGTTGAAGTACTTCTTTTGGCCATGTTCATGTGCCTACACAGGTGTCGTCTTGGCCTCATTGGTATGAACAGTGATTATTTTATTGGCATAATCTATTGACTTAATGACTTCTGTGTCCGTCCCAGACCGATCCAGTCCTGAGGGATGTTGCCATGGCTGCATCATGGATCTTGGAGAACATGGCTCTTCGTGGACACGTGGATATGCCCCCCATAATGAGCATGACCAAGGACGAAAGGGAAAAGGCATTGCGCGACATGGCTACTGACGATAATATGGAGTCTCACGACTGCCGCCTCTTTGTTTTTCAGCACCAGGAAGACTATCTATATTTTCTTGAGAATTGTGTTGGACCACAAAAACTTTGAGTGGCTTGCATGTTTTGTGATTGACTCCGTGCCCCTCATCTCCCTCTCCCTCCATTCCCCTGGGTATGGACACTAAGGTGCGCCCACATCTCCCTCTCCCTCCATTCCCCTGGGTATGGACACTAAAGTGCTGTAGTGCCATGTGCTGGGTATATATGAGTGGCAAGTAAGACAGATCCATGTTGCTGATGATAGCATTGGTGTGATTGTGTGTGTGTGTGTTTGTGTTTTCAGAAGGTAGGAAGTGCTGTGGGTGTCGAGGAATGCATTTCTTTCCTCTACTTTCCCCAAACCTTCCCTGCCGAGTGTCATCCCACCACCTTTGCCTGATCCATGCCTCCTCCCCTCCCGAGTGGACACCAACCCAACCGAACTGACCACGAGCCCCTGTCCCACACCTCATCACAGGCCTCCCCCCCCCCCCTTGTCTTTACCAATTTCACCCTGTCCCTCTACCAATCTCTGACCCATAACATTCACTGCGTTCACATGGTGAGATTGGTTTGGTTTGGGATTGGTTCACAACGGGTGGTCTGTCCCCCAAGTCCCTGTTCACATGCAGTTCGTCTAAGCGGATTCGTTCCGGCCCTTTCCGCTACGCTAGGCGGGGGCGCTGTAGTCAACTTCTATCTTTCTATTATTATCTTTTAATACAAGGAACGTCTCTTCCACGCATAACTCTTGAACCACTCATCCGCTTGATCTCATTGGACGGCGTCATCCTAATATTACCAGTGTGTGCAGTACCGAGTTTCGTGTTGTTTGGGCAAAAAATGCCAAAGATATCGGTCAAAACGTGCCGACCCAGGCTGATAAGATGTACAATGCTAGCTGCTACAATGTTGGACATAACGCGACTAACGACACATAACTAAAATAATGGACATAACACGAGTAAACATTTGCCCACAACAAAGCTGCTACGTAGGTAAGGTGTATCTTATCGTATACGCAACAGCAGACTACAGCACTGCACACATATGCCTACAGTGCATACAGACGACGCTTAGAGGAGACTGAACTTTTCACCTCTCATTCCGGTTATTACTCATAGCAAAACAGTGGCTAAAGAAAATCTTACAAGTCAGTCAGTGCAAATGTATTTACATAGCCTTCTCCTTTCACCTGATATTATTACCCACTTAAACAATAAGGTGGTCTAAACAAAAACGTAATACTCTGGCACATCTTCTATGGGCTCTGCACTGTTCCTACTAAATAAAGACAATAAACAAACTTTCTGGCGGCATACGAACATGGTGTTCCAGGAGTTTGACGCATTCGCGTACGTGATGTGCATTCTGCTGTGTTAGAAAGTCTGTATGAAGGAACAAACTGCGTTTTTTATTTCGTTGATACATGCGCAATACATGAAAACCAATCCGATCCCGTTCACATGGCAGTCGAAGTGGTTTCGAAACAGCCCCGGCCTGGAGTCGCAGGGGGATTAGGAAAACCAATTCCAATCCAAACCAATCTCTGTTCACATGAAGCTGGTACAATCCCAAACCACTTCCAAGTGGTTTCGACTTGTCCATGTGAACGCACTCATTGCTATGGACTACATCTGGTACTGTCACAACCTGATATACAGCATAATATTATGGGTCATCGCTCTGATACTATTTAACTTACTAACTTATTTTTAACTGTTTTAATTGTTATGCTGCTATTATGTTACCTTTGCGTAAATATGGACATCCTATGGCCCTAGGCAGTTGGGTCAGCCCCTTGAGTCGTGGAACTGCCCAAGGTTTCTACCTATCATTAACTAAATCCCACATTAGGGAGTTTTTCCTTGCCCCTGGTGCTCTTGGGTGCTCCCATGCTGTAAAGCCCCTTGAGACATTACTTTGTATAAGGCACTGTACAAATAAAATTGAATTGAATGAGAGCAAGTGTGGATGTATACATTGTACAGCATTGTTGAAAGCATTCCTTGTATATAAAACCTAATTACCCACAACTTGTCTGTATGTTTCTTGTCTATCGCAAATCTCTGCACACTACTACTTCTGTTGATGGGCAATGTTGGTATGTAAAACTTAATTGCTTATTCATCACATGTCTGTATGTTTATTGTTCCTTACAAACCAATGCACTGTACTTTTTCTATTGAATTCATTGTTTGTATATAAAACCTACTTGAAAACCTACGACTGAGGCATATGTGTACAGATATATACTATAAATTAAGGACCTAAGTGTGGTGTACTGTAAATAGTCATGGTATTATGTTTACCAGGAGGGGGAGCTGTTGGGGTTGTTTTATCTTGAGAGGGGAAGTTGCTTGGATATTTCATTAAAGTGGGTAGACAGTTCGAAAGCAGACGTGACTCACGTACAGTTATTTCACGGAACACAACATGGTGTCAGAAGTGCTGTAATTTCGAACATTAGGCACGAATGCACATTGGGATCACCTGGGGATTAAAAATAAGCCGAGCAGATGTGGCAGATTCATGAGTGACGCCGAAAACGAGGAAAGTGAGCGAGCCGAAGCATCGACAGTGGCTGAAGAGAGGTCAAGTGCTAACAGCATGGCTACCCCCAGCGCAACTTTCAGCATTCAGCCGCCTGATCCGTTCGACTTCTCTAAGCCGCACGAGTGGCCAAAATGGATTAGAAGATTCGAGCGGTTCCGTCAGGCAAGCAATCTGACATCAAGCTCGGAGGAAAACCAGGTGAATACATTAATGTATTGCATGGGAGATGACTCTGATGACGTTCTAAAAGGGCTAAAACTAAATGAGGCGGATCAGCTCAAGTATGACAAAATCAAAGAGGGATTTGAAAAGTTCTTCATTGGCAAAAAGAACATAGTTTATGAGCGTGCAAGATTTAATTCCCGAAAGCAAGAACCGACTGAGAGTGTTGAGACGTTCGTGACCGCTCTATATGGACTAGCAGAGCATTGCAAGTATGGGACTTTGCACGACGAACTCATCCGAGACCGAATAGTCGTCGGATTGGCAGATTTACGGTTGTCTGAGCGTTTGCAAATGGAAGAGAATCTAACCCTTGAGAAGGCCATTGACATGGCTAGACATTCAGAAGAAGTAAAGAAGCAACAGGCTCTATTAAGACACGACACAAGCACAAAACAGACAGATGCTACACCTGTGGATGCCCTGCGACAGGGAAAGGCACACAAAAATAAAAGTAAATTAAATCAAACAAAAGCCTTCGTGTCAAAGCCACGTGACAGCCAAAACACAATTACAAAAGGCTCCAACTGCTATAAATGTGGAGGTGCGCCCCACGGCAAATATGAATGTCCCGCGAAATCAGCCGAGTGCCATGGGTGTGGAAAGATGGGCCACTTCCAGCGGGTGTGCCGTGCAGGCAAGGCCGTGCATGGCATAGAGGAGGATGAAGAAGGCTTCTTTCTTGGTGCTGTGACCAACGATAGTGATGCATGGACTGTTGATATAGGCATACGGGACAAATCACTCACCTTTAAGCTCGACACTGGAGCTGAAGTGACCGTCATCTCACAGTCAGACTTCAATAAAATCTTTTCAAATACCAAACAGCCGGTCCTCCAAAACCCAAAGAAGCCATTGTATGGGCCTGGACAGATCCCACTGGAGGTGGCAGGTTTCGCCACGCTGCAGCTGACTACAGGAGAAAAACACACTCTTGAGAATGTTTATGTGGTCAAAAATTTAAGCAAACCACTGCTCGGGTTACCTGCCATTAAAGCCCTAGGCCTGCTGCACCGTGTTGACAGCATAGACATGGACACGCTCCAGTCTACTTACCCCAAACTGTGCAGTGGCCTTGGCAGGATCAAACGGCCGTACACCATCAAGCTGAACCCAGGAGCTGTACCAGTGTCCCTGAATACACCAAGGCGGGTTCCTCTACCGCTGCTGCACAAGGTGAAAGCAGAGCTCCAGCGTATGGAAGGCCTGGGTGTCATCAGCCGGGTGGAGGAGCCGACCGACTGGTGCTCGGGACTAGTAGTCGTTCCCAAGAAGAACAACACCGTCAGGCTGTGTGTTGATTTCACTCCCCTTAATCCGCATGTATGCCGTGAGAAGTACATCATGCCATCTGTAGAGCAGAGCCTGGGACAACTTGGCGGAGCTAAAGTGTTCAGCAAATTGGATGCCAATATGGGGTTCTGGCAGGTTCCCCTTGCAGAGGAATCAGCAAAATACACAACGTTCATCACTCCTTTTGGCAGATTCCATTTCCATCGGCTTCCTTTTGGCATTGCATCTGCTTCAGAACATTTTCAGTGCAGGATGGCAGAGATCGTTGAAGGACTGGAAGGAGTGATCTGCCATGTAGATGATCTTCTTGTGTGGGGTCAAGATCAGGAGCAGCATGATATCAGACTGCATGCTGTCCTACGCAGACTTGAGGACGCTGGCATTACCCTAAATTCAGAGAAGTGCGAACTCTCGAAGGGAAAAATCGCCTACCTAGGCCACATCCTCTCAGCAGAGGGCATACACCCTGACCCGGCGAAAACCGAGGCTATCACAGAGATGAAGGCGCCAACAAATGTCTCAGAGGTACGAAGCTTTCTAGGTATGGTCAATCAATTGGGGCGATTCATTCCGCAGCTTTCAGACAAGGACAAACCACTACGTGACCTGCTGTCGAAGAAAAATTCCTGGATTTGGGACGTGGCCCAGGACACGGCATTTAAAAAGCTAAAAAGAGCCCTGTCCTCTTCTCCAGTGTTGGCCATTTACGACCCAAATAGAGAGACCAAGGTATCTGCTGATGCATCGTCCTATGGTTTGGGAGGCGTTCTTCTGCAGAAATGGGGGGAAGTATGGAAACCTGTGGCGTATGCATCACGCTCGCTTACACCAACAGAGCAGCGATATGCACAGGTTGAGAAGGAGGCACTAGGCCTCACTTGGGCATGTGAACGATTCAGAGATTTTCTTGTCGGGATCCACTTCTACCTGGAGACCGACCACAAACCCCTCCTGAGCCTACTGGGAGCCCAAGCTCTAGACCTCCTGCCTCCAAGAATCCAGCGCTTCAGGATGAGGCTGATGCGATACACATATTCCATTGTGTATGCGCCAGGTAAAACGCTTTGGACGGCAGACACACTGTCACGCTCACCAGTGACGAGACGCACGCCCAGTGGAGACACTGAGTTCATGGAAAGCACAAACATCTATGTGGATTCAATTGTCGAGCACTTACCTGTCAGTGCTACTTACATTGAGACCCTAAAAGAGCACTTGAAAGCTGACAATGTTTGTGCGCGTGTGATGACTTTGTGTGCTGAAGGTTGGCCACCTCATGCAAAACAGGAGCCGGTGATCAAAAATTACTGGTCCGAGCGTGCAACGCTGACCGTACAAGATGGCCTACTACTCAAAGGGACGCGGCTGGTCATTCCACCTGCTCTGCGGAATGAGGTGCTCGCTAAGTTACACGAGGGCCACCTCGGGATAGTGAAGTGCAAGGCACGTGCTCGTGAGTCTGTGTGGTGGCCAGGACTCAGCCAGCAAGTGAATGACATGGTGCTCAGGTGCAGGACCTGTATACAAGAACGGCGCAACCCCAAAGAGCCGCTCCAACCAACAGAATATCCTCAGCGTCCATGGCAAAAGTTAGGTTCTGACTTATTCACGCTAGAAGGGAAAACTTACCTGTTGGTAGTCGACTATTTTTCCAGGTTTGTTGAAATCGCCTTGCTGTGCCACACCAGGTCCACCGATGTCATAACTCACCTGAAATCCATGTTTGCCCGCCATGGCATTCCCGAGACCCTGCTGTCAGATAATGGGCCACAGTTCTCGGGACAGGCCTTCACTTCCTTCGCAGCTTCCTACGGGTTCCGGCATGTGACCAGCAGCCCAGCTTTCCCACAGAGCAATGGGGAAGCGGAGCGGGCAGTCCAGACGGTGAAAAATCTTTTGAAAAAGGCAGAGGACCCCTACCTGGCTCTACTTGCCTACAGGGCCACACCGCTCCAGTGTGGATACAGCCCAGCACAGCTGCTCATGGGTCGGCGCCTTCGTACCACCCTGCCATCCCATCCCTCACAATTTCATCCTGCGCTCCCAGACAGTTCCAGTTTGCAGCAGATGGAAGAGGAGAAGAGGATTTCGGTTGCAAAGAATTACAACAGGCGTCACCGTACCCGAGTGCTCTCAAACCTGTCGCCAGGGGACGAGGTATGGGTGACCAATGAAAAAGTTCCGGGAACTGTGATTGGAAATCACTCTACTCCAAGATCGTACCTGGTAGAGGCACCGCAGGGGGTACTCAGAAGAAATCGTCAGCACCTGATGCCCCTGCAAACAGGGGACGCTGGGCCCTCAGCGCAGCCAGAAATGCATGAGTTGCCTGCTATGCAGCCGCCCCAGTCACCTGCTCTGGCAACACGGGCAACATCAGCGGAGAGTCCCTCTTTCAGAACCAGGTCTGGAAGGAGCGTTGTCAAACCTGACAGAATGGACTTGTGAACTGTGGGGGGGCATGGTAATCAGTAAGTATGTGGGACTAGTTACAGTAGCGCAGTTGTTTTAAAAATGTATGATATTCCCACAGCTTTGTGTTTTTTTTTTTTTTTTTTTTTATTATCATTATTATTATTATTATTTTGCATTGAGTTAGTTGTAGAATTTAGGATGTTCCCACAATGTTTTTTTTTCATTTGCATTTCGTTAGGAGCAGACCTTCCAACCACTGGGGCAGAATAAACCCCAAGGTCTGTTGAGACAGAGGCAGTCTACCCTCTGTTCTCTAGGAAAGGGAGATGTGGTGTACTGTAAATAGTCATGGTATTATGTTTACCAGGAGGGGGAGCTGTTGGGGTTGTTTTATCTTGAGAGGGGAAGTTGCTTGGATATTTCATTAAAGTGGGTAGACAGTTCGAAAGCAGACGTGACTCACGTACAGTTATTTCACGGAACACAACACTAAGTAGCCCCCAAGTTTGGTCGGATCAATCACATTGCTCCATCCCCATACATAGCCTTATCAGGCTACCCACTGCGTGCAGGCAGTTATAACCGCGGATTGAGCCCGGTTTAGGCATCGTAGAGGTTTTGCTAGTAGTGTAACCATCGTAGAGGTTTTGCTAGTAGTGTAACCAAATCGCAATAAAAAGACATGGCAGTAATGTGAGTACTACGTACTAAAATCTGCACAAATGCAATTGTTTTTACAATTTTGCAATGAAACGGAATTGCAGAAATGCTACGACAAAAGCTGTATTGAAAAATGCAATGTGGTGCAATGAATATGACGTATATGGTAAACAAATGCTCAAATGTATGTTGAGAAATCGACATGTCGCTTCCGTTCCGCATGCCAATCAGCGCTGACATGCCACTATGCCACTCATTAGGCTCGTTCGAGTGGCCCACCGGTCTGTCTACGGCTGTCTAACTTCGGCTACATGCGTCAGCAAGAACTCCGCCTCGCAGCATGGGCGGGTGTTTAAAAGGCGGCGGTCAACTCGGACACAAGTCTTTTGTTTACACCACCTGATCTTCGTAGTAGATGGCGGAGAAGTCATGTGCTGTGCGTGAGGGACAAGAAGGGGGCGGGCGGTTGTAGTAGGGTGCATTGAGACTTCAAGTCAAGTCGAGTCGTTTTTTTAATAGCACATTTAAACAAAACAACAGAGATGTCCCAAAGTGCTGCACAACACAAGGATGAAAAATAACACGGCAAAACCATAACCCAAAGATCATTAATAGGTATAGCCTACTGACACAAAGCAATACAATAAAAACGAGATTAACAAATACATAAATCAATAAAAGATTGAGCTTGACAGCATCAGATACACGCCCCAGAACAAGCTAAAAAGAGAGAGAAAAGATATGTCTTCAAACTGGACTAAAATAACGTACATATAAGATGAGAAGTTCCGTGACAGAGCGCTACACAACATCCGTGTCCAGACGTCAATGAACTTAACCAACCAGGGCACAGTTGCGTCACCACGGAGGCGTTAGTTAGACGATTGTAGCCGCGGAAAAAGCAACTGCAAGTGGCTGCACCTTTTGTCTACAGACGGCTACAAACGGCTACATCACATGGGTTTTTATGTCATCTGACCTTGTGACGTTTTTGTGACAGCGCCACGCCTTTCTGGCAACTCTGACACAAAGTCTAACCATAATGCAACATTTCCATCCCACAATGCATCGCTGACTACAGCCGGCTGCAGCCGTCTGTAGCCGTCTACCCTTATCCAAACACGGCTAATGTTAAAAAGAGCCAAATGTAGTGGTAGCAGCATGTAAAACACATACTGTCTGTACTCGTTCGGTACAGCACTGTATTGAACCGAACGTCTGTCTTTCCCCGTCATCAAGAAAATAAGTTTTGATTGGTTTCCATCTGTTGAAAGTATTTGTCGCATTTTAACGAAAACACCTCTGATTGGTTTTCGTCTCTTGTAGCATTTTAGTCACGTTTTTTTATCTGTTGACCAAAATGAAAAGAACGTTCGTCATAGTTCTAGTCCAACAGCGTGGTCTAATTTTCGTCGACGTTAAGTTTTAAGCACTGTTCACACCGGAACGGATTTTTCGCGCGAATATTAGTCCGGGAAAAACAGCTCGTTGACGACAATTCTGACGAAAATATTTCGTCAACAAATTTAACACTGCTCTCAGCGAGATATTGTGTTATATATATATATATATATTGTACATAGTCTTTGTCTTGTGCTTTCTTGACGTTTAAATGTGATGTTACCTCCAGTTTCTGCAGTCTCTGCAACTCCTCAATCTCCTCCTTGGTCAGGTGCCAGCTCTGCAGAGGAACAGTGTTGATACATTGTTCTTTCTTGCAGAGTGCCTCACTGCCCCTCATTTTTGCTGGGTCCGGTTGGTCCATGTTGGACCTCCTTTCCCTCTCTTCCTTACAGTCTCTGCTGAAGAAGAAAAATGTCAAACTATGAATATCAGCCAAAACAAATTATTATTATTCAGTTAGCTAAGGTCCCATATAAATCTCCATCAGGCGGGTCTTTAGGTCCCATAAAAGCAAGTCACCTCTGTTGATCGACCTCCACTGGCTACTTACCTGGTGCTCGAATCAAACACAAGTTATTGAAACTTGACTACAAAGTGACTTTAGGATCTGCACTGCCTATCTAAACTCAATTCTGAAGCCTTATGTCCTATCCCATATGCCTTTCCTTTCCTTAAACAGAAACAAGGCAATTTCAGTCAAAACTGAAAACCCAAACAGTGGAAGCGCTTGAAAAAAAAAAAACCTTATTTCCAAGAACTCTTCTAAATCTAAGCACCTAGATATAGGCTATTGTCTACCTGTGCGACTCTGTAATCTCTTATGTCACCTGAGCTTGATTATTTTCCTCCACAGTAAGTAGATTTGGATAAAAGTTTAACCCTAGTTTATATACAGTATTAAAAAAGAAGGTCAGAAGACATTTTCCAAATATTAACCTTGAATTTACAAGGCTATCTACCTGTAAGGTGTCCACGTAGCCTCCTCAAATCAGATTAAGAGTTCAGTAGCAAAAAACACGTCTGCAGTCTGTACAGTCAAATCAGAAATGAATCTTTTACCTACGAATTTGTTTTGTGTGACCTTTTTTTAAACCATGGTAACCATTGTTAAATCGCTTACTATTACGCGTTTGGGAATGCGCCTTTCCACGTCATCCAAATTAGGCTTCTGTCACAAACCCAATAGCATTACCGTTATCTTATACAATGACTATAATATATTATTGGCTAGCGAACGCACGTTATTATTGACGTTGTTAAAACGGTTTTGTTTATGTAGACACAACATCTAAACCCTCTGCATTGTGTATCTAGTATTTGACGCCTGACCGTCAGATTTTGGCTGCGCAGTTCTCTACATTGGTCACATTAGTAAAATTAAAATGCTGCATGTGGCATTCAGTTATTTATTTATTTATTCGTTTATTTTTATCCACACGCTGTTGTTTTTTGTACAACAAGAGACACAAAACCTACGGAACCACAGACTTGTGTTTTATGCCTGAGAGATTCATGGGCCCATCCATGCTTTCACAATTACATCAGTTGGGTTTCAAGTGCGTCTGTAAGCACAGACACTAGGGCATAGACAGAGGTGCATCGATGGATGCCGCATTCCCATAAGAGGGGAAGGCTAAACGATCTTGATACTGTTATGTCCAATCACGATGTGATCTATAATTGCTTCGTTTCTTAAGGGCATGGGCAGATGTGGGCTAATTTCCACCGGAATAAATAGCGTTTTTAATTGGGCCTTAAAGTCTCCCCCATGGCGATTTCCCATATCTAGGCCAAAAAACATTTGTCTTTTCTGGTGTCTGAGACCATCTATCCTATTAATCTGGCAATCAGCATCTACAATACTGCAGGACAGTATAATGTAATCAAAAATGAAGACATAACTCAGATGATTTTAAAAACAGGATAAGAATATATTTTTATACACTTAATACTCATACAATGATTAAGTTTCAAAACTGGACAAAGTGTCAGTAATATATACGTTATGGTCGTCATAAGTCATAAATCACAGTTCTTCACTGCATATTGTTGTCCAACATTACAAAGGTTTCTGGGTAAACTCCTTCTCCATGCCAGACTCTGTGAGGCAGTGTTGAGCAGCGGGTCGGATGGCAGCAGACTGTGCCGTGTGTGGGGGTGGAGGGGAGGTGGGGGCACAGTACTGCTGATGTGTTGGGGGTGGGGGAGGACGGGGGCACAGTACTATTAAAGGGTCTGGTTGGGGAGTTGGGAGGGTGGGGTGCACAATACTGCTGATGGGTTTTGGTTGAGTTCACAGGACTGAGGAGGTCAGCTGATCTTCACTGGGGTCAAGGGGTGTGAGAGAAGAAATGCACACACATCCACCGACGCACACACACAACCACAAACACACACACACATATACACTTAATGTGTATATGTATATACACTTTCAAACTCTGAATTTGCACCCTTCATGGCTATATGACATCCATACACTTACACAAAAACATAAAGATCTTCACCGCCCACACACACACACACACACACACACACACACACACACACACACACACACACACACACACACATACATACACATTCCTTTAAACTCTCACACCCTTTCCCCATTATCCAGCAAAAAAAAGGCTCAGTTTGATAACCTTCCTCTCGGGTCACAGTCTAGGTTTCACGAAGACGATTGGCTGACACAGCCAGTGAGTCAGTGGTATCCATGGTGACCTCTCCATGGTGAGTCTTTTGCCCTTAGACATTTCCGCACAGTCTGCAGAGGTCCAGGGTCACATTGTCAGACGGTCCTTCGTAGTCTTCTTCCCAGTCACACCAAATTAGGAAGCGATGCGGACGTAGAAAATAAAGCACAGTAGGCTCGGAGTGGTACGGACGTACAAAATAACGCACAGCAGGGGAAGTTAAAAGGTACTAAAGTCGCTGTCTGGTTGTCCTAGGATGATATTAGCAACAGCAGCAGAGAATCCAGTAAGGGCAGGTACTTAACAAACTAGAGGGAAGCTAGGAGAGAGATGGGAGAGCACTAGGAGAAGAGCCAAATTGAGTCTGTTTTATAGTTCAGGTGGCAAGTGTCACTCGACAAAAACAAATAAAAGTTGTCCACAGATGTTGCAGCGCTAGAGGCTTTTATAGCTCTGCGCTAGCGAAAAAATCCATTATGAAATTAAACACTTACACTCCAGAACACAGACCTTTAGGTTTCCACCCAATCAGAGTAGGCAGCAACGTATGCGCCATTTCAATTTTTTGTTGTACGCCACAAGCTCTGTAACACACTAGCAGACAGAAATTTTGTCTCTTTTCCATCGTATTCTGTCAAGTGACACTTGTCACCTGGACAATAAATTGGCCTTTGTAAAGAGAGAAAGAGAGAGGAAAAGAGAAGGTCAGATAAAGCTTGCCTCAAAAAAAAAAAAACAGATATGGAAGCGAATTATATATAAAAGAGGAGATAGAGAGGTCTAGGAGATGCTCGTCATAGAACCACATGAAGAGCAGATGTGGGAAACTCCAGACTCCAGAAAGTAAAATCCCTGCCATGTATTGGTTCTACCTGTGCAATTAAAAGAAGTGGTTTCACTGATTCAGCTCCTCCACTTGGCTGAGCAAATGTATCAACTAAAAGCGGCCAATTTAGTGGATGAATGGAACAAATATATATTGATTAAAACCAGCCTATTTAGTGAATGAAGGGGGGGGTTGTTTCAATTAATAGCCGCCGATTTAGTAAATGGCTACAAGAAATGTATATCGATTACAAGCAGCCAATACAGTGAATCAAGGGAACAGTTATGTGTTGAGTGAGAGCAGTAGAGAGTAGTGAGTAGTAGTGAATAAACTGAACAAATACGTGGTAGGTAGTAGACCCCCCCCCCCCTCCTTTCAAGAGAAAAGAAACTCCTGAAAGAGTGTGATGCCTGATGAAGATCCACAAGGATCGAAACGTTGCATTTTTAACCAATAAAGTTTAAACTTTTGGAGCAAACGAGGCAGTGTGCAGACCCACATCTTTACATTGTCTGACACTTTTGTCTTGCACCTGCCGACAAACGACTTGGATGTG
>CM059275.1:8483013-8490513 GCA_030347295.1 Setipinna tenuifilis | reverse complement strand
ACTATCCATTCTGCACATGCTCAAAATGACATCGCCTGCCTGATCAGTAACAAACATACAGTTAGAAAAAATAAGTTACTGCCAATGTAACACTGTGAAGCTATATTAGCCAACATTAACTGTTTAGGCCTACTTAACATTTTGGTGTTTTAAAAAACGTGCTTATTATGTATAGATGCTGGAATTATGTGTTGTCAATGGAAGCACTAAATAAACTACTAATTAGAAAGCTTCTGCTGAAAACTGCTTGATTCCAGATTCTCTATAAGTCCCGCACATGTGCAGAATGGATAGTGTAGGCAGCACGGATTGGGTACCGACAGCATGCATGGCTGGGGGGGCTGCAATGTGAACACGGGCTGGTGGAGCGGATGTGGATGGCTGCTGCTTGTCTAAGCACATGTTCCAGTGGATGGAGATGAGGGGCTGAGGGGGCAGCGTGTGTCCCTGACCTGGGATCAGATTTCTGCTGCTGCAGCTACCCAACCTTGACAGCTCCGACCCTGCAGGGAGTGCTGTTCCTGGCACAGCAGGAACAGCACAGAGGACACACAGGGAGAGAGCACTGAAGCTAACACTACCACTGAGGGAGCTGCAGCAAGAGGGGGCTCTGCAGGGACCCAGGCGGCCAGAACATCCTTGCACAGCATCCAAGAATAGGGATGATGAGGGGCAAAACATTGCCAAACCTGCACCAAATCCCATCTAAACCTGTGGTAAAACCATGCTAAACCTGGGAAAAAAACGTGTACCACCGCTGCATAGCCTACCTCCTGCACACCTACTGCTGTGACAAACTCTTGTTGTAAAAAACTATGGATATGAAGCATTATTAATATGAAGAATCAAGTAAAGTCAAGTCAACTTTATCCCACCAGGTGAGTTAAAATTAACTTGCAACTAGGCATTACAATGAACACAGCAAAAATAAATATATATTTACAAAGAACACTACCAAATTGTATGTTGTGTCAATCTTCTGTGTAGTGACTCACTATGAGAAGGAGTTCTAATTATACCCTGTGTGACATTCCCAAGGATGACCACTGGTCAAGTGACTCTAATACAGGATGATTGTGACTATGGCTACATGGCCATTCTCCTAATTCCACACAATCTGGAGCTCCAAGCAGCTGACTTGTCACTGATAGGCATACGTCCAATAGTTTTGTGAATTGGTATTTGGCACAGAATGCTTACTATGTATTTGGTGATCAGATAGACAAGAGAATGTGCCTAATCAAATCTTTTCCCAGCATATTACTACAAGAGTGGATCTTATCTTGCATGATGTTACACCATGGGAACTAAACCTGGGCTAACTGGTTTGGCTACAGCTTTGCCAGTCCTGCTCTGCAAATCACTACGGCATGTGGACCAAATCCAAGTCATACAACTGGGTCATATTGTTGACCATCATAGACTATGATGGGCTATGGCACAGGTGCTGTGTCACATAGAGAAAAGCACGTGGGCTGATTACGGCTAAAGGTAAGCCAATTACAGTAATCCTGTGCTAGATCACACCCAAGAGGAACAACCAGCCTGCCTAACGGGTCCAGTACACACAGACACACTTTTTCAGGCAATTTGTCTAATGTAGCACCACAGTGTTCACAGCAGAGCTCACTTGTTTTTTTTAATTCTCTCTGCTCCAAATAGCTTTATCTGTGTGTGGGGTACAGAACAACCCCCCAAACACAAACACACACACACACCCACACACTAACACACACTGAACCCCTCTGTTCTGTTCCCTTTCCCCAAATGCTCCTGGGAGCTGCCCTGACAACGTTCTTCAGCTTGGCACACATTAGTAGTGTTGTCAGCTGCGGCAGAGGAAATGAAAACATCCTGACATAATTGAGCACTTACATTGACAAATGTCATACTAGTCTGATCTTTAAAGGCATCCTTCAAAATGCTGAAATTGCTGACACAAACTGACAAGGTGGTCACAACACTACCCAACAGTGTGAAGACTTAACTGGCGTAGCCATTTTGGCACCTACACCACAGAAGAGAAGAAAGCTTGCTGACATAAGTACTCGTAAATGCCATCCAAAGTCTCTGATTATGATGGTCCTCAAAGAAGTTACTGTAGGTCAAGTCATGAATGTCTGTAAGCAAGCACATACCTGATGATGTGAATCTGCAACTTTGACCTATGGACTACACCAACTCTAAAAGTTTCATCTGCACCATAGCAGCTCTGCAGCCCAATCCCAAGTCCAATCAGGTTCATTATGGAGCCATTTTTAAAGCAAGTTGTACTGTTCCTTAACTTTGCAGATGAAACTGTACTGGATAAAGTTGTAACCTGTATTGTGTTTTCAGGAACAAACTTTCTAAGAGGTTCCTCTTTAGAACTCAGAACTGTTCAGGCTAAAAGTCAACTACAGAGCACCTCTGTAACCATACGCAACAAACGAGGTGAGGCAGGATGATCTGGATGTGCATGGGTAATACCTGCAGTAGAAAAACAATGGGCTTGTTTACAAAGACTGACTGGCTGAGTGTCTGGCTTAGAGCAGTGCATTCTGGTCTTGAAATAGTTGCATTTTTGGACAATCTTGTCCGAATTTTACTGTACCACATTGTGACCATACGGTGACATTTGGACGTGATCGTCCAAAAAAGTTACTATTTCAAGTCCAGAATGCATTGCTTTAAGCCAGCCACTCAGCCAGCCAGTCATTTCAAACAAGCCCAAAACTATCTGCTCTACAGTCACTGGAAAAACCCCCCAGTGGTTGATAGGTGCTGCAGTTCTTCTGCACAACGGCCCTACCCTAAAGCACAAGTGGTGGCAGGGAGGGATGGCTTTAAAGGAACATGCCAACCCTTTGGGAAATTAGCTTATTTGCTTTCTACCCCTGAGTTAAATAAGAGGAACACTGATCTGCAATTGTTGGAAACAGTACTGTTAGCCTAGCTTAGCGTCATTTGAAAAAGGGGTTAGTCCAGCTAGCTTGTAGAGTCCATGCTAGCTGGAATAACTCACTTTTACTTTGGCATCAGTAATGCTAAGGGAGCCAGACTGGGTAACTTGACGCACAGAAAAGAGAAGGATATGTAGTCTAACTCGGGGGTCGACAGTAACCACGGTAATTTCCTCAAAAAAGGTGGTGTGTTCCTTTAAAGGGTAACAGCAGACAGAGGGGACAGAGTGCTCAAGGGTGTCACATGCTACTCTAGGACCCATGAAATGACAGTGGACAGGACGACCTGTTTTTTAGAGGACAGCTGTGGGACTGCGCTACAAAAACACCAGGCTTTGGTCTAAAACTACACCTGACAGACAGCGGGCGCTGTTGCAAAGCAGTGCGACAAAGACAGGGGGCGCTGTTCTGTACTAACCAGGCATTGTTGGCTGACGTCCTCATACTGGTCCTCTATGTTGATTGGCTGGACCTGAGAGTGGGAGGTGATGCAGGAGCAGTCCTATTGGAGAGGAGGAGGAGTGATGAGGAATGAGACACGCCCCCCACAAGGAAGGGGCGGAGTCATGTGTGCTGGACACACCCAATGAGATGACAGGGAGAAAACAATCTCTGAAACCAAGGTGCCTTTCGTTGACTCTTCCAGAGTTCTTATTCTAACTGAAAATCTGAAAGAACTTTGGAACACCCACCATAAATGGTTGCATCTAACACCATTCAGGGTTGTTTAGAAAGTGTTCCTCTTTGTAGCGATAAGGCAAATACCTTGGTTTCTCAGAGAGTGTGAACAGGGAGAGAGAGAGGCAGGCATGCCATCCTCAGGAGGGACAAGGCACGGGCGTGACGGGCTGCTGGATGACGGCCGGCTCAGCTCACAGGGAGGACAGGAAGGATTAGCGGGAAGAAGCGACAGACAGGAAGCAGGTCGCTCAGGCACAGATCTCATCCGGGTCCGAGGCCAGCCGGCTCCGGATCGGATCTGGGCCAGATGTGCCTTCCATCTGACAGAGGTGGTAAACCCCCAGTTGGCAAATGGAGGAGGAATGGACCATGACTTATCACAGAGAAAATAGAAAGAACTGAGCTGACAGGGAATTAGAGAGAGGGACCAAGAAAGAGAGGGAGAGAGATGGAAGGGGAGTTGGGGAGGAAGAAGGACGCTAATGGTGAACTACTACCCCCCTCTCTCTAGAGAGGATTCAAGATTAATGGGGACATTACCCGGCTAATATGCTGGCTAGCACCAGTCTGGGAAGAGAACGGGGTGGACTATCTATGGGGAGAGTAATCTGGACTGACAAAAAGTATCACTCACAAGTAAATCACATTTTTATGAGGAACACACGCGCTGCGCTCGAGCACACGCACCCAGTACAAGGTTATTCACAGTGCACAATAAACATGACCCCCTGAGGTGTAAATGTCAAGATAAAGAAAGGTGAAAGAAAAAAGGCACATGCCAAGGCGGCTGTGTGTCGATAGTGGACGGTGACATAAAGCGCGGGCACTTACCAAGAACGACATGTGTCCCTCTTCGCGGCAACGGCTCTTCACGCGAGGGCATTTATCCGTTTCAAGAGATGCGCCTCTGAGGAGATAAAGCAGCGGAGAGAATTAGCACTGAGCGCGAGAGATGAAGAGGGACCAGGTCGTGTTTGTATGTATGAATGAGAGAGAGGGAGAGGGAGAGAGAGAGAGACGTACGCACGAATGGACGCACACACACACATACACACATAAATCAATGGCAGCTTCAGCTCCTATTTCCTTGCTATTCCCCTCGGGTATCCCCCATCTCCGGCACGACGTCTACCGCTGGACAGGCAGGAGGGCGACGGCGTCTTTCTTACCTGGCTGCAAGTGCAGAATACTGGGATTTCGCTGCGTATTTCTTCTATTCTTCATTGGCGACCCGGCAGTGCTGCTCCGCCCGTCTCCTTAGAGGCAAAAATGATTAATAGGGGATAATAAAACTACTTAGGACTGAGCAGCAGGAGGCGTCATCGTAATATCCATCTGACGCCACTTGGAGAATCTATTTGTCTTAACAACTGCGGACGAAAAGGAATAAAAGAAGCTGCACTGAAAGAAGGTTGTTGAAAAACTATACCTATTTTAAACAGCACACAACCATGATATTATTAGCATTCTTTATCCAATGTCCATTCTTTGTACTAATATCGGTCACTCCAATTGGTTTTCCTTGGGGTTGTCTCAGAGTGTTCCGCGCATCCCTGTTCTCTGCCAGATAGCATAGCCAAAACATTGCTATTCTAACCCCTCGCTCGTTTCCGTGCGCATGAACGGACGCATTTCTCTGTGAATGGATGTCCGAGGCTGACGCGGGAGCGCGTTCACATTTAATTCCAGCACAAGGGCGTAAAGAATGGACTCTTTGACCGTGAACCGTTATTTGCCCCGACGGAACGGAGCGGACCAGTTTACTCATAGTGTGTGGCAGATGCTACGCTGTGGCACTGATGCAAATACACCATGGTGAACCTGAGACTATTTGAGAAAATGACCCTTTAGTATTTTGGTAAAGGGAAGAAAAGGCCATCACCTCGGCCCTGTTTTAACAATGAGAGCAGGTAACAATAGGCTACAATTTTCTATATTTGCCTCCAATCCCACCTGTATACAGGCTGCAGAGGATAAATATTACTCATTCAGAATAAAGTGCAAAACTGAGCTGACCCAACTGTCACCAGCTGTGTCAGTCGGCTAGACCAGCGCCAACACCTATTAGGCTTCATACCACACACCCCACACAATCCTATGTTTTCGTATAGCTGTCATACCTGTACAGTCTGCCTTTAATTTAGTAGTCTGCCTGCACGACTGCTTGGCATAGCCTACTGCTCAAAACCAGTGAGTTGATTCTTGTGCTAAAATATACAGAATTATACAAGAAAATAACAGTTTGTACTCCTGAACAATCGTGTAACTCTATGTTAAAAAGATAACTTTGCAGACAATGTTTGTCAAGTCTTCAATAATGCATAGTGTATGCATGGCTAATATAATAGGCTATACTCTGCAAGCCATAATAAACATTTATGCTCGGCCAATTGTTATAACGTCCCCTATGATCCATGGGCATTGTCAAACTCAAAGCTAAACAAGTTAACTTGCTTTAGTCAAGAACCAAACTACTTTCACCAAATGTTAAGGTTACTCGTAAACTTACCATGGTTTGACTGTGCATAGGAAATATGACTTCTCACAAGCTAAAACACTTGCGACTTTATCTTGGACACATCAGAATATCGTGTCAAATATTCATGCAGACAAAGATCAATCTTTCTTGAGATTAAGTTTAACAACATTCTCAAGTGGGCTGTTCCTATGTTTCGCCCTTCGCCCAGCTGATCTGACGCAATGGCGCTCTATACGTAAGCCATAACAAAATAAAGGTACGCAGATCTTCTTTTCTGTGATCTATTCTGAATATACATCGTGGTCAATAACTTATTTTAATTTATAAAATTATCAAAATATTACAGAGTATCCATATATCAATATATCAGATATGATTAGGGACTGATGTGATAAAAGTATTTTATTTTTCTTCTCCGAACACATGCGTCCCATGTTGATGGCGTCATAGGATAGTGGCATGTCTTCTTCTGATGACGTAATGTAGCCGCCTCGTTCCCCAACTGCGCCCAACTCCCCTCCCTCGCTTTGCTTGTTCATTGTTTAACGTTAGATCGGGGCAGTGACAGGCGCACATGCAAGGCTCAGGGCGGTTTAAGACGTATTTGGCAGGTATGTGGCTCATTCATCACACTTTATTCACACTCGAATTGAATGTTTTCTAAGAGGGTAACAACAAACAGACATTTTCTCTGTGAAAGATGGATCGGAAATCACGGATGTTCACCCGCTTAGCTTAGCCTCCTGGCTAATGTCAGTTTTGATATCATTCCAGTGACCACCATCTGCCCACACATTTGAACTAAGCTGTGTTGAGATGGCTGTTGTGTTATTGCAACTGGAATTTTGATAAAAGATAAAACATGTTTCTCTATGTCTGGCATGAAATTGTACTGATGTGACCACAGATGATCTTTCTGTTGCGTGCGAAGATGCTTCCAAAATATGCCAGCTGCAACAACAGCAGCCTATTACACCACTTGTTTTGTTTTGTAACATTTGCACGTCCAGCATTAACTTATGTGGAATGTAAAACAGTTGACGTGAATGTTTACCGATGGCAGGGAAATAGTTATTGGAAGAGAACTTGCGAATTAAGCGGAAAAGATGCCCCAGATCCATCTTCCTCAAATCTAATCCGTCGCGATGTTGTTTCGCATCATCCATAATCATGGCAGCAGTCAGCCTACTTTGTGTGTGTTTCCCTTTCGCTTCGCTGCAGGCTGAGCCACATCAGTTTACAATATAAAATAGACGGACCTGCTGTGCGAAGATTGGCTGGTATATTGTAATGAATTTGATTAATCAATGTAGGCTTGTAATGTAATTAAATAGCTTACTGCCTGTTTTCATCAGTTGTGAGCGATGTTCAGTTTGACCTCTGAGTTTGACAGAAGGG
>CM059275.1:8478013-8480513 GCA_030347295.1 Setipinna tenuifilis | reverse complement strand
TTGGGCACTGCAGCTGTTATCAAATATCTATCTGCTGTCCAGATGTGGGTATGAAGACACACACACACACACACACACACACACACACACACACACAGGGTAGCTTGAGTGGCGAAGGAGCATAACACAGATAACAGCTGTAGAGACAGCACTACTGTCAGGGGAGAAATATCAGACAGAGAGAGAGAAAGGGAGAAAAAAGAAGGAAAAAGATAAAGAGGAGAGGAGGAAGAGAGAAAGAGAGGAAGGCAGAAGGGGAGGGGAGAGAGAGAGAGAAAAAGGCTGAGGGTGATCCCACATCGTGAAAGATGGGCAGAAAGATGGATAAATGGCAGAAGAGCGAATGAGAGGCAGAAGAGCGAATGAGAGGAAGAAGAGCGAGTGAGAGGAAGGAGGAGAGAAATTGAGCCAGAAGGAGTGTGTTCACTCAAGCTGAAGCTTAGGCAAGCCACCTAGCAACACGCACACACACGCACACACACACACACACACACACACTGTCTTCCACTCAACTGTTTTCTCTCTGTGTTTTTTTCCCTCTGGATTTATATTTATACAGATTGTATGGTTTAAATGGGACACGTACATGGAAACACACACAGACACACACACACACACACAAACATATACACATTGTGACACTGTTGTGTGTTTCTTCCAGGTCAAAGCCTACCTCAGTGACCCTTGACCCTTGAGGGGGTGGAGCAGAATGTGAGACAACCGTGGCCCTCTTTCAGACCTCTGGTGTGAGTGTGTGTGTGTGTGAGGGGTGAATCCCACACACACACCACTCGGAATGTTTGAGTTCAAACCCATGAGTGTGGAGAAAAAGGAAGCTGCCTCAGGAACAGGTAAGAGATTGTGTGTGTGTGTTTCTGTGTTTCTGTGTGTGTGTGTGGGGGGGTGTTATTGTGTGTATTGGGCTGGTCGGATTACACAATATCAGCCCGATTTTGCCCCAGAATTTGTTGTGACTGACACATTTCCAGCATCCTTTCCGATTCTGAAAGGTCAGGCAAACATGAGTTGCCGGAACATGAGTTTGAACATTGAACATGAGTTTAATTTGAGTCTTTCAATGTGACATACTTCACGACCTGCAACCATTTTTTGTCGACGATGTTCTACAACATGATGACAAAAACACTAGCTGGTCAGAACTTTGTCAGGAGTTGTACGTTATGAATGATACAGTCAGTCAGTGGAATGATACAACAACAACGACACACAGTCTTGTTCTGTGGCTGGTCTCCTGGACCAAGAGGCGTAAAGAGGCAAAGAGGCGTGTGTGGTTTTAATATCTTATAGTGTGACTCGTAAATGTCAATCTTAAATAACAGTTGTGAAAGACAAGACAGTTGTATAATCTGACCCTTCAATTAAAGAGAGACAGAAGGATCGTTTAAATACAGTTGTGAAGAGGTGAAGGAGAGGTTTTTCCTCCCTTCTCATGTTGAATGGATGATTTCACTTTTTTGGCTGTAACATGTTATGATGTGAACTACTCCTGACAATGTTACAGTAAATGAGTGTTAAATCTCAATTGATATGAGATGAAACGATTATTATGGTGGAGAGCAGAAGTGCAAAGTCAGTGAAAGAGAGTGCAGCATGTAGCTAGCCAGTAGCACATGAAGTATCCTTGCGTGCATCAGTAATTCAGTATATCAGACCATATTAGGACCATGTATGTTTATTTACCAAGATGCTGTGTGTGTGTATCTGTGTGTGTGGTTAATTTTGCTGTCCTATCCCATCCTCTCTTTGCTCCAAGCTTATGTAACTAAGAGGCAGGATTGCTTCCGCATGCAAGTGCACTTCTCCCTTTGACACACACACACACACACACACCACACCCACACACACGCACACACTTTAGAGGCGAGACAGAGATGTCTGTTGGTCTCAGAGATGTCATTTGGCCTATTGTGTGTTTGAGCATCTGTGTGAGTATAAGTGAACAAGACATAGAGAAAGCGAAGATAAGAATGTTTGATATGATTGGTATTGAATGTGTGTGAGAGTGGGTGTATTTGTGTGTGTGTGTGTGCGCGCGTGTGTGCGCGCGTGCGTGCGTGCGTGCGTGCGTGCGTGCGTGCGTGCGTGCGTGTGTGCGTGCGTGTCTGTGTGTGTGTGTGTATTTGTGTGTGTGGGCGAATGACCAGAGGCTCCTCGCTAGAAGTCTGTTAGAAATCTGCCCCATTGAACCACATAAGCACTCAGCCAGAAGTAATGTGTGTTTTACAGCATTCTGAGCAAGATGGCATTCACACACTCACCCCCTCCTGTATGCACACACACATGCCTAGGAGCACAGATACACATACACTTGTAGACACACACACACACACACACACACACACACACACACACACACACACATGCTCACATGCAATGTGCAGAAGCCCAGATTCAGAAGCGCAGAAGCACAGACACACACTTACATCAGGGCACATGGACATGCATGCGCGCGCACACACACACACACACACACACATAT
>CM059275.1:8433013-8475513 GCA_030347295.1 Setipinna tenuifilis | reverse complement strand
GAAGGAGACAGAGTGAATGAGAGAGGCAGAGAGAACGAGAGAGAGAAAGTGGGAGGAGAGAGACAGACAGACAGACAGACAGGGAGGGAGAGACACAGAAGGAGACAGGCAGAGTGAATGAGAGAGACAGACAGACAGAGAGAGGGAGGGAGGGAGGGAGAGAGAGCGAGTGAGAGAAAGGTGGGAGAGAGACAGGGAGAGGAAGGAAGAGAGAAAGAAGAACCGTGCGAACGAGAGAGAGAGACAGAAAGGGAGGGAGAGAGAGAAAGGTGGGAGGAGAGAGACATTGAGGGAGGGAGAGAGAGACAGAGAGAGGAAGGGAGAAAGACAGAAAGAGAGAGACAGAGTGAACAAGAGAGACAGCGACATAGAGAGGGAGGGAGAGATAACAGCAAAAAGAGAGTTAGAGAGTTAGCGAGTGAGAGAGGAAGGGAGAGATGTTAAGTGTTAGAGAGGAGGAGAGGAGTAGGGGAGAGGAGGAGGAGAGGAAGACGTAGGCGGACGCTGGGCGAGAGAGAGAGTGAGTGAGCAGAGAGAATGCGGGAGAAGGAGAGGAGAGAGGAGGAGGCGGTAATGCCTGTGCTCAATGAAGAGGTCTATGAGAACTTCGCCGTGGAAGGTCAGAGGGTTTGTGTGTGTGTATGTGTGTGTGTGTGTTGGTCTGTGTGTGTGTGTGTTGACTTGTGTTTGTGTGTGAGAGAGCGAGAAAAAAGGATTTGGTTCACTGTCCGCTGCCTCTCCAAGGTCATTGAAATGATACTGCAGACTGCAAAGTGTGTGTGTGTGTGTGTGTGTGTGAGAGAGTGTGTGTGAACGTATACTTTGCTGCAGTTTTTCCTTTATATGTAGGAATAGTCTTTTTGCTTGTGTGTGCATTTCCATGTTCTTTGTGTGTGTGTGTGTGTGTGTGTGTGTGTGTGTGTGTGTGTGTGTGATGGAGGTAGTGTGTATGTTTAGAAACTGCATATGAGGAATGTCTGGGTGTGTGCGAAATGTTTGCATCGCTATCCAGACGTGTGATGTCAGCATCACGTGTCAGACAGATTCTGGGGCGCCCACTCTCGATATCCCGTGTGTGTGTGTGTCTGTGTGTGTGAACACGCGTTAAAAATAGTCAGGGCACCTTTTCTGTTTGAGCTAGTCTCCTCATATGTACTCCAAGTGCGTCTCTTGTATGTAATCAGGATGGTGGTATTCGTCAGATGCAGTCTAATAGAAGACTAATAGGTTTGTAGTCTGTAAAGCTCTGTAAAGCTGTAGGCTGAAGGAGGAGTCTAAAATAGGACGTTTAAATCATGTCTAAATAGGACAGACTTTATAGTCTAGGACAAGGAGCGGAGTCATGTCCTGGAAAGTAGTCCACCAAGTGCTGACACAGAGCACAGGTGTTGTGTGTGTGTGTGTGTGTGTGTGTGTGTGAGAGAGAGAGAGAGAGAGAAAGTGTAGAAAGAGTGTGAAAGAGAGAGAGAAAAAGAGAAAATAGTAATGTGGTGTGTCCTGTATTTAGGAGGTATATATTTGTAAGAACCTGATAGGTATTGACATGATGCAGAAAAGAAGAGTGAGCAAGAGAGAGTGAGGGAGGGAGAGAGGCAGAGAGAGGCAGATGTGTATGTGTTTCACTCTTTTATTCTCTCTGTCATCATCCTAGTCTGTCATTCTATCTCTCTGTTATACTACACGGATACAAGACAGATGAAAAGATAGACAGAAATATAAAGGGGGGGGGGGGGGGGGGGGGGCGCGCACATGGAGGAAGTGTGGGTGAGGCTGGTTGTGTTTCCTGATGGTGGGGGGGGGGGGGGGGGGGGGGGGGGGGGGGGGGGGGGATGATGCCACAGCTAGGCTAACTCTAAAGTTAGAGTGCTCCATTAAAGACCTGAAATGGACCGTTTGCCAGGCAAACCTATATCGATCCG
This sequence comes from Setipinna tenuifilis, assembly GCA_030347295.1. NCBI lineage: Eukaryota > Metazoa > Chordata > Actinopteri > Clupeiformes > Engraulidae > Setipinna > Setipinna tenuifilis. The sequence goes on along the minus strand of CM059275.1, from coordinate 8,473,594 downwards.
TGTCCATATAGATGGGAATGGTTGCTCATACACCCTTTTAATATTGCGTGTTGTGCATGTATTACGCATCTGTTTATTGCATTGTCAATGGTGAGTCAGGTGGCACTTAGTTTGCACTGCCAGGTTAGGCATTGTTTTGATGACCCTTGCAAACAAAAATCGGACACATTATGACCAGAAACATTCGGATCACTGTTTGTACATCCAGACGAAAACAAAATAGAATTTGGGACTATTACGGGACAGTAAGTGAAATGGGGGGGTGGAGGGGGGGCTGCCAAGGTGGGTCAATATGGTATAGATGCACCTGGAGGGCATCAGGTTACCTTACTGCAGACACACAGCCGCACTGCCGTGCTTTCATTTTCATGGGTGCTAATGTGTGTGAGTGTGTGTCTGAGTGTGTGTATGCCAGAAAGAGAGACATAAGCAAGGTTTGGTGTACATGTTTCAGTGTTTGTGTTTGTGGAACAGCTTTATAAACATACCCCTGTCAAGGCACATTGGTTTAATCTGTCCATAACCCATTTTTCAGGAATAGCTAACACACCAGACATCATATGTGTATCACATGAGAACAAAACAGTGAGACTTTTTGAAATAACCTGTGCCTTTGACCTGTTCATGGAGGAATCCTATTGTACAAAAAAACTAAAATACCAACCTTTAATATCTGCTATTGAGAGCTGTGGCTATAAATGTCTGTTAACTGTGCTTGTGTTTGGCAGTTTAGGCCATGTACATAGGCTGGTGGTCAGTGGACTTAACATCAGTGGACTAACTAAAAGAAGGGCCAGACAACTAGCTAAATACTGCTCCATATCAGCAGTCATAGGGAGCATGTTCATCTGGAGGAGAAGGTGTTTCCTGTATCCCTGAGGCAGCATTCCCATAGCATAGTTTCTGTTGGTCAAAATATTGGTTGGATCATTAAGCAGATTTGGTTCCTAATGATATTACCTTGTAATGTGGAATCAAATAAAGTACATAAAATGTGTGTGTGTGTGTGTGTGTGTGTGTGTGTGTGTGTGTGTGTGTGTGTGTGTGTGTGTGTGTGTGTGTGTGTGTGTGTTTGTGTTTATGTGTATGTGCAGCTTGTGTTTGTTTGTGTGTCTGTCTGTCTGTGTGCATGTTTACATGCATGTGTGTGTGCCTGTCTGTGTGAGCATTTGTGTGTGTGTTTGTGTGTCTGTTTGTTGTATATGGCTGCAGGAAACAGAGACTCTTGCTCTAGTTTCAGTGGGGTGAATAAATCCCTCTGCTATTAATATCCAGACTATAAGAGACACAGATAGCGACGAGAGGAAACGCATTGGGGATGGGGGGTGAAAGGGGGAGAGAGGGAAAGAGGCAGAGGGGGGAGGGGCGGAAATTGAGGTACAGGAAGAAGGGAATCAGGTAGACAGAGAGAGAGAGAGAGAGGGAGGCAGAGGAAGAGAAAGAGGGACATTAGGACGTTAGGACACTGTACTTGACTCTCCTCAATGTTGTGTCCACACTCCTCTGTTCCTCTGCTTCAGTCCCCTGTGTGTGTGTGTGTGTGTGTGTGTTTGTTTGTGTGTGTGTGTGTGTGCGTGTGTGTGCGTGTGTGTGCGTGTGTGTGCGTGTGTGTGCGCGTGTGCGCGTGTGTGCGTGTGTGCGTGTGTGCGTGCGTGTGAGAGTTTTTGTAGGCTCAACCAAGGCAAGCTCAGCTAGCTTTGTATGTGTGTGTGTGTGTGTGTGTGTGTGTGTGTGTGTGTGTGTGTGTGTGTGTGTTTGTTTGTATTTGTAGGCTCAACCAAGGCAAGCTCAGCTAGCTGTGTGTGTGGTGTGTGTGTGGTGTGTGTGTGGTGTGTGGTGTGTGTGGGACCACTGCCGCTCTGTAATTTGATTACACCCAACTAATCTCCACTCACGTGCAGGCCGCTCTCATCCTACAGGTCAAAGGGCAAATGTCACAGCGAAGGTCATGGTAGTTTAACGACACTCACACTGGGTCATCAGTAATCACACAGCTCTCACATCCAACCTCTAGACCGGAACCAACCTTTTTTATTGGGTCAGAGTTCATGACCGACAGTAGTGGTACAGTATAGTATAGACTACTGTACTGTACTGTACTGTATAGTATGGACTACTGTACTGTACTGTATATGCACTTTATTTTACTATTTATGTAATACACTCTTTACAAAGTGTGTAACAATATGTAACTTTATGTACTTACATTGTACCTTAAGACTAGGGTTAGTGTTGGGTGTGTACAGTGTAAGTACATAATATGACATGTTCTTATATGCATACACACTAAAAAAGGAACTGTACAATACAGTGTTGTATGGTATAGTGGTGTAAATGTACTCGTGGTAGCAATATAGGGAAATATATTCACACACGCTGCTAGCAGAGGCTGCGTTGGTGGTGGTGGCAGAAGTGCCAACTTCCTGCACTCGGGGGCAAAAGTCCAACCCTTGTTACCACCACTGAAATCAGGAAATGATTATCTAGTGAGGTTATGATAACTGTCTGCGTCGCGAAACACTTCTGCCCGTTTAGTAAAGAAGATCTAACTCTACCATGATGACCGTCAAGACGATTTGATTTGGGAAGATTTTTTTGGGATTTTCTTTAACATTGGATATACATTATGGGAAATAAAGGACTAAATCGGTACATTTTTATCCCAAACATCGGCAGAGGACTTTCCTCACAGCACAGGACTGCGTTTATGGAGACTAGTCTGTGACTTATTGGGTCTTCCAGGGAACAGTAGGAAGACCTTGAGCAGACGTGTGTGTGTGTTTTTTGTCTGTCTGTGTGTGTATGTATGTGTGTGTGTGGACTGCTGGTGTGAGTGTTTTGGATGCCATGTAGCTCAATCAGCAGATTTTTCAGCAGGAGCTGGATCGTCCAAATTCTATTTTAGTTCTCACAAGAGAGAACACGTCATTTTTCATTTTATTTCAGAATTTTCATGATTCAGCTTTTTTGCTACAAAATGTGGACAGCAGTGTTAGGGTTTGTGTAAAAGTGTGTGTGTGTGTGTGAGTGTGTGTAAGAGAGAGAGCCTTCCATCATCCTCTGAAGATGTACTGCCCATGTGACAGCGTTGCCCTGGCCTTAGAAGTCAGTTCAGGTGAGAAAACTTAAAAAGTGAGGTCACTGTATTGTGTGTGTGTGTGGGTGGGTGTGTGTGCACATAAACCGTACTCCTAGTGTTTATGGGATTTTTGTGTTAGACAAACACTTGTGCATTAGCCTCTGTAGAGTTTACTTTTCTCTCTCTCTCTCTCTCTCTCTCTCTCTCTCTGTCTCTCTCTGTCTCTCTCTGTCTCTCTGTCTGTCTCTCTGTCTCTTTGTCTATCTCTGTCTCTCTGTCTCTCTCTTTCGTTCCAGTGTAGTATAGACTCTGTACACGTTTGAGAGTTGAGTGCTAATTGCAGTATTCTGTCTCTGCTAGTGTGTGTGTGTGTGTGTGTGTGTGTGTGTCTGCTGTGTGTGTGTCCCGGGCAAACTGTGCTATTCAAGGGGCGCTCTGCTGAGGTTATTTTTAGTCTGTGGGGAGCTGGGTGGCATGTAGTGGCAGAAAGAGGTCATGAATGTGTGTGTGTGTGTGTGTGTGTGTGTGTGTGTGTGTGTGTGTGTGTGTGTGTGTGTGTGTGTGTGTGTGTGTGTGTGTGTGTGTGTGTGTGTAGCTGACTGGTCAGTGAAGGCTAGTGAAGAGTGACTGAGATTACCAGAGAGAATAAGCTTTAAGCGCACAACTCAGTGTGTGTGTGTGTGTGTGTGTGTGTGTGTGTGTGTGAGAGAGCGCGTGCATCCATACACAGACCTGTGTCTGATTATCCATGGCAGAGTGGACACCCAGTAGGATGGTCGTAATCCCTATAACAAGACTGGACAGCTGAGACCAGTGGTGTGTGTGTGTGTGTGTGTGTGTGTGTGTGTGTGTGTGTGTGTGTGTGTGTGGACAGATCCTTTATTGGACTGAACATTTTATCCGTGCAACCAATGACCTGAGACTGGAATTGTCTCGCCTTTTGGGTGTGTGTGGGTGTGGATGTTTGTACTTGTGTGTCTGTGTGCCTGTCACTGTGTGGTGCAATATTTTAGACAGATTTGAATGCCATTTAAAAATAAATGTTTGTATATTTGTGTGCGTGTGTGTGTGTTATTAATAAGGGAAGTCTGGTTAATGATCTGCTTATTTGTAATTGGTTGGTGTACCCTGATACAGTGTCGCAAACAGACTAATAATATGAGGTTATGCCTGAACCACAGTGTGTTTGGTAAATGAAAAAGAACAAATGAATGATTGCTGTAATGTGTGGGTGTGTAACTGTAATTCTGTAATTTACAAAATGTATTTATAATTTATTTATAATTGTAAAAACATCAGCAGTCCCCTGACAGGGCACAAAACCATACTGTGTGTGTGTGTGTGTGTGTGTGTGGGTGGCTGGGTGGGTGGCTGTGTTTTATACAACACGCTATTAATTGTACTGGGGTTTCCCTTTTGTCCAGGTAACAATAAGGGCAATGAAGCCATCCAGGTGCTTAGCATCATGCTTTTCCTTTCTGTTGCACACACACACACACACACACACACACACACACACACACACACTTTCGCTCTCTCCTTCTGTGGTTCTCTCAGCTGTGACCCTGATAATTTTCCCTTCCACCTCTCAAACGCTCATTCCTTTCTCCTTTCTCTCTCTTTCCTTCTCTCTCCTCTTAATTCTTCTTCTTTCTTTCTTTCTTTCTTTGTATCTTTCTTTCTGTCTTTCTGGTTTTCTTTCTGTCTTCTTGTGTTTTTTTTGTTTGTTTCTTTATTTCTTCCAATCCTTATTTCTTTCTCTCTCTCTCTCTCTCTCTCTCTCTCTCTCTCTCTCTCTCTCTCTCTCTCTCTCTCTCTCTCTCTCTTTCTGTTGGTCTCTCTCCAGCCTTTCTTGCTCTGGAGCCCACTACCTACTCTCACCCTGGCTCCCATGGCTTATCCAAAGGTAATCTGCCTGCCTGTCCACCTGCTGCTCACTCTAACAGCCTACCTGTCTCTCTGTCTGCCTGTCTACCTGTCAGTCTGCCTGCCTCTCTGTCTGTCTGCCTGCCTGCCTGCTTGCCTGCCTGCCACTCGGTTTGTCTACCTGCCTACCTGTCAGTCTGCCTGCCTCGCTGTCTGTCTGTCTGATACTCTGTCTTCCTGCCTGCTTCTGTCTGTCTGTGTCCCCACTTGTCAGCCTCTCTTTTAGTCTGCTTTCTTGTCTGTCTGTCTGTCTGTGTGTCTGTGTGTCTGTCTGTCTGCCAGCCTCTTAGTCTGCCTGCCTCCTTTTCTGGCATCCTAGCTGTCCATCTATTTGCCTTTCAGACAAACTACCGGCCTGTCTTATCTGCCTTTCTCTCTTTGTCTGTCTGTCTTTCTCTCTCTCTCTGTCTGTCTGTCTTTCTCTCTCTGTCTCTCTCTCTCTCGCCTCTCTACCTCTGTCTTTCTTTTCTATCTCGCTTCCTGTTAGTGTATTCCCTCTGGGTTCCCGTGCTTGTGTTTTGTTTTCTCGTGGCGGGTGGGTGCATTAGGGGCCTCCAGCTCTCCAGGAATCCCAGCGGGGAGGCTCTAGACTGGGCCTCAAGTGAATTGCATATCCCCCTGGTGGTCCTGGAGGTGTGGAGCTCCTTGGGGAGTATTGTGAAACAAGTAGCTCTTAGAACCGCTAGCCCACCCATTATAGGTAGTATCAAACACCTAGAAGGGAGTGTGTGTGTGTGTCTGTGCATGCCAGCATGTGCGTGCACTATAAAGTGTGTGTCTGTTTATTTTGCTGTTCATCTGTCTAGTATTGTTGGGAAGACAAGCAACGCATGCATAGATATGTGTGTGTGCGTGTGTGCGTGTGTGCGTGCGTGTGTGCGTGTGTGCGTGTGTGCGTGTGTGCGTGCGTGCGCGCGCGCGCGCATGTGCACATCTGCGTCCATGCGCATGTGTCTGGCATGGATGGTGTTTTTGTATGTATGTGCGTGTGTTTTGTGTAACGTGTGCAAGTGTCCTGACTCCTCTCTTTTCTCCATAGTCCTCAGTGGAGAGAGGGTGGAGCAGATGACCAAGACCTACAATGACATTGACGTGGTCACACACCTTTTGGCTGAGGTGAGTCCTCTCATTGGCCAAGGCAGAGGTGGAGGGACATCCTGATTAGTTTTCTGCTATTCTACGTGGACTATGATTGGTTGATTAATGGTACTCTCTGATTGGACAGAGGGACCGGGACCTGGAGCTGGCAGCTCGGATTGGTCAGTCGCTCCTACAGAGGAACCATGTGCTGCAGGAACGCAACGAGTCACTAGAGGAGCAGCTGGCACAGGCGTTAGACAGGGTAACACACACACACACAGGCATACACATAGACATGGACATGGACATACACACACACTAGGATACAAACACACATACAGTAATTTCCTACCATAGCAGGTGCACCAGTTGCAGCATGAGTTTGGCAAGAAGGATGAGTTGCAAACGGTAAATGCAAATGGAAAAATACATCTCACAGACACACACATTCAAACACGCACACATTCCCTTCTTGCAAACTCCTTTCCACACCACAGGTGCAATATAAAAGTTGCAGTACAAGCTTGGCAAGAAGAATGAATTGTTGAGTATGGTGCCACACACACACATGCACATATACACACACACACACACACACACACACACACACACACACACACACACACACACACACACACACACACACTTGTGTTACACACTCCTTGCTTCCCACCACAGTTACAATATAAGTTTGCCAAGATGGGTGAGTTGTTGTAGATGGTGTCGAGTGCGTCACATACACACACTCACACACACACTCACACACCTACACCTACACACACACTCCCCTCTCACACACTCTCACACTCTCATACACACACATTTACACCTACACTCCCGTCTCACCTCACCCCCCCAACCCCAGGTGCACCAGTTGCAGCATGAGCTGGGGAAGAAGGATGAGCTGCTGCGCATGGTGGCCAGTGCGTCTGAGGAGAGCGAGACGGACTCCTCCAGCTCCTCGGCCACGCCGCTCAAGCACTCCCACACTCCAGGGGGCGCCAGCATCAGCCTCAGCCAGCTGGAGGCGCTGCAGGGCAAGCTGCAGGACCTGGAGGAGGAGAACCTCACCCTGCGCTCTGAGGTGGGTGGGTGTGTGTTTGGGTGTGTGGGTGTGTGTGTGTGTGTGAGACTGTGTCCACATGTGCATGTTCTTGTGTGTGTGTGTATGTGTGTGTGTATGTGTCTGTGGGGGGGCGCTTGTGTGTGTGTGTGTGTGTGTGTGTGTGTGTGTGTGTGTGTGTGTGTGTGTGTGTGTGTGTAATTAATGCTTTTTGTTTGTCTATGCTCATGTTAGTGTGTGTGTTATGACTAAGGCTGCACTATTATTCTTTTTTCGTCCTGATTTCAATTCATGCGGGTAGTGAATTGCAAAGGCTACAGTAAACCATGTGGCCTATTACTTTCTCCTACTTGTCCCTTCTATGGCCATGTCATCTTGTTTGATGGCCATGTCATCTTGTCTTTACTGTGACGGACAGTGAAAGCAACCTGTCAGGAGCGCTGCGCTTCTTGTGCACCAGTCATGCTCACCATTCAGAACTGGGCAGAACATTTAGTAGAATTTCAATATTAAACGAAAGCTCTCAAATGTCAGAAAATAGATTACAAAGCCATTTGAATTGCTGTATCGATCAGATAAATCGTAATAATAATACGATTTTCCCAGGGTGGCTGTGTATAAGCAAACCCAACGGGTAATGTTACCATGGAGACGGTACTAGTTTCAAAAGTAGGTGCACTCAGACTCCCAAAAACTCCAAAAGTAGTACTTTGGGTGCGAGTTAAAGACGTCAAATAGGTGAAGAAGAAGCAACTGCACCCTCCGTACACACTAATGATGGCCTGACAGCAAAACGCTTTTGCAGCCTGGGACATGATGCCGCTGCTGCAATAAATGTTTTAAAAAGCATGAGAAAACTCTTAGAGAGTGCAGAGTCCTTCTTCACCATGGAGACGGTGCTCATGATGGTTAGGTTGCTATGGTGATACTGATGCTGGTACTCTCTGTTGCTAGGCATGTCACCTGAAGAAGGAGACCATCACCTATGAAGAGAAGGAAGAGCAGCTTGTACGGGACTGTGTGAAAGAGCTGCGTAAGTTTCCATTCGTGTGTGTGAGTGTGTGCGTGTGCGCGTGAGTGTCTGTCTGCCTATTTGTATGTTTGTATGTATGTGTCTATGTGTGTGTTAATTGTCTAGTCTAGGCCATTCATTGTATTCAGTCTATGAAGGGTGTTTTGTGAGCGTTCTGTGTTCCATATCGAAGTTTAATAGTCACATTGTAAAGTGTGTGTGTGTGTGTGTGTGTGTGTGTGTGTGTGTGTGTGTGTGTGTGTGTAAATTCTCAAGGTGGTCCTAGTCAGATTATGGGGTGTGTATTGTGAGTGTAAATGTATGCTCCTTGTAAGTCTACAGTCAGATTGTGATGTAAATGTTGTGTGTGTGTGTGTGTTTTTCCAGGCGAGTCCAACAGTCAGATGGTGTCCCTGACGGACGAGCTGTCGAAGAAGAACGAGGAACTGATCCGGCACCAGGAGGAGATCGCCCAGCTTCTCTCTCAGATAGTGGAGCTACAGCACCGCGTCAAAGAGGTGTGTGTGTGTGTGTGTGTGTGTGTGTGTGTGTGTGTGTGTGTGTCTGTGTCTGTGTCTGTGTCTGTGTCTGTGTCCGTGTCTGCGTGCGTGTGTAAGTGATGGATTGATTGAGGCATTCCTGATTTAGGTAGAACACAGAGATGTTACAGAGAGTTTGTGTGTGTCTTCATGTGTGTGTCTTCGTGAAAAGTACATTTATGAGGTTACCTAGGAGGAACATTGTGGAGGAAAGCATGAATTTGCAATAAGAAAGGGAAGGGGAAATGATTCAATTAACGTGTGTGTGTATGTGTGTGTGTGTGTGTGTGTGTGTGTGTTTTCAGTTGGCCCTTGAGAAGGAGGAGCTGAGGATCCATCTGCAAGCCTCTAAAGATGCTCAGAGGCAGCTGACTGCAGAGGTAAAGGACATTTTGCACACACACACACACACACACACACACACACACACACACACCCACACATTCAACTTGCACACTCAAAATATGAACCTCTGTCCTGAGGAATTAATCAGTAATATACTAAACATAACATGTTGTATGCTAAGGCCCATCAACCAAGCTCTACTGAATTGTGTGTGTGTCAGTGTAAGTATTTAATTGTTTAATTGCTAATAGACTCCAGATAATATGTCAGGAAAGTCTGAGTAAGGCCCATAAACCCAGTTCTGCTGAAGTCTGTGTGTGTGTGTGTGTGTGTGTGTGTGTTTGTGTTTGTGTGTGTGTGAGAGAGAGCGAAAGAGATATAGTTGAAGTTACATAATAGTTAACCTTTAGGGTGGCCTATTAATCTCACAATAAAACTCCCTGACAAATCAAATTGTGAAAGCTGAGGTTTCAATTTGCCTCGTTTCACCTGCCTGAGCTTTGACCTCTTAAGGAGCTTTGACACTTGTTACATTAGAATATAGACAAGGACCACCCACATTAGACTGACATGTGCACTGACCAATCCCACTGGTTTCCTTAGTCTCACATCCAGTGGCTACCTGTTGTGCCAGTAAACTTATAGCTGTGTCTATCTGATACGAGGAAACTTGTCTGGCTAACATGCCAAATGCTTACTGTTTCTATATCTGTGCACAGGCATCTGTCTGGCTAAATTCTAACTGTTTCTAATACTGTACATAGGCATCTGTCTGGCTAGCTTGCTAAATGCTAACTGTTTTTTACACAGAAGCTTGTTTGGCTAACTTGCTACAAGCTAGCAGCCTTTAGCATTAAGAAACTTGTCTCATTAGCTTGCTAAACGCTGACTACTTTTAATAAACAGAGGTCTGTGTGGGAAACTAACTAAATGCTAACTGCTTCTGATGCACAGAGGCGTGTCTGACTAACAAAACTATAACTGTAATAGACCAGAGCTTGTGTGTTACCACGAAAACTCACAGAAGTTTTACCACTCGTGTGATTGACTGCACAGCCAGCCAATGGCACTGCAGCTGAAAGCATTTTATAAGCAGTGTATATAGCCAGCATTCGTCAAGCACTGTCTTGCCTAAGAGTTTTTGTGCAGTGTTTATAGTGTGTGCGTGTGTGTTTGTGTGTGTGTGGAGTGTGTGTTTGTGTGGAGTAATGTGTTATTTAAGAGTAATAAATGATTCTACTGAGTGTCTTTAAATTGGACTTTGTGTCTCTCTAAGTTATGTCACCTCCACCTCCAGCTTTCGTCCATGCATTTGTCTGTGTGTCTGTGTGTGCCCCCTAGTGTCTATGGGATGTGTGCCAACAGGAAAATTGATTATTACCTAAAAAAGTGTTCCTAAACTATTTTCTCCTTGTAGTTTTGAAATGTGACCTTGTGTTTGTTTGGGTGCACCAGTGAGTGAGTTACTGTAGTGTATGCAGATATAACAGAAAAGAGAAGCGTAACAATTGTCAAACAAAACTAAACTCCTACTAAACTCCTATCTTTGTTTTTGTTTTTTGTCTGTGTGTGTGTGTGTGTGTGTGTGTGTGTGTGTGTGTGTGTGCGCGTGCACGCACATATGTGTGTCTGTATATATATTTGTGTGTATATTTGTGTGTGTGTGTGTGTGTGTGTGTGTGTGTGTGTGTGTCTGTATATATATATGTGTGTGTGTGTGTGTGTAGCTGAAGGAGCTGGCGGAGCGTAATGTGGAGTGTGTGGGGATGCTGCATGAGTCTCAGGAGGAGATTAAGGAGCTGCGCAGCAGACAGGCACCCTCTGCAGGCCTACGCCGACACACACCCTACGGACTCTACCCCATGGTGAGACACACACACACACACACACACACACACACACACACACACACACACACCACAACCTCTACCCTATTGTGAGACACTCTTTCTCTCTCTCTCTCACACACACACACACACACACACACACACACACACACACACACACAGACACCACAATCTCTACCCCATGGTACGACACACACACACACACACACCACAGCCTCTACCCTATGGTGACACACACACAGACACACACACAAAACCTTACAAACTACTCTCACCTATCACTCCTCACTTTCGGATAGAGACTCTGTGACCTCTAAATTACAAATGCTCCCTCACATACACCTCATTCCATCTTCCTCACACACCTCATGGTCCAACTCTGGGCTTTGTCCATTTCTTTTTTTCTGTCTAATTTTCTCTTGTGTGTGTGTGTGTGTTTCTGTGTGCGTGTGTCAGGAGTCTTTGGCGGCTGAGATTGAGGGCACTATGAGAAGAGAGCTCAGCGTTGATGAGGAAATAGCCTTCCAGGATCAGAGGTGAGAAAAAAACACATACATACACACAAACATAAACACAAACATAAACACAAACACACACACACACACACACACACACACACACACACACAAACTCACTCTTAGGAACAGTACATGTCGGCCACTCAGTATTTGTCATATACTTGTCATTGGTAGCATCCTCCATCTGACCTTTTCACCTCTCAACCCTTGACCGTATTTGACCGCTTTTGCACATTTCTGACAATAAATGTCTTGCATCTTGAATCTTGAAACCCCAGGGTGTCTCAGAAGCGCGTGTTCCAGGCGGTGCGTGCGGTCAATGAGACCGTGGTGCGTGCGGCAGCCCTGGCCGCTCCCCCTATCCCCGGATCTGGGCGGAGCAGTGTGGTGATGACGGCCCGCCCCTTTAACTCTGACCACGCCCCTCACCAAGACCTGGAAGAGCCTGCAGACACTTCCAAGTAAGTCTGTGTTTTAATATCAAGTGTGTGTTTGTGTGTGTGTGTGTGTGTGCACGTGTGTATATACACATTGAAGTGAGTGCATGTGCTTGTGTGTTAGCGTGTGTGTGTGTGTAAACTATAGCCTGTATATAAGAGTACTGGACAAACCCTCTGTGACGTCACTCATAGATTTTCTCCGGAAAAGTCTAAATTAAATGTTCCAGGCGCCACCATCTTTGCCAATTTATTCTATGAATGTCAATGTACATTATATGGTTATATTAGTTAATTATATAACTAATGGATTCTAAAAAAATTACCCCCCTCACAGTAATCACAGAAACACACCAAAACTTTAATAATTAAATACTTTTGCTATGAAAATTGACTTTTTAACATCGGAATCTGTGGGAAGTTGCTCGCTTCTGCACTCGGGCCCCCAATGGACGTGCAAAGTATTGCAACTTTAGAACATTCAGTTTTGGCTTCATTATTTAGCCTGGAACATTGCTGCTTGGTGTAAATGCCCAAATGAGTGTGTGTGTGTGTATATGCCCGAGTAATTATGTTGGTGTATTACTGTCTGAGTGTGTGTATAAAGATTTGTGTGCTTTAATGGGTTAATGTGTGTATATGCTTGTGTTAACCTTGTGTGTCTCTGTCTCCTAAAAAGAGAGGCGGCCCGCATCGGGCAGCCGGGCTCCCCGGGAGGAAGTGACCTCACGTCGGCCCTGCATCGGCTGTCTCTGCGGAGGCAGAACTTCCTGGTTGAGCGCCAGTACTTCCAGAAGGAGCACGAGCGCAAGCTACAGGAGCTAGCCCAGGAGCAGGGCGGGGCTAGCGGCACTAGCTCACCAATAGGAAGTGTAGTGTCTTCCTTCACCAACCTATCAGAGTTCTCCTTCTCCTCCAGCACCTTCAAGACCTTCCTGCCCGAGAAACTGCAGATTGTCAAGCCTATGGAAGGTGTGTGTGCGTGTGTGTGTGTGTGCGCGCGTGCGCGTGTGTGTGTGTGTGTGTCCTAGTGTTGATGCTGTTTGTATGTATGTGTTGAGGATCTTTGTATAATAAACATGAGCGCGCGTGTGTGTGTGAGTGATTGAGGCATTTATGATTTAGATTTAGATTTTTGTTTGTATCCGTGTGTGTGTGTGTGTGTGTGTACAATACATAATTGTATCCATAATTGTGTGTGTGTCCTCTCTCAGGCTCCCTGACGCTGCACCACTGGCAGCAGCTGGCCCAGCCCCACCTGGCCAGCATCCTGGACCCCCACCCTGGCGTGGTCACGAAGGGCTTCCGCCCACTGCCCCAGGACTCCACCTACCGCCTCACCGACCTGGAGGAGGATGAGGAGGGGGAGGAAGAGCCCCGCACCAGCCAGCCCTGGGACTTCCAGGAAGTGGAGAGGGAGGCAAGAAGAGAGGGAGGGAGAGGGGAGAGAAAGAAGAAAAAAGGAAAGGAGGAGGAGGAAGAGGAGGATGAAGCTGATGGTGGGATCACGTTCATGGTGCAGTGTTCATCCACACCGGAGGAGAAGAAGGAGAGGAGACCGGTCGTCACGGAGACAAAGCACACCCTCCCGCCTCTCTCCCTGTCTCCACGGCAATCGTCTGTTGTCATGGCAACCACTGCAGCATCATCCTCTGCTACCCCTGTGACCTGTGACCTTTCCGTGACCCTAGGCCAAAATAAGTCTGAAGGGGCGGGTGGGAGTGTGTCCCAGGCCAGTGTGTCCCAGACGCTCAGCTCCACAGCACCACCTTCTGGTAAGCACCTGAACTCCAATAATACACTCCCATTGCATATTACTGTTTTAAAGGTAGGGTAGGAGATGTCTTCCTGGAGCACTTTTTATTTTATTGCTTAAAATCCTCTTCACACCCTGATGGCAACCAATTAATTAAGTGGCCTAACACAAAAATAACCATTTTTCTAAAATCTCCCACCCTACCTTTAAACACATGAGACTAATTTTGGAATTGTGTCTTGTGATGTTACCCAACCATGAAACCAAGCTTTGCAATCAACTATTTTTATCAAACAAAACTCAAGGCAGCATCAACTAACATTGTTTGTCTTTCATTGCATCATTCTACTACTACCACCAATATTATTATTGTATACTAGATAGCTATGACATGCTGCAGGCATCTAGTGGTTGGGAGGGGAGTATAATCATACATTTATTTCTGTGTGTGTATGTGTCTCCAGCACTGAATCCAGGAAAGTCCCAGAGCTCCACGTTCTCCACTTACACCTTTACCACCTGTAGGATAATGCACCCTTGTGATGTCACCCAGGTGACCTCCAGGTAAGTCCCCTCTTATACATGCAAGTCCCCTTTATACATATACACGCACTCACCCACACACAGCTGTGCATCTGTGACCAATCACAGTCATAATACACTTTTTTAATACTTTTTTTGTACTTATTTGTTTAATACACAATTTTATAGATTGATGTCATTTTATACGTTGATGATTTTACTCTCTCTTTCTCTTCCCCCTCCCCTTGTTCTCTCTTTTTTTCTATCTCCTCCTCTATTCTCTGCCCCCCACTGTCTCTCTATCTCTCCTCCTCTACCTCCCCTTCCCCCTCTACCCCCCCTCCAGTGCTGTGTGTAGTCCATGTGTGTCGGAGCAGCACACCCCCAGCTCCATGCGCACGGGCCCCAGCACCCCCGTCACGCCCTGCCTGCTCAGCCTGGGCAACTCCTTCCCCCCACGCCACCTCTCCCCAGCGCCCCCCAGAGGTCTGGCCAAGCTACTGCTGGAGCGCGGCATCTCTGCCCAGGTCTCCACGGAAACCGCCGGCACAGCGTCCGATCCTGCTCCAGTCCCCCGTAGACCATCCTCCGTTCCCTTCCGCCTGTTGCCTAGCACCCCTCCAAACTCCCCCACCCACTCGCCCTGCCCCTCCCCCCTCCCGTTCGAACCACGTCCCGCCAGCAGTCACTCCTCCTCCTCCTCCGCTGCAGCAGCCACCTCTGACAACTTCCTGGCTTCTCGTCCAGCTGAGCTTTTCCTGCAGGACGTGTACGGCGTACGCTTGGGTCGCGCCCCTAGACCCGACCTGCCGAGCCCTGAGCCCCCCTCCCCCTCGCCCCCCTCCTCCTCCACAGACTCTGCCTCCAGCCTGGTGGAACGCCTGCGCAGGTTGGGATTGGCTGGGGCGTTGCCAGGGTTGACTGAGGCGGAGGCCAATCGTCGTCAAGACTCCACCTTCCTGGCCACTGGCGGAGGGAGCCTATTGGATGGCTTGAGGCGCAATCAAAGTCTGCCAGCCCTGATTAGTCGAGGTCCACGGGGGTCTGTGTCAAGCCCATCCCACCCAGCACTACCCCCGCCACACCCCACGTCTCTGGCCCTTCCCACTCCTTCCTGGGGGAACCTGAAGCCCAACTCCTCTACCCGAAGACACGCCTCTGTCTCGCATGCCCCGCCTTACCAGAGCAACCACTGAAACCCATTGGTTAAAGACTGGGAGGAGGGAATGGCGTTGTGTGAGACGGAGTGGTTTGCACTGACAGAACATTATTATTGCCTAAAGCTCCGCCCAATTCCCTTTCCAATCCAATGAAATGACTAATTTGCTTGAGACAGCTCGGAGAGTATACAGCCTTGTTTGTTTCATGTTTTGTAAAAAGCACAGTTGACATGTTTTGTTGGGAATCCTTATTGCCACAGTGTGTGTTTGACGTTGTGGATTTCAGTGGCCTTAGCATGTCTATGAGGGTAAGAAGCGCCTGCCTAACTTCCGACTTTGCCCTCTTTTCCTGGCCTACTTCCTTTTCCTCTTCCTCTACTTCCTGTTGGAACATCACCTGTTCCTCTTTTCTTTGTATCTTGTCCTCTTGTGAACTCTGGAAGCTCAGAAGGTTAGCCTGACAACAGAGGGTTCAGGAAAGTCGGTAAGCTAAGCAAGGCACGTGTGGATACTCAAGAAAGGAAACGGCACGTTTGTTTACGTTGGGAGGTGAAGTGTGGGTAAAATTGATACAACTTTGCGGTGGGAGGGAAACAGAAGACAGAAAGAAAGTAAATATGAAGCGACTGAGGTGGAAAAAGAAAGTAGGGTTTGTAGTGATGGTCGGGCTTCCAGAGTTTCACAGTCTTTGGGCATTTCTCTTGTGTTGTGTTGAAGCCTTGGGTGTAAAGCCCCCAGTCCCACAGTCTATCCTGTACATACCTGAATTTGTAACGTCGTAACTGTAGGGACTCTGGTCTAAGCTAGACTAAGCTAGTGGATGTTTAATGATCTTTAAGGACCTCTCTCTGGTCTCGCTCTCTAGAGGCTTTTTCTGTATTTCTCCATTGTGACTGTTTGCTTTACTGCCTTCAGCTAGCCAAGGCCATGACTGCCATCTATGGGCTCCCTTCTAGCAGTGCAGGATAACACACTTCCTGACTACAACTACCATGATACACTGCTGTGCTGTGTGCCCCGAATGACTGAATATTCAACTCAAGACGGGAGATGTAGAAGATAGGAACCTGAAGAGAGGGAAAAGACACATTGGCTGCCTCTGGACTGGATCCAGTGGCATTTTAGAATTAGCAGTTAGCTGCACTGCTAGCAGTTAGCTGTTTTAGCAATGTTATCTTTTTTATGAGTCGGAATTGGAGGACAGGTTTTAACGTTGTGTAAATGGGCATCGCTTGGGATCTGTCACAGGATGTGCTAGCTTCTGTTATCTCTTGATGTTGCCATCTCTCTGTGCAAGCTTTCAGCTGTAGTTTTTACTCTGCACTGGTGGTGGTCCTACAATTGGTGATGGCTAGAACACATGCTAGCTAAACTAACATAAGCTAACACGTATTCTTATACAGCAAGACGGTAAGCTCAAGGGAGATGGCTAGGAGGTGGCTAACGCCAGCCAATGCGTGTTCTTATACCTTAAGCACAAGGGCTAAGTCTCCAAGTACATACTTGTTTTTTGGGCGTTGGGTGTAGTACCAGCATAATGAATCCTGTAACATGTTGATATTCAGCAGCGGAAAATGGTGGATTGTAGAAACGTTTGAAGGGACTAGTTTAGCATGCGTAGAAGTACAGGGCGTGAAGAGATGGTGGAAGGATATCAGTGTTAGAGGAGTTTTAGATACTGAGGATAAAAAGAGCAGTTCGGTTCCCACAGTGTCTTATACTGCTGGTTGGTGTCTCTCAGTAGGTGACCTTTTACCTTTGTGACCTCTTGACCCCTGACCCTCAGTGCCCCCTCGATGATCCCGATAGAGTGACCTTACGATTCTCCCTCCGTCCCACTGCTCTCCGTGTCCTTTTCATTTAATGCACTTTGTCATGTTAAGCTCATTGATATTATTATTCATATTATTATTGTTATTACTATTATTGTAAGGGACAGATATGTTATGTGAGATTAGTATTAGGTTTAACTAATATGTTTTATCAGCAGAGGTTGTAAAACCTCAGTATTTATTTAACACAATTTCATCCCGGAAGATTTTTAATTAATATACTACATAGCTCATACTACTTAATTACTAAATGAATTTACTGCATAGCCTATATAGCTTGTGTTTTTTTGTGGTTCCACAAAACCAGGGATCTAAAAAGTGCTTGTGTTTCAACCTAACCTGTGTGAAAAGCAACCAAAAATACTTCTCCTTTTGTCAACCTTCTCTACCCGTTTAAAGGGGGGGGGGGGGGGTTTCTTTGCTCTAGTAAATTTGTTCTGTTCTTATAACCATGCCATAACCATCAGGGATGTAAGCAGTGTGAGTCTGGGCTTCTCTGCTATTGGCCCACATAGGGAGGAGGCTTGTGATCCCTGTCATTCCAATCAGGGTAGAGGCTGGCGCGTAATGATGACATCACTTGGAGGAGCCAGCTTTAAGGCATGCCTGTGTATGTATGTAAATCTGTCTGTGTGTGTGTGTTTGCGTACGTGTGTTTATGTTTGTGTGCATGTGTGTCTGAGACAGATGGACTTTTGTTTATCCTCCCCTGTGCTTGGCCTTTGTAAAGTTCCCATGATTCATGCTGTTGCATTTTTATAAAATAAAGCAATTGGAAAACCTTTGCCTCATGACCATGCTTGATGTGTCCTCTTTATTATTTTACTCATCTCATGTCTTGAAAACAGATAATTCAGTTGATGTGTATTCTTTATTGTTCTATTTTTCTTGTCTTAAAAATCACAATTTAGTTATTAAATCATGTCTGAGTAATGTCAAAGTTACCTATGTGAAGCAGTTGCCCACCAGTGGATCCATGATGGGTACATATTCTTTTACTGAGGGGTCCATCTGAACCTTACAATGGAACAGACTGGGATGCTAAAGAATGATGTGCGTATACATTGCATGCATACTGTAGATTGTAGCACAGTGCCAGTCAAAAGTCTGGACATACTTTGTTGTTCCATCGTTTTCCCTTTACTTTGTCATGTTCTATATTGTAGGTTAGTCAAGTCAAGTCAATTTTATTTATATAGCACATTTCATATGGCTGACATAGACTCAATGTGCTGTGACAGAGGAGGAGAAGAGTAAAATAAGATTAAAAACAGCACTAGAAAATTAATAAAAATATAAAAATATAGAATAAGTAAGATAAGTAAAAATAAAAAAAATAAGACACTTTGCCATGATAAAAAGCCCCAAGGTAATAAAACATTGTCAATAAAAAGTCATAAAACAATGTAAACAGGGTAAAACAATGTCAACTCAACCAAAAGCTTGAAAGAATAAATATGTTTTAAGAGCCTTTTTAAAAGAGGGAGTTGATTGAGCTGACCTTAACTCCAAGGGAAGGGAATTCCATAAAGTTGGGGCACAGTAACTAAAAGCACCATGAACCATGTTAGTGTTGATTCTGGGGACGGATAAAAGACTTCTACTAGATGACCTGAGAGAACGAGTTGGATGATATTGAGGGATGATTAATACTGAGGACATCCAAACTATGAACACATACTGGAGCTGCTCCCCCTCCCACCCACAGTCCATTCAGCACACAGCTGGAGATTGTCAGTATCTATTTACAATGTAGAAAATAAAAAAGTAAGGAATTAGAAAGCTTGTCCAAACTTTTGACTGGTACTGTATATAATCTTGTATATAGTAACTCTAAATAGAATAATAAATACTCTCTATCAAGCAAAGGACACCCAAACACTTGTAAGGATTGGTTATACATATTTTATTTTGGCTTTTAACAGAAGTGAGAACATAACAATCATTAAGTCCAGTATTTAACGGACCAGAGCAGATGTCCCTGAGATGAGGATCAAAGTCAAGTATCTCTAGTTTATACATTTATTGGCACACTCACCCATTTCCGACATACAGTCTTTTTTTAATGCAAATATGTTTATTTATTTACATATGGCTTCATACTGACTCTATAATCCTACAGTTTAAAAAAAGTGGAAATGCTGATGATGGGCTAGACCCAAAACTTTTGTTTCCTGATCTTTTGTAATGCCTGTGTGTGCAATCTCTACCTGTATTGAGTTTACACCTATAGTGTGTCATACTTATAGAACTGAGAAGAGGCCAGTGTAATGTCTCCAGTTTATATTTATTATATACTTCATATAGTTGAGGCAGAGAGGTTCTGAAACTAACTGAGTACTGGCAGTGGATCACAAGGTACCAGTAGTTGTTAAAACAGAACTACTTCCCCTTTTTTCATATGGGTTGTATCTTAATGTCTGCCTAGTCACCTCATCTCTGTCTCTCTCTTTCTCTGTCTTTTCACTCTCTCTCTCTCTCTCTCTCTCTCTCTCTCTCTCTCTCTCTCGCGCACACACACACACTGTGAGTGAGATTGTGTATATGCGTGTGTCACCTCTTTAAATGGGACATATTTTGATGCTGTCTGTCTGGGCACTGAACTGGCCGCTGGCAAAGTCCAGTCCCACGCCGAGTCCGCAGCCGACCCCAAACGCGGCGTAGAGGGGCTGAGCGAGGGCCGGCGAGCGGAAGGTGTGCAGCGGTGAGAGCTCGTCGTCCACGGCGTAGAAGCCCAGCGTCTGTGCCGCGCGGTCCAGGAAGAGCCCCACGCGGGGGGAGTACGTGACGGGGATATCCTGCTTCTGGTTGTTGTGGAGGGCTGCGCAGCACATGTCCGACAGCTCCAGGCTCCACGACTGAGCGTTGTAGCCCAGCCCAGACCTGGAGTCTGGCCCCTTTCGGGGCATGGAGGCCAGGGCCACCCCCAGGGAGGAGCCCCGGCCCCTCCACTCCACCTCCCAGTAGCAGCGCTCGCCCTGCAGCGGCCCCACACACACCACCTGCGTCCAGCCGTCGAAGCGCTGCGGGGAGTCGGCGCACACCTGCACGCCCGCCTGCACCGTCGCCACCGTGTTGCCCTCGGACAGGACCAGCCTGCGGTGCGCCGTGTTGGGGTCAAGGGTCAACGCACAGGCATCTGGGGGAAGACAGGGAGACACAGCAAAGGTCAAGCAAGGCACACGTCGTGTCAGGTGAAGGAGACAAAAGTGAATAAAAGTGTGTGTTTGTGTGGAGCACAGGTGTAGGTGTCTTGGGCGAAAGACAGTGTAAAAAGGCGAGGCAAGTTTGTGTAGCGCATTTCATACACAGAAGCAGTTTCAATGTGCTTAACAAAAATAAAAGCAAAGAACAATATGTAAAAACATAAAAAAGTAAGTAAGCAAGATAGAGGTGAATAAAGGTGTGTGTCTGTCTGTGTCTGTGTGTGTGTGTGTGTGTGTGTGTGTGTGTGAGAGAGAGAGAGAGAGAGAGAAAGAAAAGTTGTACTCACACTGCAGGAACTCATCCCTGGTTCGAGGCTCAGGTGCCTGGATGCTGTCTAGGTCAATCTCCCTTACTGTGGTGGGATTGGAAGGAGAGAAGGATGACAGAAAGACAGGGACAGAGAGAGAGAGGAACAGAGTTGAAGGGTACAATAGGAGATAGACCAATATACGCAATGAGACTTATAAATATAAATATAAAATTCTGAATACATTATTAAATTAATATCGCCTTAAACTGTGTGTGTGAAGAGTGTACTCACATGCTGGGAAGGCTGGTGAATGCATTGGTTCATGTGTTGGAGAATCCAAGAACAAACCAGGATTGACTGTGTTTGAGAAAGAAATAGAGATAGACCAAAAGAAATGTGAATTTGAAAACGTCATTGTCTTGTGTAGTTATTGCAATAAAAGTAATGTACAGTAACAGCTCAGTGCAGGATCTCTCACCTTGAGAGGGTTGGGCGTCCCCTGGTGGACAGAGAGAAAAACAGCAGGTTATTGCCAAGAAAGGACAGTGAGACTCCACAGTGGAGCTGAATAGAAATCAATTAACACATTTCAGTTATGAGTAAGAATGAAGCAAGCAAGAGAGAAAACTCACACAAGCCTGAAGAAGAAGGAGGGTCATCTGGGGTGAGCTCTTGCACTGTAAAGAGAGAGAGAGGGTGAGAATTAAGTTGCTGTTAAATTAAAATAGTACATGAAATATTAATGTCCATTCCCAGGCAGTCAGTTCTGTGATATTGTATAAACATGAGAAGGAGGCGAGTTGTGTCACATTTGTTTGTGTGGTGTGTGTGTGTGTGTCGGGGGGGTGGGGTTATTAGTTGTGTGTGAGGGAATTTAAAGTCTGTAATATTTAAGAGGTTCAGATTACACAATGTTTTTGTTGGTTTGTACGATTGTAGTTTACGAATGACCATGTCACACTCAATCGGTTATGATGCTGCCATAATTCCAGGGTCACATTACACAATATCAGCCCAATTTTGCCCCAAATTTGTTATGAACGACACACTTCCAGCATCATACCTGATTCTGATAGATCAGGCATGACATCGAATGTGAATGAGTCTTACAAGAGTCTTATAATATACACTTACTACTTATACTTATAATAACGCAGGAGTTGTACAAAGTGTACATTGTTAATGATGGTAGTCCTGTCACCAGCAGTCAATGGAAACCATACAATAACAAATCATTTTCTCATGACCAAGACACACAGAGATTCTGTGGTTCTTATATCTTACAGTGTGTCACGGTCCATCAAAAACAACAATTGTGAAAGACAAAGAATGGTGTAATCTGACTCTGCTATAAGATGTGTGTTTGGTATGAGGATGTGTGGGGGGGGTGTTGGTAGGAAGACATGATGAGGGAAATCATTTCTGTTCTTCCTGCTGGTAAAAGACTTGAAAATCAGAACAAACAGGTCTAGAGATTTAAAGAGAGGTATGCTCCTTTCTCTGCCACCGTGTGTGTGTGTGTGTGTGCCGTTACAACTCTTTGTGTCCTGTTGTCTTCCTCTCAATTCACACTGCCTGCTCAGAGACCATGTGATGGCTTGATTGGAAGCACCTGGCCATGCAATCAAGCCTGATTAGAAGCCCCTGGTTCCTGCTGCTAAGGGACAGGCTTCTGGTGTGGGAGTTTTGTGTCTTTATGATTTGAGCTTTGTATTGTTGTAATGTAGTGTCCTAACTCTTGTGTTAATGTCAATAAATCCCACTGGTTGGGTACATTTTAAAAGTGTTTTGGGTTTTTACTTGGGTCAGTGGTAGCTTGTTGTTAGCTCCAGTAGGGCTATCCAAGTGCATTTGTGTGTGTGCGCGCACATGCGTGTGTATGTCTTACCAGTTCCCCTCTCCTCTTTCTTGCGTCTGTTTCGAGGTAGCAGTGAGCTCAAACTCCAGCGTTCGCCTGGATAAGGGGAACAACGAATTGTAAGTCACACAGAGTTAAACAGACACCCTAGCTAAATGGAATGGCACATACAGGACAAGCTCTGTGCAGAAATACAAACACACGTTTCCAGGTAAGCACAGTTTCTTTTTTTTAACTTTCATAACGACTGTGTGTGTGTGTGTGTATGAGAGTGTGTGTGAGAGTGTGTGCGAGTGTGTGTGAGAGTGTGTGTATATGTGAGAGTGTGTGTGTGTGTGTTTCCCACATCTTACCTCTTTCACTCTGTTCGCTCTCCCTTCTTTGCCTGTCTCTGGGCCTTAGAGAGCTTAGACTCCAGGTATCCGCTACAGGACAAAATAGAAAACACCTGCTTGAGAAACACTATTTACATGTGCTTCATATACATATGTATGTGCGTGTATACAGCTGTGTGTGTGTGTATGTATGACTGTGTGTACAACTGTTTGTGTGTAGTACTGTGTATTTAACTGTGTGTATGTGTATGCAAGACTGTGTGTACAACTGTGTGTGTGTGTATGACTGAGTCTACAACTGTGCATGTGAGTGTGTGTAGGACTGTGTGTACAACTGTGTGTGTGTGTGTGTGTGTGTAGGACTGTGTATTGAAGTGTGGGTGTGTGTGTGTATGTATGTGTGTGTGTACAACTGTGTGTTTATGTAGGGCTGCGTATACAACTGTGTGTGTGTGTGTGTAGGACTGTGTATACAACTGTGTGTGTGTGACTGTGTCTCACATTGCTGCCGTGGTTGCTCCCGTGGTTGCTCCCGTGGTTGTCCATTCTGAGCTGAAGTGGTGTTCTCTCTTGCTGCTACAGACAACATGGAAGAGCCAAAACTGTCAATACCATTAATAATACACAAACATCACACACACACACCTCTTCAATCTTACACACTTGACATTCCCTCACACACATGAATGACCCCCCCGAGCGACTTACAAAAGAAGGACATAATAAGCTAACTGAGGTTTAGAAGAACACAGAGTAAGCAGACTACACACAAACACACACACACACACACACCTGGCTCTCTTTCCTCTCTCCTCTGCCGCTCCCTGGGTCTCAGTGAGCTGATGCTCCAGGTGTCAGCTAAAGGGAACACAGAGAGAGACAGAGTTACACACACACACACACACACACACACACACACACACACACTAGGTCATGCAATAAACAGTCATAAACTTATTTTTGGACCGTTGCATGTTTAATGTCATGGTGGTGTATTGTGGGATAGGAGAGAGAGAGCGAGAGAGAGATGGGCGGACAGACGGATGGCTGGACGGAGGGACAGAGAAACACACTTACATTGTTGTGTGTCCTGTGTTTGTCTCTGTGGAGACTGAGGTGAAGTCGGAGAGCGGCCATCTCTGTCACCTGCCAATGACACACACACACAGTTACATCACACTCACGTACAGTCACATGATCACACAGTATACTTACACTCACTTACAGGCACATGCTAAACACTGGCTCATTCAACACAAACATACACTCTTTCTCTCTCTCTCACCCGTTCAGACACTCCATTTTATTTAGACACACACACACACACACACACACACTTTTTCTCTCTCTTACCATCCTCCGAGTTGTTTCGTCTCTGTCTGTCCCTGGGTCGAACTGAACTTACACTCCAGGTATCTGTAAAAGACAGTGGGAAAATATTATTATATATACATACATATACTTTATGTATATGTATATGTATATGTGTGTGTGTGTGTGTGTGTGTGTGTGTGTGTGTGTGTGTGTGTTACCCTACCATCATCTCTGTCCTCTGTGCGTTGTCTTGGCTGCCGGCTCTGAGGTTGTGGTGTGGAGTTAGCTGCAGGAAATAGGACAGAGATAAACAAAAACACACTGTATTCAGTATGTGTGTGTGTGTATATATATATACAGTATGTCACAAAAGTGAGTACACCCCTAACATTTTTGTACTTTTTTTATTATATCTTTACATGGAAGAAGTCTAAAGATATAATACTTTTCTGCAACGTAAAGTAGGCAGTGTACAGCTTATATAACAGTGCAAATTTGCTGTTCCCTCAAAATAACTCAACACACAACCATTAATGTCTAAACCACTAGCAACAAAAGTGAGTACACCCCTAAGTGAAAATGTCCAAATTGTGCCCAAAGTGTCAATATTTTGTGTGGCCACCATTATTTTCCAGCACTGCCTTAACTCTCTTGGGCATGGAGTTCACTAGAGCGTCACAAGTTGTCACTGGAATCCTCTTCCACTCCTACATGACGGCATCACGAAGCTGACCTTGAGCTTGAGACCTTGAGCTCCTCCACCTTCCATTTGAGGATGCCCCACAGATGCTGAATTGGGTTTAGGTCTGGGGACATGTTAGGCCAGTCCATCACTTTCATCCTCACCCAAGGCGTGGTCATCTTGGAGGTGTGCTTGAGGTCGTTACCATGTTGAAATACCGCCCTGCGGCCCAGTTTCAAAGGGGGGGCATCATGCTCTGCTTCAGTATGTCACAGTACATATTGGCATTCATGGTTCCCTTAATGAAGTGTAGGTCCACAGTGCCGGCAGCACTCATACAGCCCCAAACCATGACACTTCCTCCACCATTCTTGACATTAATGGTTGTGTGTTGAGTTATTTTGAGGGAACAGCAAATTTGCACTGTTATATAAGCTGTACATTGCCTACTTTACATTGTAGAAAAATATTATATCTTTAGACTTTTCCCATGGAAAGATATAATAAAAAAAAGAAAAAAATGTCAGGGGTGTACTCACTTCTGTAACATACTGTATGTGTGTGTGTGTGTGTGTGTGTGTGTGTAACCCTACCATCATCTCTGTCCTCTGTGCGCTGTCTTGACTGTCGACTCTGAGGTTGTGGCGTAGAGTTAGCTGCAGGAAATAGGACAGAGATAAACAAAAACACACAATATTCAGTGTGTGTGTGTGTGTGTGTGTGTGTGTATATATATATGTGTATGTGTGTGTGTTAAAAAGACTCACCGTTCTCTCTCTCGTCTCTCCTCTGTCTCTGCACTGACCTCATAGAGCTCATACTCCAGGAGTCATCTGGAAAACACAGCAACATTAGTTAACACACTCGGTGTGTGTGTGTGTGTGTGTGTGTGTGTGTGTTTGTGTGTGTGTGTGTGTGTGTGTGTGTGTGTTTGTACGTATGTGTGCGTTTGCGTGTGTGTGTGTGTGTGTGTGTGTGTGTGTGTCAGTGTCAGTGTGTGTGCACACGTGCATGCTGTGTACATGTGTTTGTGTGTGTGTGTGTGCGTGTGTACACATCTGTGTATGTGTGCATATGTGTGTGTCTGTGTGTATGTGCACTTGTTCATGCCACGTGTGTGTGTGTGTGTGTGTGTGTGTGTGTGTGTGTGTGTGTGTGTCACCTTCATCCCTGTCCTGAGTGGCTTGTGTCTGTGGAGGTCTGGGTGAGCTCACAGCTCCTCTTCCAGCTGAGCAAGGAGGGGTAGAAATATGCATGTTATACAATACACACACACACACACACACACACACACACACACACACACACACGACTACCTACTACTACTCATTTTCACACACTTACAGCTCACTCATACACACACAAACACACACTCCCAAACTCACACACACAAACGCACGCTCCCAAACTCACACACACAAACACACACACTCCCAAACTCACACACACAAACATACACTCCCAAACTCACACACACAAACACACACTCCCAAATTCACACACACACAAACACACACTCCCAAACTCTCACACACAAACACACAAACACACAAACACACACTTCCAAACTAAAACACCCACACACTCTCAAACTCACACACACTCACCTCTTGGTTCAGCTCGGTTCCTGGTATCTGCAGGGCGCCGTGAGCCGTAACCTGAGAGATGAGAAGCTTTGGTCATGAAGAAATACTTCACACACACACACACACACACACAAAAATGTACACGCACACACACACACAAATAAATGAACACACACACACACACACACACTTACTCACCTGGACCTCGCACACTGACTGATGGCATGGTTGGAGGAACTGTAACACACACACACAAGCATATGGATATATGGATACACACACATAAACACACATGTGTGCACACAGACAAATATGTACTGAATTACATGGTATGATTAAAAATATGAAGCAGCCTGAAAACTTGTGACTTTACTTTGGATGAGTGAGTGTCTGAATGGGTATATCTCAATGGGTATGTGTGTGTGTGTAAGAGAGAGAGGGGGGGGGGTGAGAGAGAGCGAGAGTGTGAGAGAGAGAGCGTGTTTATGTGTGGGAGAGTGTGTGTGTGAGTTTATGTGTGTAGGTGTGTGTATGTGCTAGCCTGTGACATACCTCTGTTAGGGTTAGTAGGTTTGGGTCCAATCCCTGCGAACACTGAAAAAAAAACATTCACAAAACATTTTCACCATGTGTTGACAATGGCAATGACAATGAAGAAGGAAACGTAGAAGGAAACTGTGGTGTGAATGTAGGGGAATGCGGACACTTGTATGCTTCACTGAAACACACATGGTGTGTGTGTGTGTGTGTGTGTGTGTGTGTGTGTGTGTGTGTGTGTGGGTGTTTGTGTGAGGAGGAGGAGGAGGGCAGACTCACGTTTCAGGAAAGCTCCCATCTTCTGATCATCTTAAGAGGGAAAGAACATCACACAGTACAGTCAGGTAGAGACAAAAGAACAGAGAAATGGTGCACTTTGAAACTGTGTTAAGGAAGTGTTAGAGAGAAAAAGAGAGAGAAAGAGAAGGAAAAAAAGAAAGAGGAAATAAAAAAGTAACAAAAAAAAACTCACCTTTATTTGTGACTGTAAAGGGGACCATGTCAAACACTGTAAGAAAAAATAAAAAATGACCGTGTTATTAATGTTTTTAATGGTGTCATACAGTACATTTGTGTGCTTATGAGAGTATGTGAGTGGGCACACATTTGGGTATATTTCAAAAAACAGTGTGTTAGAGGGTTAATGCCATTTAAAAGTGTGTGTGTGTGTGTGTGTGTGCATTTGTGAGAGTGAGAGTAACGCTGTGCTCCATTTCGCCTAATGTCCACTGTCTACTTAGGTTGAGTGGGCTTTCCACACTCCACACTCTGAAAGCAGGCAAAAATTTGTGAGGTAAGCATTGTTCCAAATCAAATTCTGCCTGGCGCACTTACTGGAAATGATGGTCACAATATAATTTTATCAGAGCTCACCAACTGCCAAAATAAAATGCACCAGTAAGAACAAAAAAATTGACAGTGTCATGTTGTTTCTAGTTTTTATTTCTTGTCATCCCCTTTCTCTGCTGCACTTGTGGAATGCCCTCTATCTCAAATCTGGTCTTTTACAGTACAGAGCGTTGTTTTATTGAAGTGCCTCTCGTTCAACTACGCAGACAAGATGGCGGCTACTGAGTGTGAACTGAAGTGAACTGTACACCGTAGTTCACTCCAAATTTCTGATCATTCTGTGTAGGTCATCTGGGTACTGAGTATACTTAATTTTTGATGTTTTTTAATCGGTACAACAACACTGCCTACTCAGATCGCCCATTTTGAGTAGGTAGGTATGCAAAATGGAACAGACTGTAAGTCAGTAGGTATGGTTATGCATTATGCATCTGAGTGTGTATTTTGCAATGTGTTTGTGTATGTGTGTGTTTTTACGTTATATGTGTGTGTGCCTATGTGTGTTTGCATTATGTGTGTGTATTCATGTGTAAGTGTGTGTGTGTGTGTGTGTGTGTGTGTGTGTGTGTGTGTGAGTGACTCTGTACCCGTCCTGTTGATCTTGTTGAGCTCCTGGTTACACATGTCCTCCACCCTCTCCCGCAGCTCCAGTACGGTGGCTCTGACCGGCTCGAAGGACACGTCTGGGGTCACGGATACGCTCCCCAGATCACCCTCCTCCACTGGGGACACCAGCGCCTGGAAGTTCTGCAGGGGGGAGGATCATTCAGGCACAGTTACCTTAAAATGACTCTGGAAAGAGTTAAGTAGGAGTACTTCATACTACTTCATACATGCAAAGAGTAATATCGTAAACATTTTAAATCAAAGTCAGCTTTGTTGTCAAAAAAGCAATATGTACAGGTTGTACACACAGGATTTGAAATTGCTTTTGATTTTGATACAGCTTAAATAAAGGTTTTAAATTTATTCCCTTGACTAGATGAGAGGGTTGCCAGAAGTAGGCGCAGTGGCGTTTGTTACGTGTGTGTGTGTTGGGTAGGGGGTGGGTGGCTGTAAATTCAGACTGTATTATTTATAAGAATTGTTGGTTTGGTGATGAATTTCATTTGTTGTTTTTGTGTATGTGTACTTGGGCATATGTAGGGTCTGTGTGTGTGTTTTTTTGTATCTTTTGTATCAGTGGGTATTTTTGTGTGTGTCTGTGTTCATGTCTCTGTGTGTTAGAATATGTGTAAGGGTGCCTATCTGTGTATAATAGTCTGTGTGTGTGTCACATGCATGCATGTGTGTGTGTGTGTGTGTGTGTGTGTGTGTGTGTGTGTGTGTGTGCACATTAAGACCCTGACCTGCAGGAAGTAGATGTTGTCCTGGCTGCGGATCAGGTCCCTCATGTCTGTCTCCCTCTTCTTCAGCTGCCTGATCTCGGCCTCCAGCTTCTGCACCACATCCTGGGCCTCGCTTACTTTCTCCTGCCCAGTGGAGAGCATCACCTCCCCCAGCAGGTCCTGCAGACGCTGCACCGACTGCTGGAGCTCCCCCAGCACCGTCTCCACCTCCTCCTGCACCTTCTCAGATGAGCGCTGGACACACACACACACACATGCACACATAATGTAAACACACATTGGCACACACACACATATTGCACAACACATGGATAATGCACAGATACAAACATGTAACACACACACACAAACACAAATACACACAGAAGGATATATATTAACAAAAAACACACATACTGTATATGCAGTACTGAGGATAACACTGCATTTATGTACTTATGGTATGTGTGTGTGTGTGCATTAGAAATAGACAACTTGTGTTTTTGACCATTAGAACAGGGTGTTTCTATACAGGGATTAAATTGGGCCGGGGCTAGCCGGGGCTGAGCCCCGGCACATAAGCTCGGAGCGGATGGCATATGAGGATCACGCGCACATCAAAAGCAACAAAACCCTTTTCACAATTTTCAGTTCTGAATAATTAAATGTTGTTTTATTAATCAATAAACCCATGACTTTTATGAGATAGATCATAGTTTTTTTCCTGATAACAAGACGACCTGTCAAAACTATTTAGAACAGACTTGCGATAAGAGATTCTGGTTTCCGGAACGCTGCGTGGGTTGGGTTGCCAGTTCCGCTTTTTATAAGGGACTGTGGGGTTTCTTTTGTGAGCTCGCTTTTAAAAAAATCAGAAGACATGGTTTGCAGGTTTTGGGGCTTGTATTTCAGCGTTGTGAATTGTTTATAACTTCCCCCGTAGGCCTACGCCGTCTCCCCTTTTTACCTGCGTATGCACCAGGCACACAGCGCAGCTCTGGCAATGCGCGGCAGAGAAACTCGGAGGGAGGATGTAGTAGCAGCCTTTTTCAGCCCGTTTCCATATAATGATAACTTTCTGCGCTACGTGCTTGGCTTGACTAGGACAGAGTCGTTGAACTACGAGGACAATCTGTACGTTATGGTTTTATTTAATTCTAAAGTGTTAATTCATGAGCTGTGTTTGCTTTAATAAGAAAAAAAATGTAATTCTATCTTTATTTGTACTGTTTCAGTTTCACAAAAAGATGATCCAAACCGTCTCCGATGTGGGTCATTGTTTAGCTCGTTGTCAATGCTGGGACTAGCCTACATTAGCTAATGGCAGAAGACTCAGTTGTAGAAACTAGCCAGGGGGAAGGGGGAGATGTCAGTTAAAGTTAGCTACTGAGCCTAACGTTGCCTCAAATGAGCTACCTTTGGCAAACATAAACAAAACACGTCTTGTCGTCTCGCCTTAATTAACTGTCGACACAGTCAAATTCACTTTTATACAAGAAGTTTAATAAATTGTTTTGTTGTCTTGGAGGTCAACAGCTAAAGATTAAAAATGAGGAAAGCAAAGAGGAGGAAGCTTACAGATTTCTTCAAAAGGTGGGCAGCAAACAACATATCTGTTAAAATGTTTAAGGTAGGCTACTGTACTGGTAGCCTGGTTAGCACCAGACCATACCACAGGTCTGGGGACCCTCCTATTCTAAATTCCGTAAGGGAGTGTGGTTTACCTAAACCATAGCCAATTAATGCATTTTAATTCACAAGTTGTCTGAAATGTTGTTGCTTAGCCTATGCCCTCAAAAAGTAATTCTTTGTACTGCTTCCCCAGCATTTTATTCTAAAGTAGCCTAATCCTTAGTATAACTTTGCAATTGTCATTTTACAAGTATTTATCAAGGTGATGCAACTGACAAAGTAAGCTGAATCAGAATGGATTTTCCATTTGATATGTGAAACAGCCTACCCAAAATGCACTAGAATGCAGGAAATTGCATCTAAGTAATCCAAAATTGTATGGGGGAGGACCCCCAGACCCCCCGCTAGGGGTAGGACACATATGCTCAAGATACCATTGTGCCCCACCAGTTTTTTTCCCCACCAGCCGCCACTGTTCAAACTGCCATAATGTGTAAAGGGACATTACAAGACACACATAGGCCTACAACACATAGGTAAGGTGTATATCATACACCTACATCACATATAATGTGCAATATGACATGGTTATCAAATTAGAGGGTTATTTTCCAAAAAGTATATTGGGGCAGGGCGGCGGGGGCAGGGGCGGGTACGAGGCAGAGCCCCCCCACATAACCAATCCCAATTTAACCCCTGTTTCTATATGTTTATTTAGAGGATATGTGTGTCTGTGAGAGTGTGTGTGTGTGTGATGTTTGCCTCACCGTGAGTGTTTCCAGAACCTTCTTCATGTCCTTCAGCTCCTTCTCTCTCTCCTGCAGCCTCTGCTGGTTCTGGGTTTGGGCCACCTCTACCTCTTTCTGTTAGGACACACACACACAGACACGCACACGCACACGCACACACACACACACACACACACACACACACACACACACACGTGAACATGCAGACATCAGCCCACACATACAGACGTGTATGTGCGCACGCACACATACACACACACACACAGACACACAGAAATACACACACACAGACAGTTGATGAATCACCTTAACTGTGTTTGTTAGTCCAAGCCTTACACTGTAAGGAATGTGGATTGGAATGTTGGAACACCGGCTGATCTCCTAACTGCACAGTGTGTCAGGTGTGTGTGTGTGCGAGTGTGTGAGTGTGTATGTGTGTCAGGTGTGTGTGTATCAGTAGTGTGTGTGAAGTGGTAAGCCGGCCAGTTGCATGCTCATCAGTGGAAACACACATCCACTCACAGACACATGCATTAAAAAACATTAAGAAACTCACATGGGCCATTGAAATTGGCATCAACTGACACAAACAGACAACAACATTCATACACACATCTATCCACACACACACACACACACACACAAAGAACACATATGCACAAAAAAAAATATGTTTCACACACCCAGTACACACCTTTTACAATAAGACTTAAAAACAACAATGGACAGTTTAGGTCATTGAAAAGGGTGTGGGTACATGTGTGTGTGTGTTTCTCCATGAGCTGTGTCTGTGTGGACACACTGTCATGTCCCTTGTGTGTGTGTGTGTGTGTGTTTCTCTCTCACACCTGTTTCTCGGCGCTGTGTCTGTGTGGACACGCCGTCATGGCTCTTGTGTGTGTGTGAGTGTGTGTGTGTGTACGTGTTGCCTGTGTGTGTGTGTGTGTGTGTGTGTGTGTGTGTGTGTGTGTGTGTGTGTCTCTCTCTCACCTGTTTCTCCGTGCGTTGTGTCTGTGTGGACACGCTGTCGTGGCCCTTGTGTGCGTTGCTGGTGCAGAGCCAGCAGATGTACATCTGGCAGGGCCGGCAGTAGAACTCCTGCAGGTACTTGTGCTGGGTGCAGATCTTCTCCGTCAGCTGCCCCGTGGGAGCGATCAGCTCGTGGGCCTTTAATAGGGTGACAGTATTTTAGTTACCAAACACCAGGACAAAAACCAGGAGCAGCTTTCCCTTAATAATTATGTTTTATAATAATCCTGTTTCAGGATAGCCTACACACATATAATAAAATTAAATGAAAAGCAGTTTTCATTTGATTTCATTTATATGCATGTATATATGTGTGTTTTCATTTCATTTCAGAAACTTTTTCATTTCAGAATCATTTTTTTAAACTACCAGGACAGGACGTGAAAACAGGACATGTCCTGGGAAAACAGGACGTTTGATCACCCTACCTTCAGCTTAGCGTTGGTCTGGTGTGGCTTCAGGTGGGTCTCGCAGAAGGACGCCATGCACACCAGGCAGGTCTTGACCGCCTCACGGCCCCCGTCCACGCACTGGTCGCAGGGCACGGCGGCCGCAGACAGCTTTGCCTTAGAGCGCCGCTGACCATTAGCGCTAGCCCTACCAGCCTTAGCGTTAGCGCGCACGCTATCGCCCTGTGCTCTGCGGATGGTCTCTCGCGCGCTGGAGCTTAGCGTGCCCTTGCGTAGCTGCTCTATGGCCTCGGCCAGCATGGTGTTGCGGCACAGCTGGGGCTTGGGGCTGAAGGTCTGCCGGCACTCGGGGCAGCTGTAGACGCCGGGCGTCTTCTCCGTGGTCCAGAAGTCGCTGATGCAGGCTATGCAGTAGCTGTGCCCGCAAGGGATGGTCACCGGGTCGGACGGCAGGTCCAGACACACGGGGCAGTTAAACTGCTCCTCCGTCCACAGCTTGCCACTCATGATGACTAAAGAAAGAGAGACAGAGAGATCGAGAGAGAGACACAGAGAGAGAATGAATAAATATAACGGTAGAATCAACAGAGAGAATAAAGAAATCAAAGCATCAAGAGAAAGGAAGAACAAGAGAGAAACAATGAGTTAAGAAACGACAGATAGGAAGCCAAGGAAGGAATAATGGAAGCAAGAGAAACAAGAATAGAAGCAAGAAAATAGGGAAGAAATGATAGACGCCAAATGGAGGTGAAAGGCCTGTCTTACCTTCAGAAGATGAACAAACTGAAAAGTCAGAGAGAATCTGTATCAGCTCCTGACAGCAACAAGACAAAAAAAAAGAGGACTATAATAAGACTGAAGGTGTATGTGTGTTTCAGAGTGTGTCTGTGTGACAGGAATGATGTCTCATGATGTCTTAGTCCAGGTGAAAAGACTGGGGTGGGGTGGAGTCAAGGTGGAAGAGCAGGTTTAGGGGGAGACTCCTGCACAGGTACTTTACACCTTCCCTCCCTGCTTTTCTATCCCCCTCTTTTAATCTCTCTCTCTCTCTCTCTCTCTCTGTGTTTCTATTTTTTCCTACTCTATCCATTTGTAAAATGGCTCTTAATGGGATGGTGGCTGGCTTGAGATTGAATGTGCTCATTATAATTAGATTAAGAGGAGCATTGAGGCCAGCAGGGTTAAGATTAATCGTTATTATTAAAGATGCCGGGATGATGGGAAATGCTCGTTTATTGATGGAAATGCTCTTTTGTGGTTGGTGGTGATATATCAGTTTTGTTGGTGAGGCCTTGTTAATGGTGCATTTTTGTGAAAGTATAAAATAAACGTCTGTTGTTCTTCCTCCCTGTCTTTCCTTCTCCTTTTCTCATTTTCTCTCTCCTCTCTCTCTCTCTCTCTCTCTCTCTCTCTCTCTCTCTCTCTCTCTCTCTCTGTATTTCATGGTCTGTGTATAGAGGAAGTGAATTTTAGGCTTTCTCTTCCACCAACTTCCCGTTTCCCTGTTTAGGCTCCTCCTCTATAATAATTTTTTGTCTTTCTCTGTCATTCTCTTTGACACTGCCAGTTGTTGTGTTTTGTCAAAATCACCTCCAGGTGGTGCAACAGACCTTCTATCAATATATGCCCAAGACTGTCTTGGTTGTGAAAAATGTGTGTGTGTGTATGTGTGTTTCACAGTTACATAGGAGGACTTCATTAGCATACAAATACTTCCAGAAGTCAGGCAGTATCAGTGAGAGGGAACACACACACAGGATGTAAATGAGGCAAACCCTTCCTCTAAATCACAGATGTGGAGGAAATTTTGTGCAGTCCCCACAACAGACCTCACATGTGTCACTATTTTGTTAACATATCATAAATTACTGTGCAATTCCGAATTTGCCACTATTATGATAATCCATCTGCGAGAAGTGTGTCAATTTTCATCACGTGTCAAAAGATTCAAATTTAAAAATATATTTTCTTTAACTAGCTAGTGGTACTTCACCAGACATATTGGGAGTCTGTATGTCATCATAATCATAGTATCAATAACCTGTTAAGTTTCAAACAAATCATGTAAGTCACTATGACTTTTCCTTTCTATGTTGCGAGAAACGAAAATTCATCATCTTGTCATTTCTACACACAGTCCATTTACTTGGAGACACTGGGGGGAGCTCCATTTCATAGTCAAACTTAAAGTTGCATTGTATCTCTTTATGGTCATGCATGGTCCTGTAAGTGTTTGTTAGGGAAGCTGTGACCTGGTGGTTAGAGCGCTGGTCTTAGGATCGGAGGGTCGCAGGTTTGAATCCCGTTCCACTATTGAGAATGGGGTAATAAACAACTCGTGCTCTTCTGCACCCTCATCCATGGCTGAAGTGCCCTTTACCAAGGCATCTAACCCCACATTGCTCCAGGGACTGTAACCCTGTACCTAAATAACTACTAGAAAAGCACTCAGAGAGTGCAGACCTCCGCCAAGGCAGCTTACGTCTCCACCTTATTGTCATTCTCACTTTAAGACGGTTCGTTCACTCATGCTCACACGAACTTGGTTGGCTCTTCGGTGCAGGAAAGTACTTTATCTAATTTCCACTGCCAACATGAACTACTGGGCTGCTCACCACTACCTCTCTAACTGTCCTCTGTCTTTCACTGAACCCTCTAACCAAAAACTCAACAACTCCTTGACCCGCAACAGGAACCTCATTTCCGTACCAACCTATATTCCCTCCTTTCAAAATAAAAGTCCCCGTAGATTCCATGCTACACTGGTAACTTGACTGAATAAAAAATTCCTGGATCCAGATGGTTATCCGGATCACCACCAAAATCAAATCAGTTCTAAGTTAGGCCACTTCTGACCTATGCTAAAAATTTCATCAAAATCCATCCATAACTTTTCGAGTTATGCTGTTCACAAACGGACAAACGGACAAATGGACAAACGGACAAACGGACAAACAAACCAACGCAGGCGAAAACATAACCTCCTTGGCGGAGGTAATAAGTCACTCTGGGTAGGAGCAAAGTACCCCATGTGTTTACATTGCTAACTGAATCACCTAATCATCAATTATTGATTCTGTTGTTACAAATTCTTTCCTTCATTACACCAGATGCCGAAAGGGCAGTTTTTCGAATTATGCATGAATTATGCATTGTGAAGATGGTGACTCTGAGCTCTATGAAGGTCATTATCTCAGCATATATCCGCATGCTGCAGGAGGTCAAATCCGCTGGCAGATTACCAAATATTTCCGCCATCTCCCCAGCGTAAAGAAAGTTTATTTCCTTTCTCCTATGACCACACTAAAGTGCAACTTAGTGTACAGAAAACAATTTATACATATCACGACTTTATAATATTTTATAAGGCATCAAAGTCCTATGGAAATTATGCAAACTAAAAGAAAGAGAATTGCATAGTTACATATTATACTATATATATTCTCCTCATAATAGATTCTGCAAACAAAACAAATCATTTCAGTCTAGCTGATCAGTCTAAATGAGACACCTTTTCAGAGAAATAGTTTTGTCAGTTAATAACATACTTATTAAATTGTTTATTTTTACTTTGCATGTTCCTAAAGGTCTCCATCATCCCAGCCAATCTATAGGTGTCTGGAGTCTGAAATAGAAGTCACAGTTAAGGATAGCCAGCAGTGTGTTCTAGAGAGCCTTCTCCTAGTGACTGCTGATGAGACAGAGGGCTTTGATGTGTGCCCCACATATAAGCTTATCTGTGCTGTTGCGCAAGAAGCCAAATACAGGATGGAGGCCATGTTTACAACCTTTGGAAAAATCAGCTGTGCAGTGCTCGCACCATGGGGCTGAGTGCATAATCAGTCTGGTCAAAAGGAGTTGCAAAATTGACGCAAGCATTGCTTCACCGACAGCTCAGCAAAAGGTAGCTAAGAACATGAGCTTAGACACTGATGTGAATTCTACCACAGCAGAGGCGACAGCAGTCGTCATCCCAACTATGGACACCCAGATGGTCAGGAGGATCAACATGCAAATTAGGTCCTTTGCACTGTGGCAGTAACTGTGAAAATGACAGAGACCAATTCCTCTACTTTAAAGGACACTTATTATGTTATGCAGGACTGAAGGCAAACGGGAACAGACAAAGCAGTATGGTCTTTCTGTAGTCATACAACGGAAAGCATAGACAAACTCTCACACCATGAGTTTCAGGAGAAAACTGTCAGTGATGTGCTTATAAAGAGCTTATAAAGAGACTTTCAAGTCTTGATGCCATTACCCCATCCCAGCTGTCACAGTCTTCTGTTGAGCTGGCCAATCAGAGTGATCTCTGTGGTGATGCAGAAATAGGAACTCCATCTGTGACGTAGCAGCATCTACTCATAGAGACCTTCGTAAAGAATAGATGATGTACCTGGTTGAGTTTACTGAACGCTTCCATGAGCAAGAGGATGTTAAAACTGAAATCTGTAGGGATAATATTATTCCGGTATTAAGTAAAGTTGGCTGCCCTTGAGCTTTTTAACAAGGTGAAAATTAAGGTTTAAGATGTTTTTTTACCAAACCAAAGCCAAAATATCTTGAGCAGGAACCAAAAGAAGTACCTGAAGCTCCTATGATAAACCAAGAACTTTAAACATCCAAGGAGAATTTGGAGTCATGCACTAAAGAGGTTATTAGTCAGATTGTGGTGGTGTACAAGTCAATGAGTGAATATGAGGATGACAACTTGGATGGACTAACCTACAGAGAGTCTTTAGTGACAGTGAATTTCAGTGACTTCCAAAAGGCCCAAAGTTACAGTCGCCTCTGCATCATCAGAAGAGTGGTCCCCGCTTGAAAACAGGTTATACAATCAGTAGGTGGTGTTTTGTTTCAACTTTAAAGCCAGAGAGTTTATCTGCTTCCACTAATCAGGACATCAAAGAGGTTGTGTGTGAAATCATGGAGTAATGTTTTTTAGAACACAAGTTATACACAAATCATTCAGGGATTGGAATCTGCAGAGGGGTTTCGGCCCATGGTTCCAGGAATTGCACCCAGAAAAGTACCTGGTCATGACTGTCCTTTCGTAAGTAATAACCAAAAATTGCTGTTGCAGTTTCAGGAGAAAGAGAGTTTCTTCTCAGACAGTGTCAAATACGTTGATTTGGATGCTGTTGACTCATGTACAAAGAATGTAATCGGTAAAATCATTGAAGTCAAATGTGTCTGAAAAAGGTGCCAGATGGCCAATCCAGGATGTGGCAGGCATTATGTCAGAGTTGCAGAGTTTGGGACATTTAACCAACACTCCCAAAAGTGACTGCTATTCTGCAGAAGCTCTCAAGTGAAAAGATTTTTAATGAAGCAATCCAGCAAGTCAGTGAAAGCCTAATGAGATCTGTAAAGAGATACTGATTTAGAGGCACTAATTACCTTAGACAGCTTAACAAAACATGCAAGACCATCTAACTTGATGGTCTAGTCCAAAACACATGGTGTGTTTCAGCACTTGCAGGCAAAAGTGAACAATTTGTTCTCCAAAGACCTTACTTCAGATGAGACTAAGTAGCAAAAGAATGCAGAAGAAGCTGTAAGCAATATAGACATTTCTGTTCATGACAGATCATCAGGCTTAGCTGACCCAACAAAGAAAAAAGCAATTAAAAAATCTTGCAGCTGCCATACTAAAGGGGCTAATGTCCAACTGGATGAATGCTTTGTAAGTTTTGTAACGACTCACACCACCTCCCTCCCAATCACCCAGCAGCTCAAAGATATATGATGCACTGACAGGTACTGAGGCATTTTTTTAAAGAGCTCACTGATCTGATGAGGAGTTGGAGAGCTTGGAGAGCAACACAGGTCCTGAAGTCATTTCATTAATTGGCGGTAAAAAAAGTCATCAGATTCTGTGCTTTGCATGAAGGAAAACCAAAATAATAGAAATGGCAACAGACAAAAGGAGAACGAGGCTGCTTTCATAATGGTTCTCTGACTTTGCCGAAGAGGAACTCAGGCATTTATTTCAACTGTATTTTACATTTCCTTCAAACCTGAACACCAATGAAAGGCAGGAGGCAGTTGTTCACCCAGATGACATTTTAGAACAAAACCTTCTCAGTGAACAGACACAACCCACCAGCAGCAGACTATCTAGTTCTAAACCCAACTTTGAATGTACCTCCTCTTATTCTGCCCCTTGCCTCTCTGATGATACAGCAAAATATATTTTCCTGATATTTTTTGATAGAGAGGAGTACTGCTGCCTGGTCACAGTGCTGGTGTTAGGGTTACTTGGCAAGGTTACAGATCACCAGGTTGTTTAAGCAGATATAATGGAAGGCACCAGAGAACAAATTGAGAGGGTCCCTTTTACAGTTTATTAATGTTTCAGGACTTCCAAATTCATTAACTCATCGAAAGAGTCCAGGTGTTCAGAGGGACTATAGAAGTATTTAGAAATCGAGACAAAAGTAAGTCCTCTAATGCATTCAGGCTCAAATGGACTCTTGCTTTGACCATTTGCTATCATCCCTAAAAAATAATGAACAAAATGTAAATGATCAAAACATAAATAAATAATATAATTGTTGTTGTTGTTAACAGACCAATCTGAAGACACCTCAGGCTCTTTTCCTCCTGAGGATGGTTTTTCATGGAGGCCCAGCAAATACTCTGCCTTGTCCAAAGTGTTCCTCTGCTGCAGCCAAACGGAACCTTTGAAACACCATTGGAACGTCCCAAACCGCTGAAACAATCCCAATAAAAAAACACTGCATGCACTTATTGAGTGAATACAACTCTGCACTGATAACCATGCACACAAACTATCTGCATCATATGCTGCTCATGGAAATGCCTCGCTCCCTCTCTCTTTCTGTCTCTCTCTCTCTCCTACACACACACGCACGCACACACACACACACACATGCACCTTCTTCTCTACCTATAAGGAAAGGTAGAGGAGGTGGATAGGGCTTAACTTGAAGGACTTCATGTAGAGAGAGAGAGAGAGAGAGAGAGAGAGAGATAGAGAGAGGCAACGAGACAGCAAGAGAGGCAGAGACTGACAGCCAGACAGGCAGAGACAGAGATAGGCATACAGAAATGCATAGGCAGACTGACAATAAGACAGACAGACAGTTGAAAGTGTCTGAACAGACAGTTCCTTGGTGTGATCTGGATCACGTGGTCTATGACTGAGGTCTGACCTACATCATGGGGGGGCAGGCTAGACCTGGGCCACATTAATCTTGCAGTCTGACATGACTGGATAGAGGGTGAACCAGATGCCTGAGTGCTATTAATCACTTCATAATGGTTTATAAATGACTTATAATTGTGCATGTGCCATAAGGCCACTCCTGATCTGATGAAGCGTGGATCATTAAATGGCCATGTGACACTGTGCAGTTTTGTCTTCAACCACTAGATGTCTCTGTTGGTCCTGGTTAAACAGATAATAGTCACTCACAAGCACCATGGCTTCACTCAAAGTTTCATACATAGAAATGCTGTGAAGTCCAGGTGGGCATTCAGCTGCTCTCTGTAATGGACAGTGTGTGTGTGTGTGTGTGTGTGTGTCTGTCTGTCTGTCTGTCTGTGTGTGTGTGTATGTTTTATTAAACAGATGGGCTGCTGTTGGAATGGGTCTGCTGGCTTATTATATTAGCTTGAGTTTTATGTCATTAAAGGTCTTCCTGAACACTCACATAAAGAGCAGGAGAGAGAC